>JAUMHM010000078.1:9985257-10005749 GCA_032362435.1 Melikaiella ostensackeni
ATTTTTTTAGTAATAAAAGTTTTAAAGTCGTAAGTTTTTTTTTTACTGGAGCCTTTGGAATCTGAGATATTTTGAATTATTTAATGGGTTCTAAAATTTTGTTTTTCAATTTTTTAACTTTTTAATTGAAAATTTTTCAAAATTTGAGGGACCGAATTCCTTTCAAATCGGACAAGCAGTCCATGCTCAAGTCACAGAATCAATTGTCACATACATATGTTGGTTTTCAAAAGGAATGAGGCGACACGTATCTTACCGATTTAACGAATTTTTTGTTAAAAAAGTTATGAGTATTTGTATTTTAAAAATTGAAATCGCAGTTTATCAAAAAATGATCAAAATTTTTGTCAAAAGTGTCATATTTATTGAGCTAACAAAGGTATTCATTTTTTTCTTTTTTGAATTTTGATATAATTTCTCGTCTTCCTTCGAAACCCGTTGAGAACTTAGAAAAAAGGCAAAAATTTACTAAATGGCGACGGTTTTTTTGTCTGCAAAAACGAAAATTCACGTTTTTTGCCAAAAGAACACAAGATACGAAAAATGTCAAGGGAACAAAATTGTTTCTCTGAAAAAGTTCGAGAAAAATGTCTCCTGGTTTTTTTTTCTATCTCGCGTTATTTTCGAGATTTTTTCGAAAACCTGTATAAAACCCTTCAAGATTTTTTTCAAGAATACAATTTTACGGTTTCATGAAAAACCAAAAGGAACATAGTTGAATTGCAAAGACTTTCAAATTTGGTAGTTTTTCAGCTTACAAATTTTTTAATTTCAAGAAAATTTATTCAAATTTAGAAGCTTCAATAATCTATTATTATTCAGTAAATAATTAAATAATTTTATATAAATAATTACAATAATTTGATAATGAAGTTAGACAAAATTGAGAGTATAGATTATTTCAATAATACCGACTTCAACGGAAAAAGTTTGACGTAAAAGTTGTTGAAACTGATAAATTACGTTTTCCTTTGTTTTTTATAACACCATACAATTGTACTGTTGAGAAAAATTAATTTCAAAGAATTTTACACATATTATCGCAAAAATCTCAAAATAAAGCGAGACAGAGAAAAGTTCTAAGAGACATTTTTCTAGAACTTTTTTAACCAAACAAGTTTGTTCCTTTGACTTTTTTTCGCATCTTGTGTCGTTTAGGCCAAAAATGTGAATTTTCGTTTTTCAGACAAAAAAAATTATCTCTTCTCTGCGAGGCGCGAGCACAGGGCAGACTATCATGGAATATTCTCTTTACATTAGGATGAAACCAGAAAAAAAAATCAAAAGAAGAAAATACGCTGGGGTTTTTGAGTAAATTGACTTTGTATATTTTCAGAAAAACCGTCGCCATTTTGTCAATTTTGGACTTTTTAAAAATTTTCCAACCAAACTATTGACCATTTTTTGATAAAACATATTAAACTTTTGAAAAATAAAATATTTAAGTGGTAAATGATTTTGCGAGTTGAGCATGGACTGCCTGCTCGATTTGAAATGAATTCGGCCAAGGTAGTTCAATCAAAAGCTTTCAAATTTGGTAGTTTTTCAGCCTTTGGATCCTCAAGAACGTCACCTTTAAAAAAATTAAGATCATTATTATTTTGTGAATATTGTACATTTATATTTATTGCAAAAGTTGAATTTAAAGTTTCGAAATTGAGATATTTAGGGCTCACTCAGACAAATAAATATTACTTAAGGTATCCTTAAATATTATTAAAATTCTATCAAATTGAAAAGTTTTTAAATATAAGGCTTCTAAATTTAGAAACTTTAGAATCTTTCTTAAATTCCGAGTTTAAAGTTTATAGAGGAGTTTGACAAAAGAAGAGGAAAATGGGGAAAAAGAGGGAATAGGAGACTGACTGTGGTTCCTGGATATTCCAAAAGACAAAAAGCTCCTTTTTAATGGAAAAAAAATTATATTTTAGAGAATAAACTTTGTGGAAATTACATAAAGTACACTTTTAATTACGAGAATGAATTTGGATTTAAAATAAAATAATAACACTCTAATAACATAACATAATAATAACAGTCTTTTGAGGGGACCTACAGTTTAAGGTGGAATCCGAATTTTAAGGTGGAAAACGAATTCTCTACAAAGAAGTTCAATTTTCAACCCGAAGATACGAACGTTCAACAAAAAAATTAACTTTCTACCAAACAGTTGAATATTCTACCAAAATACTTTTGAATTTTCGTTCTTTAGAATAACAAGACTTTATTATTAAATTTTTTTTTGAGTTTTTATGATTTAAATTATGAATTTCTTCTTTAAAATTTAGATTCTTTCGAAATTCTAGACCTTAACATTGATTTCTTGTCAAATTCAAGAGTTTTAAAATTTTAAAATTATTTTCTATTAACTTTGGACTTTTTGTCTCACTTTTAAATGCTTGAAGTTTAAATTATGATTTTTTCTTTTTATGTTTTCTTTCAAATTAAAAGAGTTTTTTATTACGTATTTACTTTCCTTACTTGGAACTCTTTTTTAAATTTTCAGGTCACTTTCAAGTTTGAAAGTTTAAAAATTTAATTGCTTTGAAATTTATGGAATTATTTCAATAATTACTTCTTGACATTTTAGGACCTGAAATTAAAGATAATTGTGAAGGAAAATTCAAACTGATAGACAAAAGTTGATTCTAAGAATTCTTATTGGAAATAAAAAATTGTTCAATCTTCCTTGCAAACCTCCGCAATCAATAACAATAACAAAAAGTAGTTTTTTATGCAGAATTATTTCTACGTAATTTGACTATTAATCAAATCTGATATATAAGTAAGTAAAACTCTTTAAAAAATATATTAAAAACCATTATTGATTAAATTAAAATAAAGGAAAACGCTTTTAATTTCAAAATGTCCGAAGCTTTTAGGTTATCTTTACTTCCACAAGTTCCACAAGCTGTAATTTTTCATCTACAATAAAATTTACTTACTTCTAAAACCTCCCATCGATTCTTCAGTGACTGTCATTTTGTATTTTATCACTTCACTGTCTTTAATATCTATAAAATCTATTAAAAACCGATCAAAACATTTTAAAAACACATGTTAGGATTAAATGCCAAAACAGAGTTAAGTTGCTTATGAAAAAAGTGGCAGCAGTGGAAGAATACCCCTTGATCTAGAGACATTTCATGACAAACCTTTCCATCAAAAAATCAAAATCGAGACATTAATCCTTATTCCTTATTAATATATTTTAAAAAGATCGAAAAAAATTATTACTTATAATCCTTTTTTTGTATCGCTTACTAAAATAAAAAGTAAATATTAAATAATTCTAGTAATGTTTTCTTGTTTTGTTGGTCAGACCATTTTAGTATCATAATTTAAATACTAAATGAATTCGATCGATCCTTTTAATCACCTTTTATAAATTATTCCTAAAATAAACTACCAAGAAATAATAATAAAAATAATTCTGGAGTATAAATCAGATATTTAAAAAATTTAAGTTTAATTTCTTAAAATCAATATATATAAATATATGTGATAATACACAGTAGGAAATGCGGTGACATTAGTTAGAAAATTATTGATTTCTCTGTACATGCATATAAATGATATAAACAAACGTCGATAGGACGATAGTACGAAAGTCTTAAGTCGCGAGTTTGCAGTATGAAACTCAATTTGTAATGTAGACTCAACTATGTTTATTGGATTTATAGTGTTCTGTTTAATTTTTCTATTTACATGTACCGATGCTAGAATATTGAGTGGTCATCTTTTAACTAATCAAGTAAATCATTTTTAATTGAAACAATAACCAAATTGCAAATTTTAATTTAAAATTCACAGCTTAATGTCTCATGATATTTTTTTTTTTGCTTTGATTCTTATCATTAATAATTTCATTACATTATTTTTATTGCAGGTCTCTTCAGTAATTTACTTTTGAGAAAGTGTAATATGTATAGACAGATATATTAAATTCTGTGAATAGAATTTGATTCATATCACTTAATTTTCAACTTTATTTTCTAGTGTCAATAATCTATAATAATAAAGTACGTGGCTTTCTAATGTTGTCCTTCCATCCATTCAACATGAAGTAGCTGGAGTTCTCTAAATTCTTTTGTTTTAATACGTGTTTATTGCTGAGTGATATAATTAAAAATTTAATGAAAAAAAAATTTCCACAGTCATGGATTGCTCAGTAAAAGAAACTAAAGGAGAAAGAATCATTTATTTCAACTTTAATTTTATCATTTTTTACACTATTTCAGCTAACTTTAAATTATCCTAAAGTCAGAAATTCTCAAACCAAAAAGACGAATTTTCAACAAAAGAGTTGAACTTTTAACCAAAAAAGATTTTTGAGTCAAGAGAGAAAAAAAAATCAAACAAATTGTTCAATTTTCTACAAAACATTTGAATTTTCAATCCAAAAATATGAATTTTCAACAAAAATGTTAGTTTTCAACCAGTTAGTTTAATTTCCAATCCATAAAGATGAGTTTTTAACAAGACAGTTGAATCCTCAACCAAAAAACAGATTCATTTTCAACCAAACATGGAGTTGCATTAAAAAAACAGTTGAATTTTCAACAAAAAAGGATGAATTTTCAAAAAAATTGTTGAATCATCAACAAAATAATTAAATTCATAACCAAATAGTAAATTTTCAACAAAATAGTTAACTTTTCAACCAAACAGATTAATCTTTAAAAAAAAATCCTACTAATTCAACTACTATCCAGCTAGTTGAATTTTCAAACAAAAAAGATGAATTCCCAACGTAAAATGCTATTGTTGATAATTCAACCGAAACAGATTTTGACTCTCAAATCAAAAAAAGGTTGAATTCAACCAAAAAAGACTAAGTTTCATCAAAACATAAATTTTCAACCAAGTAGTTGAATTTTCAAGCAAGAGGATGAATTTTCTACCAAAAAGACGAATTTTCAACCAAAGAAATGAATTTACAACTAAAATGATGAATTTTGAACAAAACAGTTGAATCCTCAACTAAAACAGATTAATTTTCAAGCAGATAGTTCTATTTTTTACAAAAAAAAAAAAGAAATTTCTACTAGAAGAGATGAATTTCCAATCCAGAATTGTTGAATTTTCAAGTCGAAAAGAAGAAATTTGCTACATTTATTTTCACAATAATTCCTTCAATATTTTTATATTATTGATTTCAATGCTGATTATCCCATAATCGTTTTCTATATAATGATTTAACTGCTGAAAATTCAATTATCAATTTTCTTCGATTTTCAACAGTTAAAAATTCAACCGTTGGAAATTCAAGAAAAAAGCGACTTTAGCATTGAAAATGTTATATTTGCATAATTTGACATGCGAATGTAATAAATAAACATTTCAATCCATAAACAAAATTTTGAAAAAGTCTAGGTGGAATTCACTTTCAAAGCAATGGTACACGCGCGCTATAGCGCGCGCATATTATGCTAGTATTAAAATATTCATGAAACAAAAACTCGAATTACTTTATCTAACCTGATTTTAATTCTAAAGTAAAATAAAACCTTTATTCACTTATTAAAATCTATTCAAAAATTTCTTTATAACTTTATAAAATAACATAAAACAACAGAATTGCATTACTGTCTCCTTAAAAATTTCAAATCAATAAAAGCTCCCGAGAATTATTTATGCGCCTTCAAATATTGAATTTAAATATTTAAATTCTTTCAGAATTGGGCTTTCCTAGCAAGATTTTGTTTCCTCTCTGAAAAGGGAAAATTCCAGTACAAATTTATCTTAGAAGAAGACACAAACGTTAATTTATTATTGTATTACGACTCCCCTTCTCAATGGCCGAGTGTTTATCCTTCAAACAAGTCATGTTTGCAAAAAGAAGCAGTTTTAAACAGAGATCATGGTCAACTTGTTCCCTTGACAGCGGAACCTTATTTAACAGCTCCATCGGAATGTATCACAAACAGAACAACCAAAGAAGTTTTTTGCAACAGTTACAGGGAATTTCGATCCTCCCGACCCCGATGGTGGTTTATTGCTTTATCAGATTGCAAAACTCGAACAGGATTAAATGTTACTTATTGGATGTCTCTGACAAACGCCCCACTTGGAAGTTTCTGGAGGGAACATTTCTCCGCTGATGAATTTTGTAAGAAAAATATTAAGCTTCTGAAACAATCCTGTAAAAGAAACTTTAAAACATTAAATTTGACACTGAATAAAATTTTCTGTAAAAAAAGGGACGGCTTTCAACTCTACTGGAATTCGAACCCAGGACTTTTCATTTGCCGGACGACTGCTCTACCAACTGATTGTGAGCTACGGGGGGTCCGGCAAACGAAAGGTCGGGGGCTCAAATTCCAACGGAGTTGAAAGGCGTTCCTTTTCTTACAGAGAATTTTATTTAATGTCTTATTTTAAAAAGACCATCTTGTCTTAGTGACGTAAAAATAGTTCTAAGATTTGATTCGCCAATTGGGTTGGTGGGATAGATTTCTGGTTCGCGGAAGGTAAAACCTTCTATTAAAACTGATCAGAATGACCAAAATGAGAATCTTGGATAAAAAAAGTAACCTTAAATTTGTTCCAGATATTTTGCCTCTACTGATGGCATTTGCCCTTGCCTACTCCATCCTGATCATCTTCAGCATCTTTGTAGCTACCGAGCTGCGTTCAAGAAAACTTCTTCACGTCTCCTACAAAATTTACATGCTCTCTCTCTGGTTTTTTTTAATAGGCCTCATCCTCGAAATCTATTGTTATTCAATCACAGCCTCTCTGGGAATCGACTTTCCGGGAGCAGCTCTGACCGCCAAACTCTTTGAAGCCTCTTCAGAAACCCTCTTTACAGTATTGCTCTTACTCCTGGCTTTGGGATTCACAGTCACCAAAAGTGTGCTTTCTCTGGTTCAAGTTTGGAGACTCTTAGGCTTCGTCTGGCTCAGTACAATTTTACAGCTTTCTCTCTTCATCTACCAGTCAGAGGTTTTCGATCCTGGCCTCGTGCTTTACATCTACGAATCACCACCTGGTTATGGACTTATGGCTCTGAAAATTTGGACCTGGGTAGTCTTTCTCTTCTGCTGCTACAGAACGAGCCTTAAAGCGGCCGCCAAGATCAATTTTTATTCTTTCCTGATGACTCTCGGATCTGGATGGTTTCTCTTTCATCCCTTGATGGTATACAATATATTTCCTTAAACAAAATAAAAATTAAAATATTGATTAAAAGAAAATAATCTTGAGATCAAATTTTTGAACACATTTTTAGGTGCTGGTGGTTACCATCTTGGTGGACAAGTGGATTCGAGAAAGTGTAGCGAAGGGGTGTTCCTTGTTGATGGTCTTTTTGGGACACGCCTTCTTTTTATACTCGACAAGACCAGCGGCTGCTAATGTCCATTTTCCATTTCATATCAGAACTTTTCAAGTGGTTCCAGTAAGTGGTGAAGGTCAAGGCCACAGTTATGAACCCAGGAGCCAAACTGCTGTTCCGGCTTTCACTCTCACTGAGATGAGACCCAACTTTCATAATAATAACAATAATAGTAACAATAATGTTAATCCTTAAATGATTCAAGTTTTATTTATAAACTTCTTAAATTTTCCAAATCCCATCATTTTTTAGGTTCTTCAAATTTAGAAACCAAATTTACTCATTTTGAAATTGAAAGATTTTTCCCATCCTGTAGCAGCCATTAAAATAATTTTAAGTTCCTAATCTCACACCTTTAAATTGTAATCTGAAATTATATATAACCTGTAAATAGTAGAGATTTTCGATTGTAATAATACTCGAATTATTCTAAAACTAATTACATAATCTAGCTATAGGTACGAATAATAACATAAGGCTCAAGATGAAACTGATATAGGTTCAAACTTCTGATAAAAATACCAAATACTAAAGCAAATTTGATTAAGGTTCGAAAGTAGTTTATTTACAATTAAAACTGCGGAATACTGCGTTTCGTGCTATTTGGAACATCTCATGTCATGCATATTTCATACGTTTTGTGTGACTCTTTATAAAACTAGTAATGTTCAATTTTTAATTATCAATTATCAATCATCGATTACTAAGCACCGCATGCCTTAGACCTGCTAGAAGCAGAAGAGCGATCTTTATTACGAAAGATAAAGCAAATGAGCAAACATAATTCTTCGCTTAATTGTATAAAGTGGGAACAATTTTTACGAAAAGTATAAAATATGTACATTAAAACTCCTTCGTGCCTTCGACATGATTCTGTCGCTATTCTGATTACTGAAAATTACTAGTGTGTTATTCATTATTAAATTATACATCTTTTACACAAAGTTCTTACATTTTCTAAACAATCCTCTCTAAATATCAATTCAAAAATATCACAAATCGCAAGAGCCGTCTAGCCAACCGTCTTTCCATCTTTGATCTACGAGTTTGCAATCGAATTCTGGTTTCCCTACTTTTCTGTTCACTTCATTGTGGATTCTGCAGAGCCATTGACTTAATTGACTCTGGGATGATGTTTTTGGGGGACTTTTCTTTAATTGCACTTGCAAATCTTCGGCACAAGGGGCACAGGGGTAAAATTTTGAGAAGATGTAGAAGAAGGTACTCATGTCCTTTTGCTGGTCCATCGTAGGTTTTTCCGGATAATAAGCTGCCATTGTGTGAAGAAATGCCCATGTTACTGAACCTAATTCGTCTTTGTCGAGAGGACAATCTTTGCGAACTGTCGCTGCTGCGTCTGATGGTTTCTCATCTTTCGTTTGCTAGAATCCCAGAAATAATTCTTATTTTTAGAATTTGTTTGTCTCTTGAAATCCTCTAGAGAGCTTCCATTAATTACGTAAGGATGATTTTAAAAAATTTCAAGAGATTTGAAAAAAATTTGAAACATTTCCAGTGATTTGAAAGGATTTCAAGAGATTTCAAAAGATTTCAAGGGATTACCAAAGTTTTAGAGTATTTCAAACAATTCCACAGGATTATGAGAGGTTTCAAGAATTTTAAGTAATTTTAAAAGATTTCATGGATTTGAATAAATTGCCTAGTACAATTTCAGAGAGAATCTTAATTTTTCCAGGGATGTTACGGGATTTCAAGAAATAACGAAGGATTTCGAAGGATTTATAGGGATTTTAAGGAGGTAAGAATGATTTCCGCGGATTACATAGGATTTTAAAGGATTCCAAGGGATTTTAAAAGAATTCGAAAAATGTACTTCAAAAGATATGATAGCATTTCAAATTATTTTAAATGATTTCAAGAGATGCCGAAGTATTTTCACGAATTTTTAAGGATATCAGGGGATTTTAAGTGGATTTCGAAGATTTGAAGGAATTCCATAAGATTTCAAAATATTTCAAAGTATTTTACGTAATTTTAACGGATTTCAGAGATTTAAAGCGGTTTCGATGATTTCATGGGATTTCTAAGGATCTTAAGAGAACTCAAAGATTCCAAAGTATATCCACGGATTTTAGAGGTTTGAAAGATTTTAGGGTATTTTAAAAGTTTCTAAGGAATTTTCAAGAGTATAAAAATTTCAAGAAATTTCATAAGATTTCAAAGCATTTGAAATATTTTAGAATACATATTTTAAAAGATTCCAAGAAATTTTCTATAGATTTTAGGAGTTTGAATCCAATTCAAGGGATTTTAACGGATTTAAAAAGATTTAAAGGGGTTTCAATGATTTCACAGGATTTCAAGAGATTTCAAAAGATTCTCAAGTATATCCACGGATTTTAGAGAACAGAGGACAGAGGATTTTAGATTTCACGCGATCTCGTAATACTTCGAAATATTTCACGGAATTTAAAGAATTTTAACCGATGTTTAGAGATTTTTAAGGATTTCTACAGAGTTTAAAGTATTATAAGGAATTTTTAGGATTTTGAAGGTTTCAAGCGATTTCAAGGATTTAAAAATATTTCACGGAATCTTAGAGAATTTTAAGGAAATTCCACAGTGTTTATAGGATTTCAAGGGGTTTCAATTAGCATATTTTAAAAAAATAATTAGAAAGAGGAAACTTAAGAAATGTTTTGGACTCCCCCTTCCCAAGTAAGGATTCGTAAGATTTTCCTGACCCCAGCCACCAAAAAAAAAAACCTATGTAATTAATGTTAATCGACGTTTCCTTATTATATTAAAAACTTTGTAAACGCAAGGATTAAAATGTTGTGTATAAGATAGAATCGTGATTTGAAAACAAAAATTCAAAAGGATTTTTGAGCTTTTTTAGAATAGAATAATATCTTATTTTACTTTCTAGCATTGAAAGAAAATCCGTTAGTTTATGGTCGAATACAAAAAAGTATATAATTATTTTATCATGAAATTTAGTTTACAAGGTCAAGCATAACAAAGAAAATAAGATTATAACGTGCCTGTCTATAAATTTCAAATTAAATAGAAATAATATGCTAATATGAGTTTCTGGAACGTAAACATAAGATTGATTAATCAATATTTAAAGCTTAAAAACTTATTTTTTCTCTGAAATATTACTATAATCCAATAATTATAGCACTAAAAATTTTACAAAAAAATTGTTTAATAACGAATAATAAAAATATGAAGTTTTGCTTAAAGAACCTTGAAATTATAAATTGAAAAATAATATTGCACATTAGCTGAAAAATATATCTTTTATTTGAAAATGACAATTTCTTTGCAACAAAAAGTCCTCACCTTTTCCGAATCGTAAGTCTTTTTTTGAATCTTCGCCCATGTCCTAAAATCCGTACAAGTTCGACAAGGCTTTTCTTGTGTCATTTTCAAAAATATTATCTTTCCAACACTTTTATGTAAACTCAAATATAGAGAGAAAAAATGTTCAATATTTTTCGTTGCTGATCGTCATGCCGACATAACCTTTCTAACTTCAAAACCGGGGTCCAATAGTTTTGTGTAGCCATTTCCGCTCGAACCTTAAAATGACTGGTCAATATTTAAGAATCTAGCCAATGAGCACCTCTAAATAAACGGAAAACAGCTTCTGCTAGAAAGCAACCTTAAAAATGACGCTTCTCCATCGTTTTTGATTTTAAAGTGATAAAAAAATATTGAGAAAACTATTCGCAATGCTTTTTCTGGGTTTTGAAAATAGAAAGAAAATTGTGATTATAATTTGACGTGAAGTGTTGAAGTTTCTGATGATAAGCTGAGACAAAAAGTGCTTAAAATGGATAATATTGAACTGTTATTTTTTGATACATTTTCACATGACATTTCAGAGGTATATGAACTTTTTATCATCGATCTTGAGCTATTATAACTTTTATACAGTGTCTAAACTTAGTATATTTTTGTTTTGTAGGAACTAAACCTGGATTTGGTTCAGTTTCCAAAGCCAGTCTACATAAGTGAGGTTAGGATTATTCCACTAGGTGCGCGAGTTCAGGCCGATTTTCCCGGAGGTGTTCGTCTCGGGTGAGTTCTTTTATTTCTCACGATATTTCATTATAACCTTGATCAAATTTCATCTTTCCTCCTTCCTTTGCTTACATTCTCGGGCCTCTGTGGTTAAAACTAATGTCGAAAATTTAAAATTGCTTTGAAATGTTTTTTTGTTTATTTTCATTTTCGGTAAATTTTATTACAAAATTTTACAGAAAGTAGATTATTATCGTTTTTATTCATTTAGCATTATATATACGAGCTTGATACTGTTTATTCAACTTTGAAATCAAGTTTTCGTGCTTAAATTTCGGTAAATTTCCGCTTTTAATTTCCATTTTTCTAACACGTTTTTATGTTTAAAAAAATACTAATTTTCTTTAGACATCAATCAATAACTTTATAATTTTATTTTTTGAGTTTTCTTTCACTTTGAAATACTGAAGAAATGTTTAATCACCCATTTTGTCTTTAGAGCCACGAACCCTTCTCAATTCGAAATAGAATTTTTCGTAAACGACTTGAGCAAACCAGGAGCATCGACTTTCGAATCTCTAGGAGGTTTGGAATACAAACAAAATATACACATTCAACTTGAATGTGAACGCAAGCAAATTCCAACAGACGGATTAGTTCTCCGTGGCTGGTACACAACGATAACTCTAGCCGTTTATGGAACTTTGACCAAGTCAATTAGCAATCCCCAGGAGGTTCCAAGCTCAGCACCAACCTCGACTGTCCCTGTCGCAGCCCCAGAAGAAACTCCAATCAAGGAAATCACGATCCCTCCTCCTGAACCTGAACCCGAATGGGTCTTCGAAAACCAAACTCAGAACACTTTCACTGTAAGTTCCCAAATTTAATTTGCAATCGCACAATTCATTTTAAAAGCTATCGTTTTAAATGGTTCAAGTCATTCAATATTTTTATTTTCCAGGAATCTTCTACGGTTGCAACTCCACCTCCTCCGGTGGCTCTACCTCCAGCACCAGAGCCAAAAAGAAATCCCTCCGTAGAACCTCCGAAGTCAGAACCTCCATCATGGAAAGAAGAAGAAGTTCCTCCTTCCTCTCACAAACCAACGTCTCACAAACGTCCAACCTCTCCTCCTTCCGAATCCCTCATTTCTCTCAGTCCAGAATCTATTTCTGCGGAAGAAGAAGACGGAGACCATGAACCTAAAGAAACCGGAGCAGTTGAACCCTTCGAACCGATTCTTTCCGACGAGGAAATGTTGGACGACGTTCCATCAGCAATCGACTACGAAGCCGAAAGTCAAGCCCTCGATCTTCTTCTTTTACATCCTCCGAATCTCCTCGAGATAGAAAAACCCCCTAGTAATTTCGAAGATCGATCCCTAAGCGAACGAGCCGTTGAAAAACTACGAGAGACGATCATTTCTCTCTCAAAATCTGTTTCAAATTTCGCCTCAGCTTCCGGGCAAGAGAAGGAAACCTTCGTTCACAACTGCGAGTCTTTATGTGCAGCTCTCAATTCTTTTAATCTCACTCCAGAGGATTTCCAGCATCTTTCTGATATTACCTGCGCAGGCTTGGATATCGAACTCGCAAGGTCTCAGCCTCAACCAGCTTATAAAGTTCGACACGTTAAGGTTGGAGTTCGCCTTACAGAGGCCTTGTGTCGATTATCCGAAGGGCCGGATGTTTTATTAAAAATCAATGTGCCTTACAAGCTTCTATCTCTCTGTATGCGAGAGAACGTTGCACTTCCTGTTAAACTTTCTGCAATTCGAGCGTTGGATGCAGCGCTGATTAGTCCGAAAATCGTGAAGGAGTTTCTGAAGATGGATAACGAGGTCTATAAATTGGCTTTGATGATGTTGGACGAAGCAAAACTCGTGAGACTGAAATATGCCCTGAGCTCTTTGCTGAGAAAGGTTCATGTCTATGAATTACTCACTGAGATGTGTCAGTTAGGTGAGAAAAATGAAGTGAAAGAATTGGAGAAAGTGAGTGAATTAAATAAGATTAATGAACTGAAGGAAATTATTGTTGTTGAATTGAAAAATGCTTATACCTACGCCCCAACTTTAATGGCCCAACCAAAACGACAACTTCCAGCGAGTGCGCAAATGGAATTTGAAAGAGAACAGGGAAGAAATCCTAGGAGGCATTTGATAACTTATTTTGCTCATCATAAATTATTAGAAAGACTTCTTTTGATTCTAACTTCCCCGAATTCGGAGGCTGAATTGATCAGAGCGTCGAAAGAGTTTCTTTTCTCTATGGCAGGAACAAAAGAGGGATTGGTTTATATGATGAGAGAGCCGAAGGTGACACAATCTTTGTTGAAGACTTTTAGGTACGACCAGGGAGGAATTGGGGAAGAACTCGCTTGGAGGTTTCAAGTTGTGCAATGCATGATGGCCCTGACTTGTAAAAGTGAGGATTGGACTTCGCTGAGAAAACTGCATTCTTTTCTTACCTATCCTCAAGGACTTCAGGCTGTGATATGTGTCGTCTCGATGGATAATTTTATTGATGTTTTGATTCCCTATCTAGGGAATGAACATCTTTATGAATTTGCGGGGGAGATTATTTCGGTAGTGATTAGATATTCGGGGAGAGTGGAAATTTTTCAACATCGAGCTGTGGAGTTGATGCAGAAGACGAGGAACCAGGTGTTGAGGGATGTCACGCCTTATTTGTCAGTTGCTGCTCAAACTTCCAGGTAAGATAATCCGATTCTTCTAGCATTCAATAGTTTATTGAATCCCGAGGGGTTGATCGCTCTTGAAGTCTGGCGTATAAGCCTTCGTGAAATCTTTGCGAAGTCCTTTGAAATCTTTGCGAAATCATTGAAATGTTTGAAATCTTGAAATCTGGTGTACATTTAAAAGTCGAGTGGTCAACCCCTCGTTAAATCCCATCTTCTCCAGAATTTAATATCTGTATTTATTTTTCAGTTGGAACTACGGAGACGTTTCCTCACTGATCTCAATCATCCGAAAGAATTCCGACAAGGCAGCTTCTCTCCCCGGTGAATTGATCACAGCTTTGAGAATTTTGCATTATCTCGTTTTTCCTCCACACAACGATGTGGATCCAATGGAACCCTACATCGAACTCAAACACAAGAACGCCCTGACTCAACTTTATGCAGCCGATGGTCTCAGTGCTCTGGTTTCCGTAATGACCAACATTGCAGATTTTTACGAACAGCCTTTTTTACATCGAGCAACTCTAACTGGAAGAAGATGTCTAGCTTTAGTAGCTTTGCTTCTTCCATCAGTGACTCTCACAAGAGCTTTACTCGAACGCCTCGTTAAATGTATGGGAACTGATTTCAAAGATTTAACAGCAGTTGGTCCTCTTCTCGGAGTCTATTCTCTGATTGAAGCCATTCCAGTTACTCAATCAGTTCAAAATCTCTCAGACGAAATTGTAGCAACTCTTCTCATTTTTACTCGAGCTGTTGACTCTGACGGTTCCGGAAATGTTGCGAAGTCTCTCTGGACGCAGATGCTTGGAGAAGTTTTGAAAATGCTGTCCTTGAGTCCCTGCAATTTCGTTCCTGGTTTGAAATTGCTCACGAGATTATTACCCCCGATTTTAACGCCGAAGGAAACTTCTTCAGAGGATAAGACGAGAATTCTAGGCCTGAGGAAATTATGGTCTGCTCATCTTCAAGCGCAAGCTAATAATCTTACAGACAATTTGCGGTTACTGTGTTCGAGTTGGAATAAAGATCTGCTGAGTCTGGTTTCCATGGTTTGCAAGCAGCTGAGCGATTTGGCTGCACCAACCGCTCTACTTGTTGGAAGGTAGATTTATTTTTAATTTAAATTTTGCTTTTTTTATATAAGCTTTTTTTAAGAGTCTTACATTTTCACATATTTTTTCCAGATGTTTGCTTGATGGAATCCTGAATGCAAATCCTTTAGAAAACAATTTATCAATTCTAGGACTTCTCTCCGATCTGGCGCGACACGCTCCAATGAAAGCGACGCTTCTCACGCTGACAAATCCAGCATCTCGAGCCCAGGTTAAATCCGATCAAAAATACCCTCCAGTCATCGAGATGATGTGCATAGCCCTAAAAAATGCGACAGACCACAGAGTCCAACTGAAGATCCTCAACATCTTTGAAACTCTCTGCGATTGCAACATCAGCCTCGTCGAAGAAGACGCCAAAGAACCTTTCGAAAAGGGTCTAACTCATTCAGTTCCAAGCAAAGAACCACTGCTCGCAATTCTCGCAGCTCTCTTAGAAATTCTCGCTAGTGCTTCAAAATTCCATCAGCAAGTTCTAAACACAGCTTTGCATATTCTTCTCTCACTTACGAGTCATAATTACGGTTTATACCACGTAAAAAGTTGTTTAGAAAACAATCCCGAAGCTTTGAGATCATTACTGGAACATATCACTTCTCAAAACGAGAAAACGAAAGAAGAGGATAAAGATGCTGAAGAAGATAAAGCAAAAGATGAAGAGAAAGATGTTAGAGAAACTGTAATAATTAAAGAAGAAAAAAAGGAAGAAGTGGAAGGAAATCCGCTCTCGGTTTTAACCGTTACTTTTCTCGAGAATTTGATATCTTGTAAATCACAGAAACGAACTTTGGATCTTCGAGTACAGCAGCTTTCTTCGCTACTATCGTGGGATAAAAATTCTCATCCCCTGGAAAAAATTCGAGAAGCTCGAGAATTAGTTGATGGATTGAAATCTCTAGAGGAGAAGGATGATAAGGAACCTATTCCGGAAATGCTGGAACCTCTGCTTCCAGCTCCGGAGGCTTTGTTGAATCAGTTTTCTCAGAGGTCGATAGGAATTTATGAATCAAGTAGAATTTCGAAGAAAATTGGGGTGGAGAGTCCAATTCTGAGTGAAAATACAACAGTCGACTTGCTGGCTTTGGCGACTGAACTTTTGCCAGCTGATTTTAATCTTCTAGCGGAGGCCCAAAGACTATGTTCAAAAGCTCCTCCGGATGATACAACGCAACCAAAAAGTCAAGCAGATGAAGCCAGGGATAATCAGAAACAAAATAATGTCCCCACTGCGAAAACGAAACAGCCTTTCGGTGAGTTATTACGTTTCTTATTGATTAGTTATTCGCAAAAAATTATCTAATATTTCAGGTTATCGATATTCTCTACTTTTCCTTTTACTTCGGATTCCTCCGAATATTCTGCGTTCAGTATTATTTGTTCTAAAGTGTCTCATGTTTGATGCTGTATTTCATTCTATGAGTTTCTGTAATTTGTTCTTGAAAAGCAGAAATAACAGATTCGTATATCGTTCGATATTATTTCCTCAGTTGTGGGATCCGAGACGATGATTTCAGCTTTTCGAAAAATGTGTTTCGAAAAACGGTCAATGACTTTGGCTAGATGGAATAAATATAATCAAAGATCAGGTACCAGAAGTGTTTGTTGTTGCTCATTTTTTTGAGAGACAATGCTCCAATAGTTTCGAGTTTTTCTAAATTACTTTCTACTAGGATATTATTTCGTAGGTTCACTTTCTTACTTTTTTTTTAATGAGTGAAAATGCACTGAAGTTCAAGCACAAAAGGATTCAGGAGTGATTTTGGCGTTCATGACTGGCACGTTTGAACGTATCATTAATTTTTAAATTTTTAAATGTCAATTACGATTTTTTTAAAAATCGAATTCAATTTCAAGGTAATTTTTTGGGATAAAAATCTTTTATGCATGTTAAAAAAATGTAATTAAGGAATTCAATTTTTAATTTATTTGTAGTTTATAAAACCTATTAATTGATAAGATCAAATTGTTATTGCCCATAGGGTTGCCAAAATTTTAATCACTTCAAATTTTAAAGCTTTAGGACTTGGAATTTGGAATATTGAATTTGTAACATTTTCAAGGTATTTAATTTTGTAGGCCTTAATTAAACAAATTTTCATTTTTAAATTTCTGAAATTGAACACTTTTGACTTAGAAATGTTGCAAATTTAAATGTTTGAAATAAAATGAAAATTTCGTTTATGTAATATCGTAAATATAAATTCTTCAAATATAAAAAATTGTTGATTGAGGATTCAAAAATTTTGACTATTCCAAATCGAAAGCCTTAATAATTAAACAATTTTGAACGACAAAATTTAAGTTTATTGTGAGATTTCGTAGGTTGTAATTTTCCAATTGAAATTGAAATGGTTGAATTTTGAAAATATAAGGCACAATTTGACAATATTATTATTTTCAACGATTTTAATTTAAATAATTCAACTTCGAAGAGTTTCAGTGTGAAAGAAAGATTTAATTTCCCATTTCGTATTTAAAACTTTATATACTTCCAATTCGAAATATTTCGTTTTGAACGTTTTCTTTTAGAATAATTCAATTTTAAAGATTTACAACTTTTAATTCTTAAGTTTTGAATGGTGAAAATCACAATGGATATTTTTTGAACAGAAACCTTATCAGTTTTTAATCGAAAAGTCTATCCACTCACTTTAATTGTCACTTGATATTTTATGAAATTAAAATTTTTTATATTTCTGCGATTCCAATTTGAAATTTTGTAATTTTCGAAACTTTGAATTTGAAATATTCAATTTAGAACATTTTCAAAGCTATTTTAGATGCCTGTTTCTAAAAATGTGTAGTTTTTAAGGCCTTGAATTTTGAAAAAAAATTTATTTGACAGATTTCTCATTTTAAATTGCACAATACTGAATGCGTCTGATTTGATATTTTACAATTCTAGGTACTCCAAATAAAAAATTATTCAATTTTTTACGCTTTCAGTTTGTAAATATTCAATTTGAAACATTTGCAATTTCTAGTTTTGAATGCTGTGTTCTGAATTTTTCAAGTTTGACAGCTTCAAAATAAAAGTTGTTCAATTTTACTGGCTTTCGGGTAGGAAAAAGAAAATTTTAAGTGAATCTCATTTGGACATTGTCTGATTCCTGAATCTGTGAATTATATATTTTTTTCACTTTAAATTTTCCAATAAATTTATTTTAATTTTAAAATGCAATTTTGAAAGTTTTATACTGAAATATTGTCGAAGTTTGAAGTCCTTTTAAAATTGAATGTATTTAAATTAGAAGACTGTCAGTTTGTAATTGTGCATTGATAAACATTTAAATTGAAATTGCTGAATTTGAAAGGTTTTAGTTCTGAATAACTAAAATAACGAAACCTCAATTGTAATAAAATAAAACAGCCTTAATCCATAAAACTTTTTGAAAATTTGTTCAGTTTGTAAAATCTTCTACCTGGAAAGCCTATATTTAAATTTAAAAGAGCGCCAATTTGGAAGGTTTGAGTTATAAAATATATAATTTTGAAAGCCTTCGAATATAAAAAATAGTTAAATCTTCAAACTTTCTAGTGACTTGTTGTTCTGACACAAAACCAGCTGAAGAATAATCTGGGTAGAATCGAATTAAACAATCTTTCATCTCCTTTTTAACAGTGACACCCATGAGAGGAAGAGCACAGTTCGCAAATTCTCTAAGAGGAAATTCAGCCGGTGGCAGTGTAGGTCGAGGAGTTGATCCCTTCCGATCCAGACCACCAAATACTTCGAGGCCTCCTTCCCTCCACGTAGACGACTTCGTAGCATTGGAAACTTGTGGTGCACAACCGACAGGACCGACAGGATACAACAAACTCAGTATTCGGGGCACAGGCCCACAACGAGGAGCCATGCCAGGATCTCGAAGTCGACCCTGGGTCCCAGAACCTCGTCCTTATCTACGATGATTTAATTCTTAATTTATCTGTTCACCTCGACATCATTTATCAATCAAGGTCACTTCGAACACTTCCTCAGTGATTGCATTTCAGACATAAAGCACCCGCATTTAAAAATAGTTTCGTTTTGAAAAAGAATGTCTCTTCATAAAATATAAAATACAGTTATAAATCACACATCATTTTTGCACAAGGATTTAGTAAATAGTGAACTGGATGAGAAGTCTTGGTTTCCGAGAAAAATGTATGATATTTGTAGATTTGTTATTGCTGTAAAATATAATTCCACTGGAGATAACTTTTTATTCACAAGTTTCGATCTGATTTTCTGCATTCTTATATATAAGTTACCTGTGTAAAAATCGTAATTTTTAATTATAAACTTATTCCCTAGAGGCTGATCTGTACACAGTATTATCACGTCCCATCTTCTGTTGCCATTTGGAATACTTTACTTTGAATTTCGTCAAGCCGATCTGGAACTTCGGCAGATTCTTGATTTTCGGATTCTATTAAATAAATGAATAATATTTAATAAATAATAATATTTCGTAAATATTTAGGATAGAAATGAATAGATATGAAAAGGAAAGGAAAATACCCTCTCTCTGATGGCCTGAGCTGCTTTTACTTTAAAATTATCGAGCATATCGTAAATTTGAATACTAGGTTTGACTCGTTTGTGCTGCATTGATTCCATCAATTCTATCATATAATCAATTTTCATTTTATCGCAGGCAGCTCGAATCAAAGCACCGTAGATGAAATAATTCGGAGTGATTCCAATGGAATCTAAACAAGCTAACATTTCTCTGCCTTCTTCTGGTTTTTGACACGCGAGAGCTAAAGCTCCCCAGGTGAAATTATCCGGTTGAAGCCCCTCTTTTTCTATATCAGCAAGAACGTCCTAAAATAATTACACATTATTTATACTTCTTTATTTTATTTGAGGCTTTTCAAAATACTTTTTAAATATTTTTTGTCAGTATTTTTCATCTTCAAGCGAGCTTTTTCGCCAAGTTTAGAAAATCTAGTCAAAGAATTTTTAAAACTTCGAGTTCAGGCCTCGGACTCATTTGATAAATTTAAAATAGTGTCAATAATAGCATGAATTTTGAAAAATTGTAGCAAAATAGTGTCATGAAATTTTTTAAATATTAAATCGAGGGGTTAACTTTTTTTTAAATCTGATATATAATATACATCTCCGATGCAACCGCGTGAAATCCCTTTTAATCTTTTAAAGGACCCTAAAAGCTTTTAAATCCGTTGAAATCCTTTAAAAACTCCTGAAATTTGTTGAGATCCTTTAAAAATTCCTGGGAAATCCTTCAAACTTTTTACATCCCTTGAATTTCTAAGAATCCCTTAAGGGCATGTGACACAGTCAAATTCCTACATTACCGACCTCTTTTTTTCGGTGTACCAAATTTTTTTTG
>JAUMHM010000078.1:10015166-10026215 GCA_032362435.1 Melikaiella ostensackeni
ACCTCAATATGGGAAATTGGCCAGGCTCAGTGTGGTAATATTACCGAAAATTTCATCCGTAAAATTACAAACGCTTGCGAATCTCGTTTCTATTTTTTACAGTGTAGTCTAAAATAATTGTAGAACTGCTAAATCTTACATCCGAATTAAATATAAAATTGAAACTATTTTGAACCTTGTGTAATTTGTTGAGATTTATTCAGATTTGATACAAAGGTCTATCGCCTGTTTTTACTTCTGCTTCGCTTTTTATCACGATCATCATGTCTTGATTCTCTATATTCTCTAGATCTATTCCGGTGCCTATCTTTCGATCTTTTTCCTTTTCTGTCCCTAGAACTATCTCTATGCTTGTGTCGCTTTGCATGTCTTTCTTCACTCGACCTATGCCTATCTCTCTTATGGGATTTGTGATTAGAATATTTCCTATCACCGTGCTTATCACTGTGATGAGAATAATGTTCCCACCTATTTTCTCTATAATCATGTCGACCGTTCCTCTCAAAATGCTGAAAAGAATTCCCCTCCCGATCTAAAGAATACTTCCGGTTTTCGAATTTCCTTTCGAACGGCAACTCAGATATTCTTGAATTTGTTGAGAAGTCGGAGCTTATTTCTTGGGATGGTTCTCTTCTTTCATCTGGAGGATTTTGTTCGGCGAGATATTCCTTGAACATCTCCATCTGCTGCTCTATCACTTCTCGCATTACTTCCACGTGAGATTTTTTATTCGTGTGGACACCACGGTGCTTCGCTCTACGTCTTTTTAGGTTGCGTTCCTGAGCCAGGAGTTCCAAATACGAAATGGATTTTTGCTTATCTTTTGCTTTCCTGTTAAATAAAAACAATACGTTCAAATTTTGGGTACATACTATTAACACACTCCTTTAACTTTAAACCAATGAATAACTAGAGAAGCTGCTACAGAAGTCCGCTTTCAAAATTCCACATGACTTTTCCAGGTTTTCCAGGTCTACTTTTGAAAAATTCCAGTCAATTTTATTCAATTTCAACATATTCTACTCGTCTCAAACTAATTTACCAACGAGTTGTGGTGCAATTATTAATAACTGCAAACCCTAGTGGAAAAAATTTTTATGACAAACTCAGGGCTGCCACAGCCTCATTTACTTAAAAAAAGTGACCTATTTAAATCGAAAAAGTGACTAATTTCTAACCAAACAAGTGACTAACGTACATTATTAATGTGACTGAATTCAAAAGAATTCAGAAGAATTCTACAAAATTTATAAGAAGTCTAAGTGAATTTTGACGCAGGATAAATTTATAAGAATTCAGACTGAATTAAAAAACATTTCAAGTTTAAATTCCAAATGGTTCAGGGTAAATTCAAACGAAATTACAAAAATTCAAAAACTCAATATTAATTTCAGTAAAATTGGAGTGAATTTAGAAGAAACAATGGAAATAAAATAGATTTTGATAAAAGTTATAAGAATTTGAATGAATTGAACCAAATATTAGAATGAAGAAATTTTTATTGAATCGAATAAATTGGGAGTTAACAGAATTCACAGAAAATTCAACAGAATTCAAGTGAATTGAAAAAAATAAAATACAATGAAAAAAATAAAATACAATGAATAAAATAAAATCTGAGTGAATTTAGAAAAATTCAAGAGTATTCAAAAAGAAATTGATAAAATGCCTAAGAGTTCAAGGTGAGTTCAAAAAAATTTAAGAGAATTTCAAAGAATTCAAAATGAATCCGTTTGAATTACGAATGAATTCAAATGGATTGAAAAAATTCAAAAGATCCAACATATTCCATTGATTTCAGTAAAATTAAAGTGAATTTAGAAGAATTCAAGGAAATTCAAGAGAATTTAACGAAATTCACAAAAATCTGAGTGACATCAACAGAATTACTTCAATATAATGGAAGTAAATTGAAAAAAAAATTCAAAAAATTAAGAAAAACGAATGAATAAAATGGAATTCGAGTAAACTTAGAGGAATCTAAGAGAAATGAGAAGAATTCTGTGAAATTGATTTTAAAAATTAGAAAATATTTTTAAAAATTCATTGAATTCATTAAATTTGGAGTGAATTTAGACAATTTCAAGGGATTTCAAAAAGAATTTGATGAAATGCATAAAAATTTAAGGTGAGTTTAAAAGAATTAGGGGTGAATAAAAAAATCTATTGAATTGAATAGAAATGAGAGAATTCAGAAAAATTCAGGATGAATTCAAAAGAATTCTAAAGAACTAAACAAAATTCATGATAAATTAATAAGAATTCCGGTTGAATTCGAAATGAATGCAGATGATTTGAAGAAAAAAAATCAAATCCAATATATTCCATTCATTTCAGTAAAATTAGAGTGAGCTTAGAAGAATTTGAAGGAAATTCAGGAGAATTCGATGAAATTCACATGAATTCAAGATGAATTTAAAAGAATTGAGGGTGAATTTAAAATAATTTGAGCGAATAGAACAAAACTTTTCCATTGAATTCAGAGGATTTGAAGGGAATTCCAAAGAATTCAAGAGAATTCTAAAGAATTGAAAAAAATTCAGAACAAATTATTAAAAATTCAGGTTGAATTCCAAACGAATTTAAATGAATTGAATTTTTTTTTTAAATAAAAAATATTCCATTTATTTAAGTAAAATTGGAGTGAACTCAGAAGAGATCAAGAGAAATCGATGAAATTCATACGAATTCAAGATGCATTTAAAAGAAATGAGGGTGAGTTAAAAATAATTCAAGTGAAAGGAACAAAATTTTTCAAATTAAAAAAAATCCACTGAATTCAAAAGAATTCAAAATAATTCACGAAAATTCAGAAATAAGTATAGACCTGAATTCAATAGTGGTTAAACTTTGGGTTATCTGTTTTAATTTATTGAACGCAAAGTAATTGAAGTGACATTTTCATTTTAAAAAGTGACTATGGTGACTTTATCTTTGAAAAGTAACTAAAAAGTGATTTGAAAAAAAATTGACTATAAGTGACTATGTGGCAGCCCTGGACAGACTACAGCGTTCTATGAAAACTTCGTTTTCACAGATGATCGTGGAAAATTATACATTTTATAATAGTTTGGCATAAAAAACTACAAAGTATGAAAAATAAAGATTTTTAATGAATAGTTATGAAGCTTTATGATTTTGAATAAAAATGAACAATTTTAAGCAAAATTTGTAGTTTTATGTAGAAAATTAAGAATTTCTACAAAGATTTAGGACTAATTACACCTTTGTATGAAATTTGATGATAATATACGTCTGGAAAAACTAGTAGTTTTTCATGTTTGGTTTTTATAAAATTACAAATTTCAATACATAATTATGAATAGAAACAATGTTCTACGAATACCTAGGAAAATTTACGAATTCAAAATGAAAGTTCAGTTTTTCATAACTTGTGTAGGTTTTGTAGAAAATTACGAATTTCTAAAAAAAATAACGAAAAATTGCAATTTTCAAAAGCTATTTTTGTAGCTTTTCATAGTTTTTCTTCTAAAACTACAAATTTCTACAGACAATTATGAATAAATTACTATTTTCTAAGAAAAAATAGAAAAATCTACGACTCCGAAAAGGAGGTTTAGTTGTTCATAATTTTTAATAGGTTTTTGGAAGAAATTACAAATATTTACAAATTTGAATGAAAATTTGTAATTTTCAAAAGCTATATTCATAGTTTTTATAAAATTACCAATTTCTGTAAATAATGATGAATACATACAATTCTCTACGAATACATATGAAAAGTTACGACTCCAAAACGAAGGTTTCGTTTTTCATAATTCTTGATAGGTTTTTGTAAGAAATTACAAATTTCTACAAAGTATAATGAATATTTAATTTTATTACATATTTCTATGAAAAATTAGGAAAATGTAGAACTACAAATTGTTAATTTTCTACAATTTATATCAAAACTTTACCCTCGTAGAACGCTGTAGTTTTTCGTAAACAATTTTTCCAGGGTATTCAGATTCCCTAAATTTTAAAATTTCTCGAAAACGATGAGAGATACGTGAAAACTGGAGAAATTTTTGGGATTTTCTGAAAAGCAATGATCCTCATACACCCCGAATGAACACAGTATCAATATTTGCAAAATTTAAAAACAGATCATTTTGAGGTTAAGACACTTTTAATGCAATGTGTGAATTAAACAGAATTCACCCCTTAAAATGTACGCCATTCTACGGGAAAGTAAGAAAACCTAAGATTTTTTATTATCGCTTTCTACCAAAAAAATATTCTGCGTTCAAAATACATTAAGAATTAGCAGAAATTTTAGTAGAGATTCTTAAAAATTCATTAAAGTTTTCGTACAAATTCATAGAAATTATTTCCACCAGTGAATGTGAAGGGCTTTACAATAATTGTTGAGTTCTAAACAATTCTCACTAATATTATAATAAAATTTAAAAAATTCTGGAATCATAACCATATTATTTTGGTTAGTAAAAAAATCAATTCGTATCAATTCGAAAATTAAAAAATTCCATGACTTTTCTAGGTTTTCCAGAACTTTTTCAAAATTCCATGACTTTTCCAGGTCTTCCTATTCTTCTCGGTTTTGTAGCAGCCATGAATAAATAAATGATACTCACGTTTGATTCAAATCAGCAATATCATGACCGATGTCGACCTTTTGGGTGTTGGCAACGACATAATCGTAAATAGCCTTCCGCTCATCGCTGGTGAAATCGATGAAAATTCTGTCTGATGTGCGGGGAATCAATCGCTCTCCCATACCTATTTTTGGCGATGCAGAATAAATGTCCTGAATTGATAATTTTGCATAAACAGATAAATGATTCAGTTCAGATCAGAAATAATGGCAATGCCAACAAAATATAAAACAGGCTTTCAGGTTTTGTCGCACGTTTCTTTGCAATTAGAAAAGGATATAAAAAAGGATATAGTGAGTCCGAGACTGGCAATATATTGATAACTTTCTGTAAAAAATCAGGAGATTTAATTTATACGAAAAGAATGTAGGAGTTGTTAAATGTTTAGAAGCTTTGGAGTTACTAACCTGAGATCATACTCGGGTCCTTTTCCTTCGCGGCAAGTAATATTTGTGCCTGGAGATCTTCATCTGCCAAAATGAGTATTTTTTAAAGAGCGAGTTGAAAGCTTATTTGTATAAGTAGAGTTAATAATGGATGTCTAGTTTTAAAATTAAAGTAAGAATTTAAATAATAATAGTACCCATTTTAATAGTAGAAGGAGCATCTGGTGGTAATGTTGATTCCGAAAGTGCAATGTCGAATTTGTTATAACCTTCTGCTCTCCACTGACAATTGATGAGATGTTGTTCCAAATTTTTTTCGGGAAGACGGTGGGCAGGGTTGAATGGACACAAAACTTCATTTCCATTCTGTGAAAAAAAAGGTTTGGTGATATTTCTACGCCAAAGATATCCTTTCCTACGCTAACGTGAACTGATCTTCCAAAACTGAATTTTATGTTCATCATATAAATAAATCCAACAAATAGAAATAATTTGCTATTATCAAAATTATACGCATGGTGACTGGAAATAACTGTAATTGCAAAAATTTGGATTTAGAATTTAAACATTCAACTTTTTATCGTTTCAAATTCAAATTGTTCAAAATTGTAAAATAGAAAAGTTAAAAAGTAGAATAATGTTATTTTAAGAAAATTAAATTACGTGATTTTAATTTAAATAATTTAAAATTATGTAATTTGAAAAAGAGACCCTTTTGATACTTGACCGACTATAGATCCAGAACATTCAAAATCTCAGTTTAAGATAAAAACATTAGACACAGACTCTCTCTTCTTCACAATTCACATAACTTGTTCAGAATTTAAAAATTTCCAACTGAAAGCCTTAATAATTGAAAACAATTTTAAATTGAAAACGTTTGAAGAATAATTTCAGTGAAACTTTATAAATCATGGGATTTCAAATTAACGTTTAAAATTCAGGAATTAATAATCATTTCAAATTTAAATCGCTCAAGCATGTACATTTTTAGTTCTGAATTTGTAGCAGTATAAGTGTTTTTGAGGGCCTCGGATTAAAGTGTTCAATCTGGATGACTTCTGCTTTGTAACTGTATAATTTTGAATGTTTTTCTTTTGGAAACCTAGACGCTTTTGAATTGTACCAGAATTTTTAGCTTCATTTTTTATATTTAACTTCTTATTAACGCTTTACGATTTGAAACCATTAGAGTTAACCGTTAAAAATGTTCAGAAAACTTCAAAGTTTGGAAGTGTTAAAAATTAACGTCTTTTTAAACTTATAAACTTCGATTTTTAAGCCGATAGATTCTGAATCTCAAATTGAAAAAAAAAACTTGACTATGCTTCAAATAATTGGAATAACCAGGGCTGCTACAACCTAAATTACTCGACAAAAGTGAAAAAAGTGACTAATTTCTAACATAAAAAGTGATTGAAATTTAAGAAAAGTGACTAATGTGCATTAATAATGTGATTTAATGTTTTTTTTTTAATTACAAGGAATTCAAAAGAATTTAATTAAGTTTATAAGAATATTGAATAATAATAATAATAATAATAAAAAATAATATTATATAAATATAATAAAATATTGTCTTAAAACGTATGAAAAATTGCGTTGAATGACTCCTATTTGAATTGTTTTCCATTATTCTGCAGGAAAATATCTATAAAAAGCAGAGCTTTTCACCAAATTTTCAAATGATAAATAACTCCGAAATTAAATAACATTTTTTTATGTTCAGAGAGCTCACTTCGAAGTGTAAATGTTGCACTTTTCAATATCACCTACGCATGTATTTACCTAAAAACTTCAGTGAAGGGTTTTAATATTCAAAATGGTATTTAAAGTTCAACGGTTTAATTGGTAAAAGATGATTTAAAAATTTAGGAATATCGATTTATTAAATGTTATTGGAATTTATTAGAATGGCAACCACTCTTAAAAGTTTTTAGGTTATTTTTCATGAAAAGTTTAACCCATTGCCAAATCTGTAAAAGTACACCAACAAATGTGCAGATGGATTCCGTAAAAAGTGCAGAATGTACTCTTTAAAATGAGCCTAGAAACTTTCAAATATGTTGAGTAGTTTCGGAGATATTTGTAATTTGAAAAGTTGGCGATCACTTCGGCTTTCTCGAGAAATTTCTCCACAGAATGATCGAAAACAATTCAAACAGGAGTCAACTCAACGCAAATTTGTATACACTTTGAAAATATAATTTTTAAAAAGTTAGAACTTGCATTAAAGATATGACACCTATTTGGAAATTTTGAAAAATATCCATGTACCCAAACTTTCAGTCGGGAGTGTATTTATTGCGTTTTCAGAGAATTTCAAAACTAAAAACTTTGAAAACAAAAAGCTTTATACTACATGCCTTTACCAAATCAAAACCAAAACAGAATAAACATTTTTATACTTCGCGTAGGTTCAGACACTCCGTAAAAAATATTGAATGAATTTACTGTTTTAGAAACAAATTAGGTTTCAAGAAGGCATTGCTCTACAGGGAGGAATTAAATTTAAACAAATTTTGGATTCTACTTAATATCAAGTTTTAACAATAACATAAAATAAGAAATATCAAGTATTATTGATGCACTGTAAAAAATGTTTTTGAACTTTACCACTCTGGAAGTAGGTAATAATCGGATCCACTTTGTAAGTGACATTCTTTAAAATCACCACCAGGAATGTTGTGAATTCTCTTCTTCCAAATGTGAGGTTACTTCGCAAACTGAATTCTTATCAAATTTTGTACTTTACTAGTCGCCAGGAAATTTATCACTTTCAAAGTGGGTACCTTTATTGCCAACTCTGAATATGACACATTCACAATCGTGAAACGTACAAACGTCGTGTAACGTAATTGAATGCAATATTCTCATACTAAAAGTGGTAAAAGTACAAAATCATTAGGATTCCTAACCTTTAAATTTGTATTAATTATATAATCCAAGCAGTGATAATACAAAATCTTTCTGATGTAAAATTACAGAAGCATGTAAAGCTGATTATATATTTTTTACACTGTGTATAAAACTGATAAAACTATTAAAAACAGACATTTCGAACATAAGAAAGAGGTAAGGAATCCACTTACATCAGTATCCAAGTTCTCGACTTTCCATCCCAGAGTTGAGAGTATATTTCCTAATTCAATATCGGTATTTTCTACAAAGGATTCTAATTCATCTAATTGCTGCTTACGATTTTCTGATAAAATATCACTCATCTTTTGAAAATTAAAACAAACAAAACCAGAAGAAAACTCCCTTTTAACCTTTAATTTGCGTTTTAGAACAGAAGTGAACAGAAACGGCAGAAGCAGACGACGTACTAACAATATGGTTGGTGCAACTGTCGCTTCGGTGGGTGGTACTACTGTATAAAAGCGGCAATTATGAAATTATGAACAGAAATATGCTTCTACTTATTACTAAGTTATTTATTATTTATTGTTACTTTTGATTTAACATTAGAACATTGTTGGGAAAAGTTTCATCGATCAAATGCCATTTTAGTGAACAAGCATCGAAACTACTTCTATAATACATATATATTTAATGTCTTATTCTGAGTCCTCATAATGTATTTACGTTCATCGTAGAGAAAGAATATAAAAAGAGATTTTTGAGAAGGCTTACGGTTAGTATTATTTATAAATATTTTCATCTCAATATAAAGTTTTAATATAAAAAAAAATTTTCTTAGCTTCATGATTTTTATTTTATTGAATTATAATTTGACCTAATTTTTATAATACCGAATTACTATTTAACATAATTTTCATTTTTCCGAATTATCATTTGTCACAATTTTTATATTTCCGAATTACCATTTGACATAATTTTCATAATAACGAATTATCATTTCTGATCATTTTTATAATACCGAATTACTATTCAAGATAATTAATTCATATAATTTGAGCAGAATGAATTTAAGAATTGTTTTTCTTTCAAATTGAGAAAAATAAAATCTTCCATTTAAACAGATTACAAAAAGTCCTTTTTGCTAATACTTTAAATAATTCAATAGTTTTTTCTTTTATTTTTCGCATTATGATTCCATGACAATGTATGAATACACAAAAAATTGCCGTCATTTCTGCACTCGTGAAGAAAGTATTAATTTCTTTTAACTTTTACATCTGTGGACAAAAGATGGCTACCGAATATAATTGTGAGAGGTTATTCACAATGTACAAATTTGTTTGAGTGCAGTTTGCTTGATTTAAACAAATTTGTATTCAAATTAAACAAGATTTATTTGAATTAAATCAAATTCTAATTGAAACAGACAAAATGTATTCAGATCGAACCATAACTATGTTTAAAATAAGCAAAAATTTGTTTGATTTTCTATCAAAGAAATAATATGTTTCTTGCAAAACGAAAAATTTTTTTGATTCAAAGAAATTTTGTGTAAATCAAATACAATTTGTGTTTGAATTCAGGGATAAGTTTTATGAGGCTGAGTAGCTCAGTATTAATAATTTTGTAACAATATCATATCAAGTTTGTCTTTCTACACCGAATTCACGTTCTCAAAAAGGGCTAGCGATTATTATTATAAATCTGAGTCAGAGTGGCCTATGTTTTCACATTTCATTATATTATGGTTTTAATTATTTTGATAGATAGAATCAGCATTAAAATTGTTGAAAAGTATATGGATAAATGATTTATATAATGCAGCTTGACGCTGTTATCGATGTGAACGCAATAATGATGTGATCCGTTACTAATTTGTATAAAAAAAGGTGCAACAAGTTCAGTCATGTGTTCTCTGAAATCTAAAATGGAATAGAATATTGATAGTATTAAATTCAGGAAAGTTAATACATCACATATTGTAAATGCTTCTGAGAAGAAATTCCCATATTACAGTGTTTAGTAGAATATTGCATTTGGTTACGCGCTCACTTTTAAATTCAATGCAAAGTTAGCAAATATTCACCTAGTAACAATTTTTGACATTGAAGATAAGCCTTTGGAAGTCGAAATAAAATAATAAGTCAAAGATGTTTCAAACGTTTAAGAAGACAATTTTGCTTTCCATTTTTTATGCACACTAAGATTCTGATGTAAGCGTGTTTTACGATTAAACGCACAATTCTATGTGTTTATTGCTTGAGTTTTGATCCTTCATAAAAAATTGTAGAGTTATGAATTAGACCTTCGTGTAGAAAGCTACGCTCAAAAACCTCATTTATCTGAAATATATCAGTGTGGCATAATTATGTAACTCACATACTCAACACGTAGTCATATTCTTGTTATCTATTTTTTAAAGTTTTTTTATTTTACTGTAATAAAAAGCCCAAGCCCGTAGAACTTTAAATTAATATAAATGTCAATAAACGTAACAAATTATCGAAAGGTTTTAAAGTCTTCTATTTGACTGCTTCTTTAATATTGAGAAAAATGTTTGTTTGAATACACTTTTCTTGCTTCAACCAAAACTTGAATTTAAACTTATCAAATTCTGTTTGATACAAACAAATGTATGATTCAAATTCCAATAAAATTTTGTTAAATTAACAAAATTCTTTGTTGATTTCAAAATTTGAAGTATATGATATCTTTGATATTGGGTTTTTTTATTTTTAATATATTTCGTATTATTTAGAATTTTTTCATTTAAACATATCGTGGATTAATGAAGTGCATTGTCCCCAGGTCCAAGTTCAAGACTTTAATTAGTTTTCCTGAACATTCCACAGATACATTAAATTTTTTTCGCTTTCTTACTTAGAAAACTATTCAATATTTCAGAAAAATTCTTTTTAATAATTTAAATTCTCTAAATAATTTTTTACAGATATATTTATCCTTGTCCCCGAAATTCGCATCAACCACGTCTAACGCAGTTTTTTACGTATATTTTGAGAAGATAAAGCTATATTATACGTTTTTCAAAACATAATTCTCTTTAAAAAGTGCGGAGAAACGATGTTTGAAGTTGTCGAACAATAAAATTGTAAAGAAGATGTTTTTTGAGTTGGCATTAGGGTCTAGAATTATTTCATATATCCTATTATATATATATA
>JAUMHM010000078.1:10036240-10051398 GCA_032362435.1 Melikaiella ostensackeni
CCTGAAATAATCAAATTTTTCTTAATTCATCATAGCAATCCGTCAAAACTTCAAGTGCGTTCAAATGCGCCACCAATGAAAAATTTTGCGCCAACTAATGAATAAGTATATCGTTTTTTTGTGGGGGGGGGGGCAGTGTGACATAGGTGTTAAATCCTCTACCGTGATATTAAGTTACCAATAACTGACAGGGGTGCATTCGTCTTCGAATGCGCTCATATGCGCCACAAAATTTTTTTTCAAATCTTGAAAATTGTCCACGATACGGAGATTTTAACATTTTGCGAAGCGATGACCAAAGAAAAAAAATTGTTTAATCTTCAAACTTTCTAAAGTCTTTTCGACACAACCTCAAGTGCCACACATTTTCCTTGTTCTTTCTATTTCCTGTTGCACTTCTGTTGATCAAAGCGAGCTGACCAGTACTATATATGTATGTCGATGATTCAGTTACATCTACTGTTAAGACAAAAAATATTTGAGAAAAAACAATTGATATTTCACTTCGAAAATTATCTCTCATATATATAATATATATATGAAAAGTCATAAATGATTTTTAATTTATAAAAACAGATTCAGAAGTGTATCCTCCAATTTCAATAGATTTGACGCAAAGCCGATGGCCTTTTTTCAGCAGCAGTGGTAGGCTTTTCTTCTTACATGCTGGATTTAAGTGCTGCAACTTTTTATGTTTTCGTTGATGTCCTATGGACGGCGAACCCTGTCTTCTCCAGTTTTCATAAGAACTATGCTCCAATAAACGCTTCTTGTCTTCTTCATTCCCAGAATTGCAGGATATGTACACGACATCATTGCTCTACACTTTAAAGGAGTCTGGACGGTTACACTGAGAAAAATTCCTACTAGAATTGACTACTTTTCAACTAAGGTGCTTAGATCCGTAAGGTCCCAATGTCACTTTTCTATAGTCAAATTAGTTATGGGATATATAGTTAAGCGAAGTGAGAAAATCATTCGTTGTAGCAAATATTTGAGGGTGATTTGACTAATTTCAATAAGAATTGGAACAAGTAAGTTTAAGTAACAAATCCAACTACTTTTCTTATTTCCTTGCGGCTCCAATGTAATTTTTGTAGTAAAGTGGAACTACATGTTCAGTTACAGCTATTACTATACATAGTCAGTTCTACTACAGCAACAATGGTATTATCTATTGAGCAATAATAGTTAATTTAATTGAGGAAGTAGTTGGATTTACTAATTTCCAGTCAACTACATGACTTAGCTGAATATTTCGCAGGAATTTTTTTCAGTGTATACACCTCGAATTCGCATCCATGACATCGAAGCACCTCCCTCCTTGATAATTTTTCTTCACATGATGAACATGTTGCTAATTGTTCTAAAATAAATTATATTATCGTATTAGTTCTGCACCGAAGATTCCAATCTCGTGGCATCCTGACTACGAGTCAACAATAGATAGGAGAAGTTCGACAAAAAAGGAAAACAGAACTGCCGACTATCAAAAAACTACTCATTTTAACTTTGATTTTCTAAATTTTCAACTTCATATCTCATTTCGTGCGAAAGTTGTTCGCTTGTTGTTCCGCATAAACTGTCGGTAAGGTAGGAATCGGGTAAGTACGATATGACCTCAAATAAAAGAGTCCGTTATTCTGGATGTGAAATATGCAGATAAATATACTTTGATTATGAAATACATATGTGGAATAGAGAATAATGTCTGTAAGAACAATAAGTTCCTGGAAAATGCAAGACTTCAAAAATAAACGTGTCAGAATATAAGTATAAGCTGAATTAAGTATGTTTCAAGTAAATATATAGGCATTTCAATCCAAGCACATCTTGATTTATATTTTTAAATGAAAAATCACATTCAGGAAGAAAAAAGACAATTTTGTTTTGCCAAACGTAGATCGTCAAAGTATTTAACAGATATAACTTTTTCAAGAATTTGAAGATATTTCATATCATGAGCATTTGATTTTCCCAAGAAGTCCGTCATCGTCGAAAATTAAAAGAAAATTTTTTAGTGGTCATCACTTTTCGAAGTGTTATGACCTTCAAATCTTGGACAATTTTTAAGATGTGCGCAAAATTTTGGTAGCGTATACGAGCGAATTTGGAATTATATACGAAGAGTCCGTCATCGCCACAGATTATAAAATTTTTTTTTTGGTGGTCATCACTTTGCAAAGTGTTATGACTTCCATGTTTTGGAAAATTTTTAAATTAGGTAGAAAATTTTTGTGGCGTATATAAGCGCATTTGAAATCCTGTACGAAAAGCCCATCATCGCTGTAGATTAGAATTTTTTTAGTTGTTATCACTTTGCAAAGTGTTATGACCTTCATACCTTCGGAAATTTTTAAGATATGTAGAAAATTTTTGTGGCGCACATCAGCGCATTTGAAATCCTACACGGAAAGTCCGTCATCGCCGCAGATTATAGAAAAATTTTATTTAGTTGTCATAACTTTGTGAAGTGTAATGACTTTCATATCTTGGGCAATTTTTTAGATATGCAGAAAATTTTTGTGGCGCATATGAGCGCATTGGAGGTTGTGTCGAAAAGACTGCAGAAACTTTGAAGATTGAACAATTTTTTTTCTTTGGTCATCACTTCGCAAAATGTTAAAATATCTGTATCGTTAACAATTTTCAAGATTTGCAAAATTTTTATGTGGCGCATTTTAGCGCATTTGACGACGAATGCCTTTTTGTCAGTTATTTTCAATTCAATAACACGGTAGAGGATTTAACACCTATTTCACACTGCCTCCCACAAAAAAAACATATATTTATTAATTAGTTGGCACAAGATTTTTTATTAGTGGCAAATTTGAGCGCATTTGAAGTTTTGACGGATGGCTATGCTGAATTTAAAAAAATATTATTTTCGAAGAATCGCGCCAGCCCCCCCCCCCCCATGTGTGTCCCTGATAACTCAGTTATCAATGTGGTACCAAATTTTTGCTTGATGGCGCATACCGGCGCATTTGGAGTTCTTTAAGGTCATATAATCTAAAATTTAATTTTTCAAATGGGGGGGGGGGCTAGCGTGTCTCCAGCCCTCCCTCCCACGTAACCCTGGCTATAACTCTTAGGGTTTTGCGGCGCCAAATTTTTTATTGATGGCGCATATGAGCGAATTCGCGGCGCAATTCAGTGAGCTAAAAAAATTCTAAAATTATGATTGGGGGGGGGGGGGTGCAACTGACCTTCTCTTTTGGTAGAAATTTCATCTTCTTTGTCTAAAAATGTAACTGATGTTTGGTTGATAATTAATCTGTTTTGGTTTAGAATGCAATTGTTTTGTTGAAAATTCATATTTTTGGGATGAAATTTTTCATACGTGGTAGAAAATGTGTTCTCTTAGCTTGAAAATTTAACAATTTGATTGAAATTTTTTGTTCTTTTTGACTGAATTACCTTTCTTGGCTGAAAATCCAACTATTTTGGTAGAGAATTTAACTCTGTTTGGTTGAAAATAATCTTTCTTGATGAAAATTTGTCTATTTGATTTGAAAATGCATCTCTCCTGGTAGGAATTTCATATTTTTCGGTTAAAAATGCAACTTTTGTTTGTTTGATAATTAATCTGTTCTGGTTGAGGATTCAATTGTTTTGCTGAAAAGTCGTCCTTTTTGGTTGAATGCAACTGTTTTCTATTTGAAATTGAAATCTCTTTTGGTGGAAATATCAATTATTACATTTCTCGTTAAGAATTAATCTTTCTTGGTTGAAATTCAACTACTTGGTTGTAATTTAAATATTTTTTTGAAAATTCGATTTTTTTTATAGAAAATCATTTTTATAGCTGAAGTCCCAATTACTCAATTTGTTGTTGAAAATTGATTTATTTTAGATGAAAATTGAAACATTTGGTTGGAAATTGACGTATTATGTTAAAAATTAATTTTTATGATTGAAGATTCATCTCTTTGGTTAAGAATTCAAATATTTTGTCGAAAATTATTCTTCTTGGCTTGAATTCTCAATAATTTGGTTTGATTTTTTTTCTTCTTGACTGAGAAACCTTTTTTGGTTGAAAATTTGACATTTTTGTTAAGTAATTCATCTCTTTTGGTAGAAATTCCATCTTTTCTAGTTAAAAATGCAAATGTCTTAGAGATTCAACTATTTATTTTTTAATTCGTTTTTTTGGTTAAAAATGCATCTCTTTTGGCTAAAAATGCAACTTATTGGTTGAAAATTAATCTGGTTTGGTTGAAAATCCAACTATTTTCTTGAAAATTTGTCTTTTGTGGTTGAATCCAACTGTTTTTGATTTGGAATTGAAATTGTTTTTGGTTGAAATATTGACCATTAACATTTTCGTTCAGAATTCATTTCGTTTGGCTAAAAATTCAATTACTTTATTGAAAGTTGAACTACTTTGTCAAAAATTTATCTTTTTGGTTGAAGATTCTTCTTTTTAGTAAAATTTCTCTTTAATTGAAAATTTAACTATTTTGCTCAAATTTTTTTTCCTTTCTGTTGAAAATTGATCTTTTTTAGTTGAAGATTGAACTATTTGGTTGAAAATTTATCTTTTTTGGTAGAAAGGAATCCTCGTGGTTGAAAATTCATCTTTTTGGTTGAAAACACAACTATTTGGTTAAAAAGTTATCTATTTTGTTACAAAAACAATATTTCAAATAGAAATTTTAGTAATTTAAAGAGCTTCAAATATTGCATTTAAGATAGTACCTACATTAATTTTATTAAAAAGAACTTATGCCCGTGTTTTCGTAAAACATCTCCTTATTTTTGTTGTTTTTAGAGCATTTTTTGACCTGTGAAGCCTGTTATCGATACACTTGAAAGAATTTTTTTGTAGTCTTCTTATAAGTGGGGTGGAAGGGGGGGGGGGGGTTCGACATAAAATGGTGTATAGTTCAAAATTTGAAAAAATTCAGGCCCTGTATAAGTTACGAGGAATTTTTAAGTATGAAATTTTGGTTTGAATATTTTTGAAACTGTCCTTTTGCAGTCCCAGACTTCCAATTTTACAATTTCGCGTCATAAAAATGATACGGGTTTGATAACCAACGTTTTTCGACGCCCAAAAGCAGTTCACGGGGATACGGGTTTTTATGGTTGTATAGAAATAAAAAATAATACAAATACAGATTTGGATCCTGAATTTAATCTTTTCAACAAGACAATCTTCTACGTAACGTGTAGGTATAATTAATCTTATTTTCAAATAAGAATATTTCTTCAGACCATAAAAAAAGTATCATAATTTAATAACAAATTTCAGCTTCAAAAAGTCTTTTTGGTCAAAAGTTGGGACACAGAGTCTACATTTTAGGCAAACAATTTGAAGCAACTTTTGGTTGTGATCGAGCATCTCCAGATATAAAAATGGAACTTGAACGCCATTATCGTAGAAATGTTACAGTAGGTGATATTAATGTATCAAGGTTTTTCAAAAATGCATAAAGCATCCCGTGTGGAAAAAGCCCCATTTAGTCCTCTTTGGAATGTCGGCCCCTGTACGCGGCCCATGTGGACAATTCATAGGGGAAAACCCACGAGGGCCCCCGCGAGGCTCCCTTCTTATTTGCTCTCACAGTCGATCGGATAAAATTTCTAAGTCCAAATGGTTAATATTTTGTTGACATTCCAAATTTTTATGTTTAACTAGTTCCGGCTTACAAAAATTGCATTTGTAGAGTCGACCAAGAACCGAACCTAAATGGAACGGAAGCAATGTCTATGGCTTTATGTCTCTGTTAAGTAAATTTAAAAAACATTTTTATGAAACATAAAATTAAACAAAGTCATCTTGTGCAACTGAATTTGAAAGAAGCCTTTAAGCGAGAAAAGTTCTTCATGAAGACTTTGATTTCATTTTTTCGGACGTTGAACTTTGAAATTTTAGATATTCAACGAAGGCCCATGTAGGGGGGACCTGTTTGTTGCCCTCATGTCTCAGTTTGTAATAAATTGCATTTTGTGTTAAATAGTAACAATATCTTATACAGTTATGAACATTTTGGTAAGTTCGTCAGGGGGAAAAACGAAAGTCTGATAAGATGCTGGTCCTGAGTTCAAGTCTCGGTCGAGGCACTAATATTTTAAATTTAAAATTAAAAAAAATCAACAATACGTATATATTCATTAAAATCTGCTTAGAAATGATAAGCAGACAATTAATTAAGGTATTTTTAAAAATTAAAAATGCACCGTCAAGGTAACTGAGAGGGGCCCACGAGGGCAACCCGGAGGGCAACCATGAGGGAAGCCCATGCTGGATCCTTATAAATTAGCATGTCGTTTCCATGAGTGGCCACGCCTGGATTGCCCTCATTGGCCCCTCATAGCCTGAGGGCAATCCATGAGGGTCCGCTGCGGGGGCCCACTCAATTTTTCCACACGGGATTAGTGAATTTAAAAACTACATATTAGAAATAATTCCTTTCTATTTGCTTCAGAAAAATAAATGTTTTATGTTTTAGGTTCTTACGAATGATAAAAGATTCGATTACCATCCCTCATTTGGTTTTAGAGTAATAAATTTCATACCTGAAGATAATGGTTTATTTGTTTGCAAAGCCAAATCTCCTGATGGTCGATATGAAGAACGTCTGATACCTACCATATTCTTCAGTAAGTATTTTATAAATTTTAAATAATTTGTATGATTATGAAAAAATTAAATATGATAATTTATAATAAATATGTAATTTTGTTTCAGAGCATAGATTGATAAATGAACCAAACATAAAGTCTATAGACAGATGTGACCTAATAGGGGGGACCTTGGAAGTTGAATGTCATGCACCGGTTACCAATTTGACGAATTATATTTTAGACTGGGAATTACCAATGGTAAATTCCTTTATTATCAAATAAATATTTAGAGAATAGAATTCGGGTCATCCACAAATAACGTAAGACACCTTGGGCGTAGGGGGGTTTAGTGAAATCTTACTGTTTCATATGAGGCGGGAGGGGGGGGGGGAAGAAAATTTTGTATTAAAAAAAAATGGAAAGATATTACAACTTAGAGGAAAGCCCAGCAGAAATTCGATCTGTTGGACCAAAAGTCAATTTTCGCTTGAAGAAAATGCGCAATTTATTGCGTTACAAGTTTTCTAATTATGTTAAAAAATTCAACTTGAAACGCTTTAAATCTCTGGAATTTTAAGTGAGATTATTATATTTTCAACAAAATAGATGAATTTTTATTCAAATAGATAAGTTTCAAAACAAGAACAAGAATTTTCAACCTAATAATTGTCAACAACAAAAAAAACGCGAATTTTCAACAAAATAGTTGAATTCTTACTAAAAAGATTAATTCTTGACCAAACAGTTGCATTTTTAACCGAAAATGCTGAAATTTCGAAAAAAAAAGAATTTCCAAACCAAAAAGACGAATTTTTAAAAAAGAGTTGAACTCTCAACCAGAAAAGATTTTTCAGTCAATAGAGAAAAAAGAATTTATCCAAAATATTGAATTTTCTGCCCAAAATGACGAATTATCAACAAAATACATACATTTTCAACCAAATAGTAGAATATTCAACCAAATAGTTGAATTCAACAAAAAATAAGATTTTTCAGAGAAATAGTTGAATCGTCAACTAAAAAAAAAAATGATTATCAACCAAACAGTTGCATTTTTAACCAAAAAAGATGAAATTTCTGCAAAAAAAAAATTTTCAAACTAAAAAAAAAAATTTCAACAAAAGTGTGGATCTCTTAACCAAGTAAAATTTTTCAACCTATAAAAAAATTCATCCAAAATGTTGAAATTTTTACAAAAAAAAGAATTTTTAACAAAATACAAAAATTTTCAACCAAGAAGATTATTTTTCTGCCAAAAGGGACGAGGCATCAACAAAGTACATGAATTTTAAACAAAATAATTGAATTTACAACTAAAAAAAGATTAATTTTCAATCAAGAAGATTAATTTTCTACCAAAAGTGACGAATTATTAACAAAATACGTGAATTCTTAAACAAATTAAAAAAAAAGAGTTGAAATTTCAACAGAAAAGATTTTTCAGTCAACTGAGAAGAAAATATCTATCCAAAATGTTGAATTTTCTATAAGAAAAGACGAAGATTCAATAAAATACATAAATTTTTAACCGAAAGGAATAATTTTTCACCAAAAAAGACGAATTATCAACAAAATATATACATTTTCAGTGAAACAATAGAATTTTCAACTAAAAAAGAATAATTTTAAAATGAGAAGATTAATTTTCTACCAAAAAAGACGAATATTCAACAAAATACATCAACTTTCAACCAGAAAGAATAATTTTAAACAAAAAAGATGAATTATCGACAAAATACATAAATTTTCAAGCAAATAGTTGAATTTTCAACCGAAAATGATAAATTTTCAACTAAGAAGATAAATTTTCTACCGAAAACGACGAATTATTAACAGAATGCGTGAATTTACAACCAAATAGTTTAGTTCAACCAAAAAACACCAATTTTCAACAAAAGAGTTGGACTCTCAACCAAGAAAGATTTTTAAGTCAATGAAGAAAGAAATGTTATTCAAAATGTTGGATTTTCTACCAAAAAAGACGAATATTCAACAAAATACATCAATTTTAAACCGATTTCAATCAAGTTATTAAATTTTCGAACAAACAGATTGAATTCTCAATCAAAAAGGAAAAATTTTACAACGAAATTGCTAAATATTCAACAAAATAATTAAATTTGATCTTGGATTGGATTTTCTAATGGGGTGCTATTAATTAGGTTCGCAATAGAGTTGAAAATGAGAAAAATGGGAATGGGGGAAAGACTGTGAAGCCTGCGATAAATAAATAGGAATTTTGATCATTCAAGGACTAAAGAATAATAGTTTAAACAAACATTGAAGTCGAATTTTAATACTTTAGAAATATCATGTTAGAAAACTGGGAATTTTCTCCTCTAAAACCAATCTTATCAGGGTTCTACGTTTATTTAATGAACAGCATTTGTTTGTATTTTTACTCCCTAAATTCATAAAATCTTAATAAGATTTTTGGAGGGTGCGGGGAGGGGGCAGATCAAATCATACGGTATTTTACATAGGGGGAGGAAGTGATGAAAATTCATTAAAAACACCTTATGTAATTTGTGGATGACCCCTTAATAAGAATTGTACAACTATTTTATTTATATCAATATATGTGTTTGTGTAGAACACCTCTTTGTTACACTTGACAACAAAGGAAACCTTTGAACTCTATTATCCAATAGAATACAATTTAAATGTCACTTATGTGAAGAATATATTGAAAATAATGAACACTACAAAAGAAAATGAAGGTTTTTACAAGTGCGTCCTCACTAATAATGCAACAAAGGAAAGAAAAATCAGCGAGACTTACATTCAGATTTATGGTTGGTATACTTTTTTCCTTTCTCAAAAAACTCCTGCATGGAAAAAACCCCGCTTAGCCCTCTTTCGAATGTTGGCCCCAGCAGGGGCCCACGTGGGTAATCCATAGGGAAAAAGCCATGAGGGCCCCCGCAGGAAGACCTTTTCGTTTACCCTCACGGTCTATTAGTTAAAATTTCAAAGTCCAAGGGTTCATTATTTTTTTGAGACTAAAAATTTTGATGTTTGAAAATTTCAAAAGATTTTTTTGTAGTTGATTGTCTTTTGTGTCAAATAGTAATAATATCTCACCAGATGTGCAGTTGTTAGAAACAAAGATAATTTCATCAAATTTTGATGCGCGTTTTGATAGCAATGTGGTAAGTTGGTCAAAAGACGAAACTTAAGTCTGATAAGATGCTGGTCATGAGTTCAAGTCCCGGTCGAGGCGCTAATATTTTTATTTCATTTTATTTTTTAAATCTGTGTACATAATAACAACATGTATATATTTATTAAAATATGCCTTGAAATGATGAGGAGACAATTTTCAAATGAATTTTTTTAAATAAAAAATTTATGGCCTTGGAAATCACGAGGGGCCCACGAAGGCGACCATAAGGGCAACTATGAGGGAAGTCTATGTTGGATCCTCATGGATTAGCATGTCGTTTCCATGACCACGTCTGGAATGCCCTCATGGGCCCCTTATAGCTTGAGGCCAATCCACGAGGGCCCCCGTAAGGGGCCGATTATATATTTCCACACGAGCTTTAGAGATTTTTAAAGAAATAACACTAATTTTTTTCAGATCCAACCATAAAATATTTGAATTTAACAACTGAAGAGAAAGTAAAAATTTTCATACGTGAACCACGGTTACTTTTGGCATTGGTTGTTGATATTGACGCCTATCCAAAGAATTTCACGATTCGATGGCTGAACCCACAGAAGAAAGAGATTTATGCAAACGAAAAATTTGAAATTGATATTTGGCCATATTCTTCCCATACGTCACATAATCTTTATATCAATAAAATAGAATTTAGTGACGCTGGAATCTATACTGTCGAAGTAACACATGCAACAGGAACAAAAACAATGCAATTTGAGCTAATAGTCCAAAATCCGAAAAATAATCAGTATTTAGGATAAAAAACTAATTTATTATTAAACAATTTTTTTCGTTGTAGTTTAGTTGTAGCTTAGGTATACTTTGAAATATACCTAAGACACAATATTGATTTTATTATGATTCTGATTATAAATTGTTCAATTAGCCTCTCCTAAAAAATGATTATCCTAAAATCCATTTGATAGTCAATTTTTGTTATTTACCCTGAAAAAAAAAAACACTTTTTTATAGTAGGATAACAGTTTACCTTGGGTATAAGGAAAGCCTCAAAAAGGCTTTTTTTGAGAAGTTAAAATGCTTTGCGTTTTTTTCAAAATACAGGTCAAACAATCAAGTTTGACCGAAAAGACGAATTTTTAACGAAAGACTTGAACATTCAACCCGAAGATATGAATATTCAACTAAGAAAATTAATTTTCTACCGAAAAAGATGAATTATCAACGAAATACACAAATTTTGAACCAAGAAGAATAATTTTCAATCAAAAATGGAATAGTTAAATTTTAAGTTGAAAAATTAATTTTTAACAAGAAAAAAAATCTCTTTAAAATAGTTAAACTTTGAACCAAAAAGATGAATTTTCAAATGAAATGATAATCTTCAACGAAAATAATGAATTTTTAACAAAATACTTCCACTTTAAACCAAAAGAGATGAATTTTCAACTGAAAAAGATAATTTTGTAACCAAAAATGGAATAGTTACATATGCAGTTCACAAATTAATTTCTGACCAAAAAAACTCACTTCATATAAAATAGTTCAATTTTCAACTAGAAATATGAGTTTTGAACTTAAATGAATAACCTTGAAACAAAAAAATTATTTTTAAACAAAGAAGATTCACTTTCAACGAAGTACTCGTAGTTGAATTTTCAACAACAAAAAAGTTTACAACAAAAAAAAAGTTCTCAACAAAAATTGAAATAGTTTATATTTCAACCCAAAAAGATTTTAATTTTTAATCCAAAATAATTGAATTCAACCGGGAAAGACAAATTTTCAAAATAGTAGTGGAAACCTCAGCTGAAACAGATTTATTTTCGATCAAAAATGATGGCTTTTCCACAAAGATGTGAATCGGAACGAAAATTCGAGCGTCTGGTTCCTGAACTGTCTTCGGAACAAGCGACGTAACTGTTCCCGGAACCGGAACGCTCGAATTTTTCGTTCCGGTTCACATCCCTGCTTTTTAACATAATAATTACATTTCAAAGAAACCATTCAATTTTCAACCGTGAAAGACGAATATTCAACCAAGAGGATTCATTTTCTATCAAAGAAAAATAATTTTCAATAAAATACGTGAATTTTAACTCGTGATTTTTAATCTTCATTTTTGGAAGGATTTATTTTTTCAGTGAATGAAATATTGCTTTGAAACTTAAGGAAATGCAAAAGTAAACAGTAACTCACGGTTGTACCTGTATACATTATTTGGGCGGAAATTTGCAAAAAAATTTTCTCGAAGAAGTTAAAACTGGAGCAACGTCAGAATTTTTTTTCAAACAACTTATATCCACATGAAATGAGATATCGAGTTGAAATTCTCGGAAGTGACATAAACGGCACTAAAGAACGTTTTTATGGTCATCATTATTTGCACTTTAAAAAAAAAATTTAATGAAAAATTAAATTTGAAGAATTACCTCCAACCCTCAATGCATTTTTCGTGACGAAATTCGCCCAAAGTTTTTGGGCGACTTGGGTACGAAGTACTGGTACACGACCACCGGGGGCACCACATGTGCCACAACACAATCAAGCTTTCATGTCAGTGATGAACACACATTCACATGCACGATAAATTGGCATGACGCGTGCTTGACGGAAGTGAGAACTGGTGAAAAACGCGAAAAAAATAAAATAAAATAAGTTAAAATTCATGGCCAGAAGATTCATGTGAAGTAAGTATCAATATTTTTGTAAATAAAAGTTAATTTTAATCTTTAAAAATGAATAGTCCTGATGTTTTGTGTTCCTAACCTCAATTCCTAATCTCAAATTGCAATAATGAACATTATAATTGTGTATTTAAATATTTTATGAATGAAAAAAATCATATTCTCAGATAAATATGGGTAGAACGTGCGTAGTTCTTTCCTACCGATCCAAGGAAGGTTTTTTTTTTCAATTTTCCGAATCCTGATATGTACAAGGATCGATTTATACTATGGCTTTCGTCGTGCGGGAATCCTTTTCTTTTTAAAATACCATTTAAAAAATTAAAAATTAAAACTATTTGCCAAAATCATTTTGAAACTAAATGTTTTATTCGGAAGGGATTATCACGCTTGCCGGTGAATAACAATGATACAAAACATACAGTGCTTATAACTGACAAGATGTTCCTATTAGTGTGGCAGATGTGGTGCCATCGACGGTCGTGTACCGGTACTTCGTAGCCAAAACTTTGTGACAGGCAAATGCATTGAGACTTGGAGGGCCTGATCCTCATGTCAGCCCGAGACCTGAGGTCAGTTACTGTTATTGCGAATTTCGTTATGTAGGCCATCGCACGGTCGGTAGTTCTTCAAATTTAGTTTTTCATTAATTTTTTTTTTCAACTGCAAATAATTAGGATCATAAAAACGTTCCTTAGTGCCCTTTATATTATTTCTGAAAATTTCAACTCGATACCTCATTTCGTGTGGACATAAGTTGTTTGAAAAAAAATTCTGACGTTGCTCCAGTTTTAATTTCTTCGAGAAAATTTTTTTACAAATTTCCACCCAAATATAGTATACAAACGTAAGCTACTGTTTCCTTCTGCATTTCTCAAAGTTTTAGCGCGATATTTTATTTAGAGAAAGAGTAAATTGTTCTAAAAATAAAGATTAAAAATTGAGCATATTAGTTTGGTCACATGACTTCTGTTAGACATGCCCTTAATGTAGGAAGTTTTGAAAAATGATTATATGATATTCTTGAATATATTAATTATCACCATTAAATGACCAAATAAATTAATAAAAAGAAGTTTGATTTAAATCACTGTAGATCCAGTACTATAAAAGTGACTCTTACAAATAAAAAATAATTGTGATTTTATTTTATATTATAGTTTTCAATTTAAAAATTTGGCATGCTGTAAAAAATTCCCTGACTTGAGAAGAAATTCCCTGACAATTCCAGGTTTTTCCAGGTATATAAAAATTCCTTGACAATGCCAAGTTTTCCGGGTGGTCCAGATGAGTACACACCCTGATTTAAAATGGCGATAATTAGAGAAAGGTTTCATTGAATGTTATGAAAACTGCAGAAAACGTGTTGAACATGTATGAGAACATAGATACGTAATCAAGAAAATTGACGAAATCTTTTGCGACCTCTAAAGGGCGAAAAACCTCAAATAATAGCAATTTTTTGGTTTAATTTTTTGTTGTCTTTAAGATTTTTTTACATTCTGATACTTTTTTCAATACATTAGTAACTAAGGAAAATTTTCTGACCGGAATATTATGCTGAAAAGAATCATGCCGAATAGAAATATATAATTATTGAAAATACAAATAAAAAACGTTTTTTCATTTTTTCTCATAACTCTTATCAATGTACTGAATGATAGTAACAGTGATCTTTTTATAACTTGTTACGAATAAAAAAATTCATTTGAAGAAAATCATTTATCGACTTTTTTCATGTTTTTACGTTAAACATTTTAGAGGCACTTAGAATAATCCAATTGGGTTCTTCTAGGAGTCAAACCTCATTATTTGGCCTGAACTTTGAGAAAAGCGAAAAGCGTATTAACTTTTATTTAAGAACGAAAACTTTTTTGGGGCACCCCATTTCGCAGCGTAAACTCTTATTCTACTGTGAAAAAATGTTTTTTCTTCACAGTAAATAACAAAAACTGACTATCATATGGATTTCAGGATAAAAATTTTTCAAGAGAGCCTAATTAAACAATTTGTAATCGTAAGCACTAAAAGTAAAACCAACATTGTGTCTTGGAAACAGTTCAGAGTATACCTAATCTACAACCTAACTACAAAAGAATGAACTATTTAATGAATTTAATTTTTTGTAAAAAATGCAAACTGTTTGGTCGAAAATTATTTGGTTTCAGTTAAGGATTCAACTTTTCTGTTGAAATTTCGTCCTTTTTGGTTGAATTCAACTATTTATAATTTAAAATCAAAATATTTTTTGGTTGAAATATCAACTATCACGTTTTTCGTTGAGAATTCATTTCTTCGTTGAAAATTCAACTACTTGGTTGAAAGTAGAACTCCTTTGTTAAAAATTCATTTTTTTTGGTTGCAGATTCATCATTTGACTTTAAAGTTCATTTCTTTGGTTGCAAGTTTAATCATTTTGTTGACAATTCGTTTATTTTTTGTTGAAAATGTATCTGGTTTAATTGGAAATTCATTTGGTTTAAAATACGGCTGCGTCTAGTCGTCCCGAAATTCGGGACGACTAGCAATTTTGTGCTTTTGGCTAGTCATCCCGAATTTCAAGATGATTAGCATTTTTCACACATTTGACTAGGTTTCGCGGAAAAAAGGGTAGGGATGGAAGCTACATTATTTTTGTGATCAGTCCCAGAGGTGCCCTCTCGCCCCCACAAAACGTTGGAAGGGGGTAGGGATTTGACCTACATTATTTCTGTGACCAGTCACATGGGTGATTCTTGAGCTACTTTTAGAATATTTTATTAAGATAATTTTAT
>JAUMHM010000078.1:10075953-10093054 GCA_032362435.1 Melikaiella ostensackeni
TGCAATGTTCACGAAACGTCGACAAGATTCGTAGTTTTGCACACGATTGAAACCCGAAACACCTCCTTTCATCATAAATAAATATAGTTTAGTAACAGAAACATAAGAACAGAAATCAATTATATGCGCAGTGACTTGGCCAGAAATATTCTATTCACTTTAAGAAGATATAATGTCTTTTATTAACTATTCCGCATATGTGTTATCTCCAATTTAGAGAAGGATTCAGAATAACTCCTAGACTACGAGCCGAAGTAGTGCATTGTAGTACTGTGTTATTCAGCATTTGTCGGAGAGAATTGAGATCGATATTGTTGAGAAAAATAGCGTTACGTATAAGGATCATGACCTTTTTTTGGCGGCATTTATTTTTAGCTTATTTTCGTTAACCGATATGACAAGCAGGACCTCATTCATGGTATTCATAGTGTTAAATGCCTGGAATATCACAGACAGTAAGCAATGAATATGGACTCGTGGATCATCGTCATATATAATATACTGTACTATACGTGGGAAAAGCTTTAGATCAATTAATGAAATTAAAAATAGTAGGGGCCCTGATACCGATCCCTGAGGGACTTTGGAATTTATTGAAAATCAGTTCGAACTTTCTATTTGAAAGATAGAAGTTAAACCAAAATAGGGTTGCATGAGAGCAACCAATGTCCTCTAACTTTTGAAAGAAAATGCCATGATCTACTAATTGTGAGTCAAATGCCTTACTGCAGTCAAAGAGGACCAATAAGGTTATTTCATAAGAGTCAATGGCTTTTTTAATGTCATTTGTTATTTTGAGTAACGTCTGAGATCTATGACCTGTTCTGAAGCCTGTTTGGTATTTTATATCGAGAAGTTTATTAGTCTCAGGAAAATTGAAAAATTGTTTCTGTACTATTTTTTCATGAACTCTGGACAACGCACACAGTGAGGAATCAATTATCTGATGCAGAATTAAATTCTCAGTTTCATAGCAGAATATGTATCAAAGAGATGTACCAATGTGCGATAACACTAGGTTGCATACATTCATTATAATAGTAGGTTTAACGAAGCGTATATGCGGCATGTGCCTCATCCCACCAACGCACAACCAAGCTGTAACAATTATTAACCTGATTGTAATTGCACCTGATCATATACGCGGAATAATACGCGAGATGGTCACTAGTGGTAGAATGGAGGTGATATGTGGTGGTTGGGGGTTGCAAGTTTGTCGAAGGACGCTGGCTGCGAGTGTACAATTTAATCCTGCTGTGTTGTAGCTTTGGGTCTTGGGATTTGGAAATGCAGATTGTCCGAGAATTGAGGAGAAGCGATTATGACCAAAATGTAAAAATTAATCAAAAATGTATTCTGAATTCAGTGTAGAGTTAACTTTCTATCCTTTTGAATCATTCTTAATTTTCAAGATGAAATGGGAAGTAACAATGTACTCATTTTCATCCATTCAATCAATCCTTTTCTATTTTTTGTCAAATCTACAATCATACCTATGCTTTGAAACCCAGTTTATTTGTACAAGTTAACCAACGACTTGAATAGAAAGACTGGGATCCAAAAAATAAAGGTGATCATACATTGCAAAGAATATTGAAACGGATTGATATGGATACGTCCAAGATAAATTTTAATAAAATGACTGGGATTCAAAAAGATATGTATGATTGTAGATTAGGGTGGTCCAAATTTACGCCTCACAATTTTTTTTTGGAAGTACCCCCCTCATCCAATCGTTTTCATTAAAGAAAAAAAAATCCCCCTGAGTAAGCTCCGAAATTCGCACAATATTAACATAGGGAAATGTTTGGTTTCGGAAAAATCGATTTGCGGTATGAGGCTTTCAAAAAAACATGCCGATCTTCATCAGCGTTTTTAGAGGAGCCTTGAAGAAATAATTTCTGCTAGATAAATCTGCATTTCTACCCCACGCCCCCCCCCCCCCAAATCCTTTTTACGGTATCCCAAAAGTGCCCCAAAAAACCAAAAATGACAATATTTCGTAAAATTGGCACTCATGTGTACTGTTTCTTCTTCCTTGACATCAATGGTTGATATTTGAGGAATTTACATATTAATAGTTATTTTCAAGTGTCTTACAATGTTTAAACAATTATCATTTGTTTCAATAATGTTTGAGTCCACCAACTTTTCGTGAAAAAAGGTAGAAAACTCTAGTTTTTTTAAATTTGGTTAACTACGTCGCTTATTACTGAATATTTACGTCCTTCAGATGTTACGAACCCATTTTTTAACAAATATTTAATTTCTTGAACAATCTTTATTTGTTAAAACTATTTTTTTCCATTATTCTTAGCAATTTTTTTCTGTGATAAATGGGGCAATTTACTATTCTTAATAACAATACTTTTTATTTGAGACGTTTTGCTATTGCTTAAAAAGTTGTACGTTTTGCTTGTAACTTTTCATGGAAAAGAGGTAGAAAACTCTAGTTTTCTCGCAATTTGGTTCACTGTGTCTTCACTAGGATCAGTACTCATCAGTCTACGGAGGTGATTTCAATGAAAAATAATAATAATTTGTAAAATAACATAATTTTATATTACTCTTCTGGAATGAAATAGTGCTAAGAGTACGAAGTATTTATGACTTATTGTGAAAAGTGTTATTTAAACAAATTCAAATTGTATAAATGATTGTGGAAACTTTCGAATGATGTGAATATTCAATAATAAGGGTAATGGTTAACTGAATTTTAAAAAACTAGAGTTTTCTACCTCTTTTCTATAGAAGCTTACAAGTGAGGCGTGAAATTGTTTAAATAATTTTAAAGTATTTCAAAGAAAATGTATTGCTGTTAATGATGACAAATGGCTCCATTTATCGTAGAAAAATAAAGTGCCAACACTAATGAGGAAAAAATATTGTTTAAACAAACAAAAGTTGCTCAAATAATTAAAAATGTGTTTTTTAACATTTGAATGACGTAAATATTCGACAATAAGCAACATAGTTAACCAAATTTCAAACGACTAGAATGTTTCACCTCTTTTTCACGAAAAGTTTCAAGTGAATATTAATAAATTGTTGAAAGAATGGAAACATTTCTAACAAAAATTAATATTCTAGGCAATGACTAATTTTTTTATTAATGCAGAAAAATCTACCTTATCGTTAATGACCATTGTTTGAACAACCATAACCACTTAGAAAATGATTACTTATGTGTCGGTTGTCTAGTAAAAACAATTAATGTAAAAAAAAGGAAATGAGTGGAACTGAGTGCTCGTGAGTGCCAATTTTATGAAATATCGTCATTTTTGTTCTTTTTTTCGGCACCCTTGGGGCACGTAATTTAGTGAAATGAAAGAAGAGACAAAAAATATTTAACAGTTTATCACTGTCTTAAAATAATTGAAACATATGCGCGAACATATTATTTATAGCAGTGGGCTACAACCATCTCAAGTCTGAAAGAAAAAACATGTATAGTAATAATAATATTAATAAATTATTATATTGTAGGCCCGCTAAATGATTTTTCGTATTCTTTTAATTCTCGACAACATCAATATAATTTTATTGATCGAACAAAAACCATTATTTATTATACTGACTCAATACTTAACGCAATAATTCATTTGCTACATTCAATAAACACTCCTTCTATTAAAATATACCTTTATTTTTCAAATTTCTACTATTCGTACTTCTGTTTATTTTGTGATTTTACAACTTTGATTACATTTAATATAAATAAATATAATATTCAAATTCTTGTTGGTACTTGGGGGAGTCTTTCAAACTTAGTGTTCTTATTGAGGTACAAAAAATAATATTAGTTAATTAAATGTATAGTAAACAGTAATTGGTACCTGAACATTAAAATTACGGCAAATGGTAATTCGAAAGGAAAAAATGAGGTCAAACGGTACTTCGGAATAATAGAAATTAGGGCAAATGCTATTCAATCAAATGAATATTCGTGAAATAAACATTAGAAGAAGTAGAATTTTGAAAATATTTATATGCTTTGAATATATATTGTATCATATATCCTTTTTTAAATTTGACCCTGACATTTCGCCATTTTCTTCAATATCTCAATCTATATAGTTGACCTATAAAAATGTCAGATTAAGGATCCAATAAATGGATTGTTTGCGGCAGTTTCGGTCTCGACGAAAATTTATGCCTTCGGCAGAGGCGATATTGCGTCTCGAGCGGCTGAATCTGCAACTTTGAGCAAACTCATCTGTCCTGAGAAGAGTCGGTCAGCCTGTTTTATATACGCTGAGTCGCTTTGCTGAGCACGTAGCGACATTTACACGCCGCATATGAGCTCATAAGTACTTAACGTGGTTATGCTTAGTCTGTAGTTGCTAAAAAAAAATCCACAAATTCGTTATGGTTTCAGAACATTAGGTGCTACTATTAACAGTGTATAAAACTCGCGTTACTAAGCCATTTAATGCGTGGAAGATAGGTAAGAATACATTTTCTGCAAAATTGTTTACATTTCTTCAATTGAAAGAGAATACGTGATACTTTTATATTTTTGTAACGAAGTGAAGAAAATTTTCATTTTTGGTCTGAGAAATAAAATTTTTCAAGAAGAAGGGGAAATTGTCCAAGATCGCGCATTCTTGAAGATGAGGGCACTCAGACCTGAGTCAGCGAGAAATGCTCGTTATCGGATTCGAAAGGCGAGAAATGGGAACCTGTTGCATACGTGATTCTTTTTCTGAGGGCCTCAAAAATATCTTCAAAATAAACTCAGCGATATGAGAAAAATAATTTTTCCAACGAATATCGTGTATAGGGGAGAGTAGAGTAAAACAGGGTTGTTAGTGAAATCGGGTACCCTCTATATCTCGTGATTCATGCTATTGTGGCCATACAGCCTCTGTGATGGACGGTAGAATACTTTATTCCGTACCTATTAGAGAGTATATAGCCATAGTAATCATCATTCATTTATGATCAGCAACGTGTGGGCACCCCGTTTCATTACTTAGCACGTGTGAGGGCAAAACTGGGTACATTATTATTATGTATGAGTATTATGTAATTATCGATAATTAAACACAATGATAATAACAATAAAATGAACACGCATCCCATTTCAAGTTAACTATTGGTTTTTGTCACACAGGAGAAACGAATCCAGCAATGTTGAACAGGGCAAATTCGTGTGTGATTACTGCTAAATCCATCATCAGTACAGCGAGAATGCTGAATATTATGATGTTAATAATATTAAACACTTCGTAAGTGCATCTAAAATACTCAGCATACCAATATTTATGATATTTCATTTTTTTTAAACAATTTTTCTCAATTGCAACATGTTCTTCAATAATTTGTATAGGTACCCGGTTTTACCCTATCAGCGGAGCAAAACCGGAAATTGGCGTTTTCAAACGTTCTTTTAAACACGAAAAGCATTTTTCTCAATACATCTGACTTCAGTTTCTTACTGTTAAAGAGTCACAGAAGACTACTCATTTTGAATGAAAGCCTTTTAACTTTTCGCTTTTCCACAAGAGGCCACCCAAGAAAAAGTACCGGATGTTACTCTACTTTCTCCTACATTTTTTAGTACTACACAGCAGTTCAAAGCTTGTAATGAACAGTCTATTTTCACTTTTACTTCCAATAATTCATTGAAGATATTTTTGCTTAACTTTTGTTTCTTTATTCAAATGATAATCGGGATAAACAGTAGAAAACGATTGGAATCAGCCACGCGAACGCATTCTCCACCTGTGAACTCACACCCGGCCGGGCTAGGAAGTGAGGCCAATTATTGTTAGGATAATCTGCCGCGAGCCTGCTGGGACTGTTTAAATTAGAGGGTTTCGATACACAGGCGCGGCTGCAAACATCATCGCAGTGGCTGCATTCATGCCGTAGGCATAGGTTTGCTACACTCACACTCAGTCTACCAGTCTCACCCCCAGAAACTACCCCCATCCCTACAACCACCCCTTAAATCATTGATTGTTGCATTATCTGTTATTGGCAATGCAATTAACCGTTTACGCTTAAAACAACGAGAACGCTCGACCACTCCAACCCCCTACAAATGTTCTCTACCCTCTTTATTCCTTATACATATGTAGGTTCTCTTTCTGAACAACAATTCGTAATTCTATATTACTGCTTCCATGAATTGGCTCTGTGCGTTCCAAAAGAAAAGAAAGTAGGTAATTGAAATTTTATAGATATTTTTGTATAGAGAATGATAGAGATTTCCTACTTCTGCCGAGAAGGCAGTTTGATATCCAACGCTATCCCTTTCTATCCACCACCTATCTACGTCCATTAATTTCTATCTCCTCACTCAACTACTATAGGATGGTCCGAGAAATTAACTTTCAACTACAGGGCAACGTGCCGCGCTTCCCCTTTCTTCCATTGCCAGAAAGAAAGAGAAAGGAAAACGAAGAGGGGTTGGTTTTGATAAGGGGGACCTGAATGCTTGAACCGGTGAATAAGGAGAACAGGCGTGAGACGTAGAGAAGGAGGTCTTCGTAAGAAACTCAAAACAAAGGGAAACGGATCGGGAGGGCAAAAGGCTTCTGGACTTGTTTGGAGAGGCGAGTCGACTTATATGCAGAGAGTGGACGAGCCCAGTCTGAATTTGCGCACCGAGCCAAGGCTCGGTTCCCTTGTTGCGGAGAACCGCCACATGGGGGAAAGTGGTGGGAGAGCGAGCGCGAGCATTTGAATGTCAGTGACTGTAATTAGCGGACAACACTAAGTGCGCGCGCATGTTCGCTCACTCGGTTGGAGGAGCAAAGCACAGTAGGGAGAAGAAAAAAGGAGTGGAGGAAGAAGTACACACGCTGCTAGAAGAACTCAAAAAAGTGACTGATAAGGTAAGGGAGAAGGGAAAACAGAAAGGAGATGAAGAGTGGGGTGGAAGAGGTTGGTAGGACGAAGAATGTAGGGAAAGTAAAGACTGGATGAAGGAGTTTATAAGGAAATGGAGAAAAAAGAAAATGGAGAAATGGGAACTCAACAGGAGTATACGAATAGTGGAAACGAGATTAGTAGAGCTTAGTAGAGATTAGTAGAGGTGAATAATGGTGGAGAAGGGATGAAGGAAGGAAAGTGGAGGATTTGCAATAAGGTTTGGGAAGGCGAAGGCTGGCCGGAGTAAAGGGAGACAAGGATGGTTCCGTTTGTTGGAATCTATGAGAGAAAGATACAAAAAGCGAACGAACATTATATTCCTAGTAGATTAGTATATACAGGTATAGAGAGACGTGATCTAGTTTACTATATCCAAATGCTATGTCGCCGAAACACTCTATGGTTTTGTTTATAAATTCCGATATGGGGCCCGCTTATGGGTCGCTTAAGTGCGTATGCTTTGGACCACACGTATCGTGTTAGTTGCTCTCGTGCCTTGGTGGAATAAAGATCACTAAATAAAGATCTGTTTTAAATCTTATTATATGTGAGGTTATTTTATTATTGACCCTAACACCAGTACCGTTGATTAAGAAAGGGAAAGAAAAGAGGATAGAGGAATATAATAAAGGTATCATCCTCATGTCAGTTGGTTATAAAATTTACGCGGAAGTGTTCAAGGAGAGGCTGGAAAGACAGGTGGAAGAAAAGGGAAGTATAACACATAGCCAATCAGATTTTAGAAAAGGAATGGGGACCACGGATAACATAAACGTGCTCAACTTTCTATTCAATAGGAACTTGGGATGGAAGGCCATGAAAAAGAGAGGAGTAGATGAAAGTTCAATAGGGAAGATGAAGGTAAAGATAGGAGGAAAGAAAGAGGAAAAATTCTGGACAGAAAGGGGCCTTAGGCAAGGGTGCCCATTGAGCCCTGTTCTGTTTAGTATTCAATTGACAGACTTGGAGAAGAAGATGGAGAGGGAAGGAAAAGGTGAACGATATTGAAAACAAGCGAACCCCATACAGTTATGGGGTAAAGGTAAGCATAGCTTCAAGGACAACTGGAGGATGAGAGTGTGGATATTCGACATGCTAGTGTGGTCAGTGTTAAGTTATCGAGTGGAAATTTGGGGATAAAAGGAGCAAAAGAGCGTGGTAAGTCTTCATAAGAGATTTCTGGGATGGGTCGTGGGGGTGAGTAAGCACAGGTTATATGCTGAGGAAAGAAATAGGACGCGAGAAAATGGCGATCAGACAACTGAAAAGATTTTGGGATTTCAAAGAAATACCACGAAAGAGGGGAGGGATGCAGGAATGCACAAGCCTGTGCACGGGAGATTATGAATAAAGAGAGGAGAGGTAACATGGGACGTTCGAAATGGGAGGAAGAGAGATACAAAATGACGTTTGGATGTGATATACAAGTGAGAGGTTAATAATAGCTGGTAAAAGAGGAAGAGATGAAGGGAATATAAGGAGAGGAAAGATGAAAAAAAATCTTGGAGTCAAGGTGCAACAGCTGGTATAAGATGGTTAAAAGAGAGGAGGACTCGGAATACCTGAAAAAGATTTAAAAAGATAGCAAATGGAATAGAGTGGTGAAATTCAGTATGGAAGGGGGGGTAAGAGCATGTAGGTATTGGATAAATTAAAAGGAGAATCTGTGTGATAAAAAATTCTCGTTCTGATAGAGTAAAAGTTATGACAAATCGCAATTGAAAAAAAATAAAAAGAGGGCAAATCGTAATTCAGAATAATAAAAATTAAGTCAAACCGTAATTCGGGAAAATAGAAATTAGATCAATCTCTCATTTCATCAAATCAATGACGGAAAAATAAACATTAAAGAAAGCAAAGTTTTGGAAATAATCATACACCGCCAGTATATATAGTAGCGATCCAAATGGAGAATTGTGATAAAATTGACGATATAGGGTAGCCTGCTAATAATTTTCAGACTATCAAGGCTGCATAATTTTGAGCCGTTAACAAATTGTGATAACGACAAATGAGTCACGATAAGCGCGATGATCATATCATGTGAATGTGTATCTCCTAAAAGATTGGTAGCAAGCGATCAGTCGATCGATCGCCGAGGCAAAATATTCGCGTTTCATGAGGTCGAACGACTAGGGGATAATCGGCGACAATCAAGTTTCACGGCAGTGATTGCGCGGGAGGTCCGATGCCAAATGCACCTGCATATGCATGACGCAATCTCATATCCACGTGTTGGTGATAGAGCTAGAAATAGTGGCAATGGTGTAGATGGCGTAGATGGTAGGTCTCGATTTCCCACCACTCTGTGTCATTACTCGTCATTATCCACCTATCAAATCGCTCAGCAATAACTATGTGAACGTTCACCACACCCGAGTTCCCTCACTGAACCACGTGGCCATAAACTGAGCTTACCAGCAATATCAGGCTTTCCGCCGACACTGTTACCATCACTCTCAACGGGGTGATCATTTTCTGACCGTCCGCGAGATCATGAAGGAGAAAATGAGAGAAAAGGATTGAGTAGTTAGATAGGTGCGTTCCTGGACCGATTTTTTCTGTATGAATAGTGAATATGCGGTTAGAATGCAGAAAACTGCCAGCTTGGTGTCGCTCCTTGTGATGACTCACGAATCAGAGTATTAGAATCTCAATATCGACGAAACAAGCTCACATCAGCTTGAATCCCATGCGAAATTTTTTCAGGCGGAGAATGCAAGGCGAACGCAAAGGGAACGGACGAAAAATGCATGGGTAAAACAAGAAAAATGTACGAAAATTGTATGGTGAGGACAAGGAAAATGCACAAAGAAGGTACGGATGGAAAAAACAAGGTGAACGCACGGGGCACGCCAGAGCAATGCGCGAAGAATGAACGAAGAATCAAGGAAAATGCACGAAGAACGCAAGGGGAATGCATGAAGAGGGCAAGGGGAAAGCACGAAGAATGCTCGGGAAATGCACGAAGAACGCATAAGGAACGAACGGGGAACGCACAAAGAACGAACGAAGAAAACAAGGAAAACGCACAAAGAACGCACGATGAATGCACAAAGAATGCACGGGGAACGCACGAAGAACTAAAGGAGAACGCACAAAGAACGCAAGGAGAACATACGAAGAACGCACATGAAAAACAAGGAGAACTGCACGAAGAACGCATGGTGAACGCAAGGGGAACAGACTAGAAACGGAAGGGAAACGCATGAAAAATGCACGAAGAACGCACAGGAAACTCACGAAAAATGCACGAAGAACGCATGGTGAACGCAAGGGGAACAGACTAGAAACGGAAGGGAAACGCATGAAAAATGCACGAACAACGCACAGGAAACTCACGAAAAATGTACGAAGAACGCACAGGAAATGCACGAAGGACGGGAGAGAGACGTAAGTAGAACGCACGAAGAACGCAAGAGGAAGACACGAAGTACACACGGGGAAAACAAGGAGAACGCATGAAGAATGCACGAAGAAAGCAAATGGTACCCACGAAGAATGCGCAAAGAACGCACGGGGAAAAAAGCTTATTTTTTGAGAAAATATTTTTCTTCAGGCTTCGCGTTAACATTATAAAATTTATATTAACATTTATTGTGAGCCAACACTCTCCTTTAGACGCTAATACTGGAGAAAAAATGTGTAGTCACGTGAGATCATATTTCAACCTCTAAGACAAGATGGACGCTTGGTGCGAATTTTGATGAAACGCTAAAACGATTAGTATAACTTTTTAATTAGAAATTGTTAGTCGATAGAACAAGACTATGGTGAATATTACTAAGAAATTCAACATCAGATCTCTTATTTACAGAATTGGTATTCTCAATAATAATGAACATCTCTTTAAATGTTCTTCTGTAGTTGTTTTCGCGACATCACTTAACTAAGTATATAACTATAGAAGTATATAACTATATAACTTTACCAATTCTAGATATTGATTAATCTGTAATTTTGTGAACTTTCTTATTTTATGCCAATTAAGTTGAATATTTTTCATAACCAAGTCCTTAGGAATTTTAGTAAAAAGTGACTTTACATCAAGGACATTATCATTCGAGAAAACAATAAACTCGTTACGGATTGGTTTCGTAAAGAGACTAATTCAGTCAGATACGTAAATTTTAGTTATAGTATTTCTATAAAAAATGAAATCTTAGTTATTTACAGTCTTACTGATAGAGCTATCAAACTATCTGATCCAAATTTTAGACATCATAACATCTTAAAAGTTATTGAAATTTTAAAAGAGAATAATTATCCTATCAGATTTATGAGCACATTAATTGACAAAAGTGTTGAAAATATCAATATTGTTAATGCACAAATCCAGATTAATAACTCACAAGCTTTTGATTATAAAAATGTCGTTATTTTGCTATTTGATAAGAGCATTCTAGATTTTTTATCAATATTTTTAAAAAATACAACATTGAAGTAGTTTTTACATATCAAAAAGATATTTTCAGATGCTTTTCTAATAACAAGAATATCACTCATATCGATTTAAAAACACATGTGATATACAGGTACTGCATTTCCTGCGTATGTGGTTTGGCTTATATCGAACAGACAAAAAGGTACATTAAAACTAGAATCAGGGAAGACAAAAACGTTTGCAAAAAAGATTCAAGAGGAACTACATTGGTTTTGCACTGGCATGTTGATGATCATAAGTTTTTATTTTCAAAAACAAAAGTTTCAAGTCATGAAACAACTGTAGAAGAAGAAATTTCAAAGAAATGTTCTCTATCGTCAAGAATACTAATTATGTAAATAAGAGATCTGATGTTGAATTTCTTAGTAATATTTACCATAGTCTATTCTCTCGACTAATAATTTCTAAAAAAAATTGTACTAATCGTCTTAGTGTTTCTTGAAAATTCGCGCTAAGCATCCATCTTCTCTTAAAGGTTTAGATATAGTCTCACGTGACTTCACATTCTTTCTTCAGTATTAGCGACTAACGGAGTGTGTTGGCCCACAATAAATGTCTATATAAATTTCACAATGTTGACGTGAAACCTGAAGAAGAATATCTCCTCAAAAAATAAGCTTTAAGCTTTAAACTACTTATCATCCATGAAAAATGTGAATTTTTGTGTTACCCTACGATATAAGCGTCTAATCGATGAGTTTACAGGTTATGTTTTATATTCTCCAATATCTTATAGTTTCTGTAAAAACCTTTTACTATGTGTAAAACGTCGTTGTATGCTCTTCAGTTAAGGAAGGGGATTCTAATGTTGCAACCTGAAGAGGCTCGATGTCGTGGAGCGAAAGCTTGTTTATATAAATTCGAAAGTATCAGTAGATTAGACAACGAAACATCACTGGATATTACTAGATCTTTTTTTGTGGAAAATAATTCTGACAAAATAAGGGCGTACTTCGCCCAAAAAAGAATGAAATAATCGCTGAAGTGCTTTTTTACAAATTTGTAATTTTGATTATTATAGCAAAAATTTTTGGTAATGAAATATTTTAATTACTCAGAAGTTTTTGAACACGAAGGATAGAGTAAAAGAGGTCTTCATAGAAAATCATGTGAAAATATAACTGTCGAATCTACAACGGTTTTTATTTTCCTTTTGTGCAAAAGGTTGTTAAAAAGTAGCATTACTGAACTTTTATTGCAGAGTTTTCTCCTCGGGTGATATTCAGATATTTTTTATATAAAATTATAAAAATCGTGAGGAAGCTTTTCTCTAAAATCAATTTTTATTCCTATTTTATTAAATATCACACCTCTGACTCAAGATGTCGGCGCGCATCAAAGAAGCCTTGAATCATTGGCGATAATAGATATTAATAATTTTCAATGTAATATGACGCCATTGCCATAAGCATTTGAAATCTAAATTTCATTATTTCAGAGCGAAAAACTTTACTTCCGCGGAAAGCAGATATTGATAGCGTGCTATAGAGACGTCAGATATTTTATTCTATCCCATATTTTTGGGCGAAAAAGTGTGATTTCCGGCTAACAGCCTTCTGCGCTTTAGCCGAATATTCACTATTCATACGGAAAAAAGTAGTCCAGGAATGCTCCTATCTTACTACAGGATTGATTTTCAACGAAGGCAGACTAGAATGTGCAATAATAGCTTCAGAAATTTTTTACATTTTTTAGTTACTATAAGATGGCTCTTTTTTGATTCGTGAAAGATTACCATATTCTTTAGAGTTACTACTAGGCAGTCTAGGACCCAGTATCATGTTACTAGATTCCAGTACCAAATATCGCACACTCAGTAACAGTTTTTGAATCTGCATTTTTTCAAACTGATGTGAGCTGGTTTCATCGATGCAAAGTTGTCAAAAGAAGGAACGTGCACCGGTGGGCAGACAGTTCAATTCGTCGATAGAGAGAATCGTTTCAGAACCGCTTCAAGGTTTTTGAACATTTCTTAATTAAGATTATATAGCTCTTTTTTTGTTTGTAAAAGATTTCTATACTCTTTAGAGTTACTACCAAGCAGTCTATGACTCAGTATCTTGTTACTAGATTTTAGTACCAAGTATACCAATACCAATATGCGTACTGTTTCAATTTGCTAATTTCAGATCGATGAATGATACGCGCTAGCGAACGAAAATAACACAGGCACACAAAAAATAAAATTAGCATGTCCACTGAATTAGATCACCATACCTATATGTTTTTGGGGTCGTTGAATATGAATCCGATGTCAGATTGATTCCATCATATCAGGTTATTGAGAAAATGAGCCTTTTTGCCCATTTTTTAAAATCTACATATAGTGCGAACCTGACGTTCTGGAAACTTCTGGCAGGGCTCAAATTAAAGGCTGAACATTGTTTATTAAGGTGACTATATTAAAAAAATTATTTCCGCCGCCTATGTTTACAGTAACAGGTTTTAGATGCGCACGCTCGCTCACCACACCGCCCGGATAGTAAAATGTTGTGAGCTAGAGCGCAAAACCAGCAAAGACCTGTCACTGCGTCAATATAGGCGACAAAAATAATTTTTTCAATATAATCACCTCAAAGTACAAGATTCATCCTTAAATTTAAGCCCTACTAGAAGTTTTTAGAACGTCAGTTTCGCACCCTATGTTGTTTTCAAGAAATGGCTAAAAAGGCTAATTTTCTAAAGAACCTGATGTGATGAAGCAAATTTGACATCAGATTTGAATTCAGCGACCCCAAGAATATATAGATAAGGCGGCCTGGTTCAGTGGACATTCTTTTTTTTTTATTTTTTGTGTGCCTGTGTAACGCACAGCTGGGTCCTGTTTCAATATAAATTCAAAGTGCATGACATTCATGCTCAGAAGAAACAAAAAACTATCATGACATTCGATTCTTACTTCGATCTTGTTTAAGGGGCACATCTACACCTCTGTTGAGGAAACTCTCTTTCTCTTACTCTAACATGTGACCATAGTATAAGCTTATCTGTTTCTAGAAATGCTCCAGATATTTTCCTCGGAAAGTTTCTAGAATGAAATGAAATTATGCTATTGTCACATGCTAGAGTGAGAGAATGAGAATTCTTCCAACGGAGGTTTAAACGAGCCTCAGGCCAAAGAAGTAGTACCAAAATGTTATTCATCGTGCATCAAATTGAAGTGGGACTATTTTTATGGTACTGTTCTAAAACCAAAAATCTGTCTTATAATAATACTTTATCTTCACAGTAAAGATTACTATACTCTTTTGAGTTGCTACAAAGCAGCCTAGGATTCAGTCCCATACTACTAGATTTCAGTACCAAACATCGCATACTCAATAACAGTTTTTGAGTCTGCATTTTTCTTCATTTTTCTTCAAGTCGAGTCATTTTCTCCTGAGGATCTGATCAGACATTCACATAGAGATTCAAACTGATGTGAGTCGGTGTCTTCATTGCGAAGTTGCCAAGAGAATGAACGTTCTTCGGCGAACAGACACTTCTATTCGTCGATAGAGAAAATCGTTCCAGAACCGTTTCAAAATCGCTTCAAAATTTTTAAATATTTTCTATTCAAGATAAGATGGTTTTTTTGGCTTGCGGAAGATCTCTATACTCTTTAGAGTTGCTACCAGGCAGTCTACGACTCAGTCTCTTGTTACGAGATTTGAGTACTAAGTATACCAATACGAATATGCCAGAGATGAGGTGGGAGATTGCCGATCTAATGGGATGAGAGAATTTAAGAGAATGTGAAAAACTTGCGCTGATAACTGCGCCCTCTTGGCGGATGCACCTAAGAGTTACTTCAAAGGTGTACGTTTCAACATAACTTCAAAATGCATGACATTCATGCTCAGAAGTAACAATAAACTATCATGACAATCGATTCTCACTTCGAACTTGTTTTGAAGGCTCATTTATACTTCTGTTCAGAAAACTTTATTCCTCTCACTCTTACATGTGACAATAGCGTAAGTTCATTTCATTTTAGAAATGCTCCAGACATTTTCCTCGAAAAGTTTTATAGAATGAAAGAAAATTATGTTGTTGTCATATCCTGGAGTGAGAGGATGAGAGATTTCCCAACAGAGGTTCAAATGAGCCTCAAGTCGAGAAATTAGTCCTAAAATGTTATTCATCGTACATCAAATTGAAGTAGGAATTTATTTTATGGTACTGTTTTAAAAACCGGAAATCTCCCATATAATAGTACTTTTTCTTTATATGAAAGATTGCCATACTCTTTCAAGTTGCTACGAGGCAGTCTAGGACTCAGTGCCATGCTACTAAATTTCAGTACCAAATATCGAATACTCAATAATAGTCCTTGGATCTTCATTTATCTTTATTTTTCTTCGAGTCGAATCGCTTTCTCCTGAGGATCTGTTTGGACTTTCACGTGGAGATTAAACTGATGTGAGCCGGTCTCGTCGATACGATGTTGTCAAGAGAAGGAACGTTCATCGGCGGACAGACGCTTCGATTCGCAGATACAGAGAATCGCTTCGGTAGGATGTTCGCCATTGGATATAATGCTGTCGGTGGGGTATCCATTAGGGACAGAAGGACAGAAGTATTCGCGCTTGAGATATATCGACATTGCCGAGGAGAATTTATTGCGACAGTGGCCGCTTGAAGGGATTGTAAATCCCCGTTTGAGGATCGCTGATACCAAGTTTTATGTGGGACATTAGTTGGGTGGGGCGTGGCCGAATGGTGCGGAGTCGAGAATAGCGCTAGAGTTGCCCGGGTTGCAATAAATTAGCCCGAAATGAAAGACAAATCGCCTCCGAGCTGTCCGCCCGTTCGCCCGACGAGATAGAAGCGCGGACCAAGCTGATGCCGGCTGCCTCTCCAGTCTCCAACATCTTCAGTCTCCATTTCCTAATTCTGCTCTCTTTTTCACTCCTTGCCTTCCCTCTCACTGGGTCTCTTTCTGACCCCATCTCTTCTCGTCTTTCGCATCCATCCTTCGCCCCAGGTCCAGGAGTCAGGACCAGTCCCAAGGGTGAGAAAAGAAACGAAACCTCGTCAGCCTTCCTCAAGCTCGTCAGTCTCTTCTTCCTTTACTCAGGTGTTTCCTTCTCACTCTTGATGGACATCTTACAGCCTACCAGGGACTAGGAATTGGTCTGGATTATTACCTTTTTCTTTTTGAAAAATGGAATAATCTGAATAGATTGGTTCTAAATAAACCAACCAAATTTGATCTTGCACTATGATCTATTCCCTTCATTTCCCATTTTCTGTGTCCATAAATCTTGTAATAATTTTTTCAAGTTTTTCAATTGTACAACTAATTTAAATGTTAACCTAGTACTTTTCAAAAAATGAGGTTGTCATAGGTTTTACATATATTCAGGTAAAAGAAATTATACCCTTATAGCCTACAAAAAATGGTATTCTGAGGAAGATGCCATACTAACAATATGTGCATATTATGTACCATTGATAACTTTATTTACATTTTCTCTAATCTTATGATTGTTTACAGATGATTTTGATGTCAAATCTATTTAATATACTTTCAATATGTGCATATTATGTACCATTGATAACTTTATTCACATTTTCTCTAATCTTGTGATTGTTTACAGATGTTTTTCGATTTCAAATCTATTTAATGTACTTTCAGTCTACTATACGTTTGAATTTTTTAAATTATACTGTTAATATTATCAAAACGTCATCCTGGTACTTATTATTAATATAATCAATGTAAAATAGGGGAGGTGAGGGCTTTCGTCTGAACAACATACCAAAAAAAACCAAATCTTTCGCATACGCTCT
>JAUMHM010000078.1:10102912-10115053 GCA_032362435.1 Melikaiella ostensackeni
CCTTCCCGCCCCCTCGAGATGTTGGAAAGTTGTAGGGGTTTGACCAACATTATTTGTGTCACCAGTCAAAGGGGTGCTTTCTCGCCTCTACGAGATGTTGGAAAGGGTAAGGGGTTTGACTAAAATTATTTCTGTGATCAGTCACAGGGGTGCCTTCCCGCCCCCTCGAGATGTTGGAAAGTTGTAGGGGTTTGACCAACATTATTTGTGTCACCAGTCAAAGGGGTGCCTTCTCGCATCTACGAGATGTTGAAGAGGGTCAGGGGTTTGATTAAAATTATTTCTGTGACAAATCACAGGAGTATCTTCCCGCCCGCATGTGATTTTGAAAAAAATATTGTAAACATAACATTTTTCTTTTTAAAAACGTGGTTTTTTAAGTTTTGACATTGAAGATTGTTTTTTTTTTTGCAATTTTCATGGATATATTCGTAATCAGTGCACAAAAATACATCGCTAGACGCTTTTCGGAACTCCACACCTGGGAAGAAAAAAACAGCCAGCAACGAACCATGTTGCCGGCGCCGGCAGGCTAGCCACTACGTTAGATTTTTTCAACTTTGTTCTACCCTTTCGATAATTCTAAAAATTGGGTCTGTTATTCGAGATTAATTTATGACTTTTTCAGTGGAAAATGGTAGCGGTACACCGAGTACAACCCTTAAAAAAAAATTCGAAAAAATTTCGAGAAACTTTTTTTGCCTGTATTTTTTGAAAAAATAAAATAAAATTTTTGTTTGCCATTTCTGCAATGAAACCCATAGCATATATTTTTTTCCAAAACCGGTTCAGCCGTTCTCGAGGAAAAAATTATTTTCGATTTTTCTTCTGCCCCCCATAACTCCCATAAATTTTTTTTTCAAGTATAATCTTTTGGGCAATATAAACTTCAATCAATGGCAACATATTGAAAAAATCTCAACCAGACCCGAACGGGGGCAGCAAATACATGCTCATCCTGCTATGACCTTCACAATTTTAATTTTACTTAATTCAATATTGTAGCCTTTCAATATTTTGAACTGAAAGCATGAATAAATAAATTTGCTGATGTTAATATTTGTCGAAAGCCAATAGTTGTATTTAAAAGTCCAAAATTGTGGAGTTTTAAATTCAAATTCACGAACTTTATCATCATTTTTACCCTCCTAAAACTATTATTCATTCACCCTCGAAAACCACTCCCTAAGAGATTTTTGCAATATATTGAAGTTCATTAAGTTTTTTGGCCATTTTTTTCCTAGATCATCACTAATCAATGTGTCATTTGTTTGAATTATCTTTCAAAATAATATGATGTATACAAAAAATATAGATAGTATTCAACTTTCATTGTAGCTTTTTTATAAAGAGAGTTCTTCAAAATGTGATTAATTCTAATAAATATCACAATTTTCATATACTTCAATACGAGTGGTCCAAAATAAATCATTTATTTACAGCTGCTCTATGTTCTTCAATAATTCTTTTAATATTTTGATATTATTTATTTCTATACTTATTTTTCTGTTATCATTTTCCTATAATAATTCTCATCATATTTTCCTATAATAATTCTCATCATATTTTCCTATGATCAGAAAAAAAATCCATTATAGGAAAATCGTCAGAGGCCTAAACTGAATTTCCTATAATTTTTTTTAAGGGTATCGTACATATATTTGAGGGTCAATTAAAGGTCATCAGGAGCGCTTAAAAATGTAAATTTTCAAATTTGAAGTGCTGAAAGATAATACAATATCAAAATTACGTCCTTTACAATCTAAAATTCACAGTTTTCAAAACGTAAAAATCAAAAATTTTGATTCTCTTTTTCAAAATTAGATACTTGCATTTCAAACATACAAAACAGAAATAACGTTTTAAATTTGAGACATGATATCAGAATTCAAAATGTAGGAAAGAAACATTCGAAATTATTAATTTAATGCTGATACATATTTAAAATTTAACTTTAAAATTTGAATCATTCAAAATTGTAGAATATAAAACTGAAAGGATGCTTTCCAGCTTGAAAAAGCTTTTCATATTAAACAATTCTAGATTAAAAACTTCAAGTAATTGAATAAATCCCAATGTAAGGCCTTCGATAATAAGCAACCTGTAAATGAGGAATACTTAAAATTATATAGTTTCAAAGACTTGGCAGCTATAATAATGGAGACATTTTTATTTTCAGGCTTACTAATTTGAATAATTTCGCTAGTAACCATTTAAAACTGAAAATTACACAATTTTACAATATAAAATTGGACCATTTTCAAATTTAGAGCGTTTAGAATTGAAAGAATGTTTAATCTGAAGTGCGAAAAAATGGTATAATAGCAAATTTATAGCCTTTAAAGATTTTAATTCGCAGCTTTTGAAACGTAAAAGTTACATATTTCTATTTCTTTTTTCACAATTGAAATTTTCATATTTGAAGCAATGCAAATTTGGTAGATTCAAAATGAGACTTTGAAAATTGTACACACGTAATGGAAACGCTTCAGGGTGAACATTTCTCAGTTAGATATCTTCAAAATTAAAAACTTCAATTTCAAATCTACAAAACTGAAATATCGTTTTCGATTTGCGACAAAATATCAAAATTAAGAGTGTCGGAATGAAACATTCAAAATGACTCATTCAATACTGATAAATATTTGAAATTAAACTATTTCACTGTATATAATAACTTTAAATTAAAATCCGGCATACTTAAAAAATTCCGGAAACGCATTAAAAACTGAATATTTTTGAAGTAGCTCCCTAGTTTTTCAAACCCCTTTCCAAATTAATCTGTGAAAGAATAAAAAATTGTTGTCTTAAAAATTATTTCAAAGTCGATAATGTCCTAAACTGAACATTTTGGACTGAATGCTTCTCAAATTATCATTTTATTCAAAGGGATTGAATTGTACAATTCTACTATCTCTTTACCCAAAAAACCCAAGAATAGCAGTTTTCAGTCAAATCAGTCTTCTCTTTACAATGTCGTTCCGCGATATCCAGTCCGATATTTCAAATTTTTAGAATTTCACTTTTGATTCGAAATCAGCGACCCGAAAAATAATCAAACAATAATTTTAAGTCATATCGATTTTGTTGGTTATTGCAACAATTTTGAGAAATGAAACCTAAGCACAGATAATTCGAACATAGTTAAGGTCACAATTGTTTACTTAAATATTAGGGAAAATTGAATTTGGGGAATATTCATGCACCTCAGTACTATGGGTGCATTCATTATGAATGTGTTTATTTGTGCTTATTTTATGAGCACTTTGCTTCCTCATGGACATCAAATAAATGTTTTCTTCATAGAGGGATGTTTTACACTAAAGAAATTTTAAAAAATGACAGTTTCAATATTCGTTTATGTCACTTGTCTTATCTGACTTACTCCAAACTGGTATTTCTAACGTCGACAAATTTTTCCTCATATAAACAAGCCAACAGATTTTTCTATAATTGAAAAACGTTATTGGTAGATCATGGAAAGTCATAGAAGGTTCGTCAATAGGTCAATCGGTGTACCTCTAAGTTGCGAACAAATACATAAAACAGTACTTTTGTATTCCAAATATTAAAAGAGTTCTCCTCACATAAACAAGATGAACAATATATTTTTCAAATTTATGAATCGGTATTGCTAAATCATAAGAGGTCGTGAAAGGTTCGTCAATAAGTCATTCGACCATAATAAACAGTTTTGTCGAAACTCAATAAAACAGTTCTAGTGGGTCATGAGAGTTTCAACAGTAGGTCGATCGATGCGTCTTGGCCGAGATTTTATTGAGATCTTTATTCTTCCACGGTCCTGGGTGACTTGAAGTCCGTGCACGGGCCTGGTCACCTTTTGTCCACCTTGTGTACGGAGTACTCAGGTCGGACGAGGGCAGCCTTAGTACTACTCTAACAACTATCGTGGTCTAATTGTGACTTCTCACTTTTGAGGCATCTTAGTCAGTGACTAAGGTAAAATTCACTGACTTTTCTTGTGTAAGTGATATTAATTTACTTTTGAACCCTTTTTGCGGCGTGCAAAATTAATCATTATGCCAGCATTGCTTGATCAAGTTGACTTTACTCAGTGCAAACTTGCACATTTAGTCCTTCGAGGCGCATAGTAGCAGTGCAATAATGTTAAAAACAAGTGAAAAATTAGTGCTTTTTTAGTGACTGAACACGAGTTGAAGTCAAAAAGAAATTGAATTTTGGTTTAGTGAAAAAACAGTTTTTTCTATTTATTTCGAATACTAAAAGAGCTACAACTTTTTCAAAACGAAAAAAAAAGATGCGAAATTAAATTTCCTATTTGAATATATGCTTAGAAAAATAAAATTCGAAACATTTTTTGAAAGCTCCCAGGGGCCAACAAAACCGAGCGCTAGAATTCTATAACCGGTTATTGCACGGAATCCCTCAAATGTGAAACGCTTATGAGCAAAGTCAGTAACAAGTGAATTCTCAAAGAATGTGGTGTAGAAGAAATACTAATTTATAAGTGTAAAAGAAATTTGTTGAGATAATTTGGTCATGATGAGAGAATGGATGAAGGACGCTTATCGAAGAAAATTCATTCAGGTAAGTCATAGCCATATAAAGACAAGAGCTTGCATGGAAAGATGTATGGATGTAAGGGAAGAAAAGGATGTATGCCAGGATAGAGATGTGTGGAGGAAAATTGTTTATAAGAAATGTGTGACGAAGAACGTCAGCAAAGTGATAGACGCCTGAAACGAAAGATTTTGGATACTGATGAGCCATCATGTAGAGTTTTGCTTAGTGGAAGTGGTTGAGGTGACGACTAAAGAGTGTGAATCTTTCTCTTGGTTTATTGGTCAGTTTTGGGCTTTAAGTGTGAACCGTGATGTACGACAGTTTTGTGAAGCTCTTCGCCTTGGGTGATTGCTAGAGAGATTGATCAGCGACCCAAACCGGAATGGTGTTATGGGACTAGTATGTTATTTGAATAAGTATCATGCTACTTCTAGATTTATCTAAAATCTATGCCCTTTCCCACACACCCTTTACTTCCCTCACCACATAAATAGTTCAGTAATTTGTGACAAGCCTCGTGCAGCATCAATATTTCAAAACAATTTCAATGACAACAAAATTAACGATGAGTATTTTATTTATACTATTATATTTTCGATAAAAGATGAATTTCACAAAATCCTAAGTTTTTAAAAGGAAGAAGGCTTCTAGATTAACGTCCGATATTTCAAAAGTTTTCTTCATTCGACGAAGATTCTGTTCATGAGAAAGGTGTCTTGTTACCATACATCTCAAGTAGAAGCACATGCATCGTCTGTGAAAAAAACAGTTTGGAAGAGACCGTCGCTTCGATTAGTTCGCTCAGTTTTACAAAAAAAAATACACTTGGAAATACCGTCAGTTGATTCTGAAACGTTCATCTTTCAATATTTCTAATGTTGTTTTGAATTTTTAAATTTTCTGTGCGCTCAGTGAGCCCCTTTATCGAAAATTTCGGTTTTAAAATACTACGCGTGAATTTCAGTAATTTGTGACAAGCCTCGAGCAGCACCAATATTTTAGAATATTTGAAATCACAACAAAATTAACCATGAGTATTCTACTCTTACTATTATATTTTTAATAAAATATAAATTTCCCCAAAGGTTAAGTTTTTTAAAAAAATGAAGGCTCTAGACTGACGTCCAGTATTCTAAAAGTTTCCTTCATTCGAAATATTAGCGATGATTCTATTATTTTTACTATTATATTCTCGATAAAAGATAAATTTCTCAAAAGGTTAAGTTTTCAAAAGAGAGCAGGGTTCTACATTTATGTCTAATATTTTTAAGGCTTCCTTTATTAGACAAAGATTCTGTTCGTGAAAAAAGTGTTATATTAAATCTCAAGTGGAGGCACATGCGTCGTCTGTATGCCAAACAGTTTGATAGAAGCCATGGCCTAGATCAATTTGCACAGATTTACGATAAAATACACCGACTGATTCTTTCAGTTGATACTAACACGTTGATTCTTCAATATTTTTAATGTTGTTTTGAATTTTTGAATTTTCTGTACAATTAGTGAACCTCTTCATTCAATGTTTCGGTTTAAAAATAGCACACGTGAAGTTCAGTAATTTATGACATGCCTCGTGCAGCACCAATATTTTTGAATAATTTAAATGACAACAAAATGACTCGTAACTATGAGTTTTTCAGTTTTACTATTATATTTTCCACCCTTGCAGAGCCCCGCATGCAAGGGTAAGGCTGATACTCTAGGAGGTCGCCCGGTATCCCAGAGACACCGTTTCAGACACATCACCCGTGACATTCAGCTTTCGGCACGGTTGTTCAGCCTTAGTTGAGGGGTTTTATAGCGGGACCATCCCTGACAATTGTCCGCGATTGCTCATTAACTTTTGTAACCATAATCCCCTACCCCTTTCCAACGTCTCGTGGGGGCGGGAAGGCACCTAAACGGTGAGTTAAATATGATAATTCCGATAAAGTGACAGACCCATATTTAAGACATCGTACTAACAAAAGTAACAATAATTTTAACATTTTGCCTAGTCAAATCGCTTCATTTATCGTTCAATTAAAGATTCTAAAAGTTTGTTACCAAAAAAATTTTTTCTCTAGCCAAAATAGAGGTGACGCCTCTATTCTGCAATCTAACCGGAATTTGTAAAAAAAAATTCTCGAAGAAATTAAAACTGGAGCAACGTGAGAATTTTTTTTCAAACAGCTTACATCCACACGAAATGAGGTATCGCGTTGAAATTTTCGGAATTGACATGAACGGCACTAAGGACCGTTTTTGGGGTCCAAATTATTTGCAGTTGAAAAAAAAAATTATAATGAACAACTAAATTTGGATAATTACTGACCGTGCGACGGCCTACTTAACGAAGTTCAAGATGACAGTAAGTGACAGGTCTCGGGCACGGTCGGTAATTTTTCAAATTTAGTTTTTCATTAAAATTGTTTGTTTCAAGTGCAAATAATAAAGACCATAAAAACGTTCCTTAGTGCCATTTATGTCATTTCCGAAAATTTGAACTCGATATCTCATTTCGTGTGGATATAAGTTATTTGAAGATAAAATTCCGACGCTGCTCCACTTTAAATTCCTTCGCGAAATTTTTTTGACGAGTTTCCACTCAAATGATATACGAGTATACAAACGTAAGTTACTGTTTCCTTTTGCATTTCCCAGAGTTTCAGAGCGATTTTTTATTCACAAAAAGAGTGAATCGTTTCAAAAATGAAGATTACAAATTGAGCATTAGTTTAGTCATTTGCAGAGAATGATGAGCAGACTTTATACCAGCAAGAAGAGTATGGGTCTTGAAATTAACGTCAACAAAACAAGAATTATTGTGTTTGAGAGAAGGGGTGAAAGTACAGTATGCAATATTACCTTGAGCGAAAAGATGATAGAACAAGTTGATGATTTCGTGTATCTTGTAAGTGTATTCACTGCTGACGGAAAGATAGATGCAAAGATATCAAGACATATAAACGATGGCAGAAAGGTTATAAGTAGTGTACGAACCATTACTGTAAGTAAAAATGTGACGAATAAAGCTAAAATTGCAATATTTATTTCTGTGTCTGCACCTACTTTTCTGTATGGTAGCGAGATCTGAAGGTATCAAGAAAAAGAGAGGAGGGAAGTGAACGCGGTTAGCATGCATTTCCTGCAAAATTTGTGCAGTGAGACGCTAATGGACGAAGTCAGTAATTAGTGGATTCTCAAATAATGTGGTGTAGAAGAATCATTGATTGACAAGACGAAAGAAATTTGCAATGATGGTTTGGTCATATTGAGAGAATGTATAGAGGACGTTTAACGAAGCAAGTGTATTTGGGTAAGGTAAATGGTAGCATACCCAGAGGGAGATCTGGTTTAGGTTTTTTTTTCGGTCTTTATCTCTGCCGTAGTTCAGGATGCAGTGTGCATCCTTCCCATTCTATTACACCCAAGCAGCTGCAGAGTCAGTCTCTGCAACTGGTTGTATGTTACGAGCTTTTATAGCTAGCAGAATGAGATTTCGAGACTTCTGTCGCACCTCCAACTTTTCGTCAGTAACCGTCAATAAAAGAATACCAAAAAAAAACACGAAGAGCCAAAAATCAAAGTGATAAAGAAAACAAAAATCTTTTGTCAGTATTACAGACAGAAGGTTGCAGGTTGGACAGAAGGCTCGAAAACTCATTAAAGACTAAGTGATTCAAAGTCTCTCAAAAAATTTCTAGTATCTTTTAGTTTTAGGGTTATGTTATACTTGTCTTTGATTCGATGGACAGGATGGGTGTAAGATGGGACTATAAGTGTAGCATCCTCCTCGCGATGGGTCCTGGTAGTTTAGTTTAAAGAATCGAACTAGTGAAAAACTGAATAAACGTTCGAGATGAATGCACAATCGCACGAATCATGTATTACGAGTACGTTTGTAGCAATTTTATAGATATTACTTTCATTTTTAGGCAAAAAAGAAAACAATAGAACCCTAAGTATTTTTAATTTCGAAAAACTGTATTCTACGCTACACCGTAGTGTAGGATTATGATCCACTAAGGTACACTATAGACGTATTCGAGGATGTTATCAGTTCATGTCGAGGTACAATTGTTAATATTGTTGGTAATTTCAACATGCCCTACGCGACCCGAAATATAAACCCAGGCCAGGGTCCAAATTGTATCCCGAAATTTTGGTCACTTCAGAAGCATGTTGATATTTCTAACACGATCTCCGATTTTCTTATATATATTAATCTCGCACAGATTAACATGGGTCTATAAAACGCTCATGGGTCTATCTCAGATTCATTAATTACAAATGCTATACCTGATAAAATAACTGTAGCCATTGGCCTCTTACCTATAGAAGAACTATTTCGATTTCCAACCAAAGCTCAACAGATGGTAAACTGCAACCTGAGTGCATTAGGTACAAACCCAAGAAACGCAGATTTCATGGAAAGAGGTAAGGATAATTAGTCCAGAAAAAAAACAGCTACTAGAGAAGAAAAATCGATGAAATAAATAATACGGAAGTAAATAGGATGATGGGTAGAGGTAGGAAGAGAAGATGAGCAAACGTCACCCTAGATGAGGTAAATCAGGCAAAATTTGACTTGACGATTTCACAATCAAATTACCCTCCCCCAGACACACCATTCAATTCAAATTATGATAGAATCCCATTCCATAATACGATAAATTTGGGAGTAAATGACAAGCAGCGATTCGAGGCAACAGCAAGTAGAATAGACACTGAGAATAGTGTTAAAAACCAAAATTTTCCCCAAAATGGGTTGAGAATAGAGATCAACATTGAAACAGGACAAAAAACAAGTAACGAACCATTTGTAAGAATGTTGCATGAAGCGAAGAATGTTTTGAAGAAACAATAAAAGAAAATTTAAAATTGACTCATTTTTAGATAATAACTAGTAGCTCGTATTTCGTAACAGATGCAAATAAATTAAGAAAGGGTTATCAGAAATTACGCGAAGAAACAGAGAAATTGAGAGAGAATACAATTCGAAATGCAAACCCAAGGGCTTATAGTTCGTTCGAAAATAGAACAACATGTAATCCCTGAGTAGATAAAACAAGAAAAACTCATGATTCATAGAGCCGTAGATCGCAAAATATAATTTGAAAACTTCGAAAGATTTTAGATTTTGAGAGATTTAGAGAAGACATAGATTCAGATAGCGATTTTGAAATTATAGAAGACAGGGACAAACGAACAAGTTACAGGACAGTATGTAGAGGAATTGCACCGATTCAGAATAAAAAAACAGAACGATTGCAAACAGAAGTTCGAGAATGCAACGACAGGGAAACGCGCAGACAATAACACCAACACATGACAATATTTAGAAGTACACCTACGAAACAGGATACGGAGATATTGACACGAAAAGTAGAAACAATAGAAGAATAGATAGATATCACACGGTACATAATTTCCCTTTACGTATGATCCAAACACAATTTTGGATCATGCTTTATTGGCGATTTAAGTTCATAAATAATACGTTAAATAGCCCTTCAGAATTTTTAGAAGAATTGGAGGAGTTTCAGGAAGGATGCGAACTTACCGATAGGCACCTTCTGCGAAATTTAAAAGCAAATTTATTGGAAGAAGCGAGAGTGTGCTATAAAGTTAGGAGGGATAATTGGACCACACTACAACAATTTAAAGATGATTTCAAAAAAGCGTATTTAAATCGAAGATTCAGAGAACACATCAAGAACAAAATTAGATTTTGTAATCAGGAAGAAGAAGAAAACACAGTTTTTTACCGTGAAAATTAGAGAATGGTTCACAAAATTAAGCATCAAGGAAAAATGAAAATTAATGTTAGATATGACGTACAAAAATTAAAGATTAGAATGAAAAATACATATCCCACCGGATAGTGATGAGACTTTCGAAAATCTAATCGACAGAGCAGATAGATTTGAGAAAGGAATATTAAATTCCAAGATTAGAGGACAGATATTAAATGTAGCGGATACAACATACGAGGGACCCAACAATCACCAAAAAAATGATATGGGTAAAAATTTTGATAGAAATTTGAAGAAAAATGAGGAAAATAATTAACTGAAAAACCAGGGTAATCAGGCATTATTTCAAATTTATCAAGGCCAACAAGGAAATCGAGATTATCGAAACCGATATCAAAATAACCGTGGTTATAGAGAATAGAACGATAGAGCTCGAGGTAGAAAAAACAGATATCCGTTTAAACCGTGGAATCAATGACCGAACTTTTTATTCGCCCCACCATAAGCATATCAAAATGATAATAATTCACCCTTAGCGATAATTGTATTTCCCCCTGAATTAACAAAAACGTCAGAAGAAGGAAACGCGAGTGAAGACAGTCGTTCAAATGCACAGGATGGGTCGGGTCTAAATAAAGAGGCACAAAGTCGCGAGCCTATGAAACGTTGAAATGCGGAAAAATAGGGCATTTAAAAAAATTGTTTATTATTACTAGGGTTAGGCGACAGGCAGGATCGCCTGAGAAATTAGATTCCAATGGAGGCGATCCAAGTGAAACAAGGTTACATTTACTAATAGAGTTTGATGGAGAATTATTCCGAGTTTTAATTGATACAAGAGCGACACATTCACATGTAGGTAAAGAGTTATTGCAAAAAATTAGAGAATCGAAATATAAAATTGTAGAACCAAATTGCAATGAATAAATGATAGCAAACTGACAGGAAGTGAATATCATAGAACAAACAGAAATTCTCGTTAGAGTAGAGCAAGGAGGTTAAGAGACGGTATTCAGATTAGCCTCAAAATCAAAAACGCTAGGAATCATAGGTAATGATACGCTAAAAACATATTTTGAATCGGCATGAATTTTGGAACATACATATGGTGGCTCTCGACAACACCACACATTTTATATTCAATAAAGGCTCAACCCACAACTCTTCCAAAGCCCTTTACTAAAGTAGAATTAGGATTGGTAAAAAATACTAGCATACAGACCCAAGAATGGGAAAAAACAGAAAGACATAAGGAGAGTAGAAGGGATGAAAAATTTTAATTAAAAAAATTCAATTTGGATTAAAGGTTAGTTCGAAAGCTCAAAATGGACAACAAGAAATGAGTAAGAAGGAATTAGGAAGTAAAAACTCCTTAAAATCCCAGAATACCAAGAATACTCCTACGCCGAAATCAGGTCAGAAGACAAAAAAGGTGGGTAGGTTGGAAGGTAGGGGGATAAAGTGGAAAAAAATTCTGTTAGTGATAATTACCATTGAAGGGTATGGAATTCCATTCCCTCTCTGATGTAGGGTATGTAGTACTCCACACTCTCCATTTATATTCCACCAGCCCAGATCTGACCTAACTCCGTGGCGTACTGAATAGCCCATCGGGTTTCGAGCCGGCGGCCAAGGGTTCGATTACCCATCGCGGAGTCAGTTTGTTCTGATACTGGCGCTCCCTTTCTGCAAACTTCACACTACATCGAAATTCCCTCATATTTCCCGCTGAAATTGGTACCACTGGAGACGGTAAAACAGGTACTAACAAAGTTCGAGTCAGATATGTGACTGACTGACTGACTGACTGACTGACTGACTGACTGACTGACTGACTGACTGACTGACTGACTGACTG
>JAUMHM010000078.1:10115153-10142922 GCA_032362435.1 Melikaiella ostensackeni
GCTGGCTGGCTGGCTGGCTGGCTGGCTGGCTGGCTGGCTGGCTGGCTGGCTGGCTGGCTGGCTGGCTGGCTGGCTGGCTGGAAAAAGCTGCTATTGATTTGTAAAGAAGATGTTTTTTGAGTTGGCATTTCAAAAAACCAGCAAAGATGTCATTTAATAAGCTGCTATTGATCCACCCAGATAAAACGGAGCCCTTCGATAGGAACATTGGAAATAAACTTTTGTTGGTGTTGCCCTCAATCAATTTGTGAAATAAATTCCAAAAAATACCTTTCGGTAGGGATATTTGGATGAATCTTTCTGTGCTGTTCGCGTGGGTGGATGAAACGTAGTTTTAATGGCATAATTAACGTCCAAAATGATGTGTTACTTTGTTTCATTTCTAACAAATTTACTTTATAATCAGTAATTCAAAGTACATGATTCATGTTTTTGTATTTAAACGTTGCGAACATCAGTTACATCTCCAATTTCCGAAAATTGATTCCTAACACTGATCTCTGTGATCTATATAAGAAATTCTAAAAAAGTTTTGAAAGCCCTGGGACACCATTTTAATAGTTCTAAAGTTAAAAATAGGTTTTAGAAATTGTTCAGAGTGTCGAAAATTCTATTTTTGATAATAGCGGGCTGTTTTTACGTTCCCTAACATTTTCAAAAAAATTATTATTATCTTTTTAAGATGTGTTTATATTTACCAATGTTTTAGACTTGCGAGCATATTCGCCTACTTTCTTGTTTCTTACGTTACTAAACAAGTAAAATCGATATCTTTTGGGTGGTTCGAATGACTTTAGTTTGTTTTCATGTGAATTTGATGTGGATTTTTAAATGTGGTAAAATCAAACTTTTCATTCATCTTCAACATTTTTTGTACCTCTATTAGAAATTTCACATTTCGAGAACAAGTAAAAGGGTTAGCTTAAACTTAGTGCAATTCGTCGATTATGCCAATCTCAAGTTGACAGGAATTGGAATCAGCGATTCTTCCATTCAAAGTGTGTAGTATACAAAATACATTTAATATATTTGAAGTTTTAGGACTTTGGAGAGCATTATTCAAAGTGCCCAAAACTGATATCATTTAAATTTTATGAAAAGGTTAGTCAAGCGTGAAATTTGTCATTCAATTTCAGTGACAGCTTTTCAATCTTTCCATTATCAGGGGTTATTTTCAGAAAATGGTTTCTAAGTATTCCACAGAGCCAAACCTTAGCTTAAGCTATTGAAGTATTTAGCTTGGTACTCAATCTGCAATTTGAGGTTAAAGGTAGTTTTTGACTGATAGGGGTTGGTCTTAGAAATTTAGTTTTTGTGGTTTTAGAGAGCCGTAAATCATCCCTTAAATCTTTTTTTGATTAAATTCAACTGTTTTTGAGATGAAATTAGAGTCTTTTTCAGTTGAAATTCATTTCTTTGGTTGAAAATTTATTAACGTTGTTAAAAATTAGTGATTTTGTTGAAAATTGACCTTTAATAGTGGAAAGTAAACCTATTCAATTGAAAATTGATGTATTTTGTTGAAAAATCGTTCTTTTGGCATAAATATAATTTTTTTGGTTTATTGGTTGAATTAAACTGTTTTTTATATAAAATTAGAATCATTTTAAGTTTGAGGTTCATTTCTTTGATTCGAAAATTCAATTGGTTTGCTCAGAATTTGCCAATTTGTTGAAGATTCATCTTTGATAGTAGAAAATAAAAATATTTAATTGAAAGTTCATGTATTTTGTTGAAAAATCGAATTTTCTATAGGAATTTAATCTTCTAGGTTGAAATTTCAACTATTTGGTTGAAAAATTATGTATTTTGTTAAAAATTTGTTGTTTTTGGTATAAAATTGACCTTCTTAGTAGAAAATGCAACTGATTAGTTCAAAGTTGTTGTGTTTAGTTAAGGATTCAACTATTTTGTTGAAATTTCGTCTCTTCTGATTAAATTCGACTTTTTATGATTCACAATTAAAATCATACTTGTTTGAAATATAAAATATTCATTTTTTGTTGAGAATTCATCTCTTTTGGTTAAAAAATTCAAGTACTTGGTTGAAAATAAAACTGCTCTGTGAAAAATTCATTTTTATTGCCCCAATATTTATCACTCAATTTGAAAATTCATCTTTCAGGTAGAAAACTAATTTTTTTACCTGAAATTTAACTAAGCAACTTTTGGTTGAAAATTAGTATTTTTGGTTGGAAATTCAACTACTTGGTTGAAAATTTATGTAATTTGTTGAAAATTCGTCTTTTTAGTAGAAAATTAATCTTTTTGGTCAAAAATGCAACTGTTTGGTCGGAAATTGTCAGGTTTTAGATAAGGATTCAACTATTTCATTGAAATATTGTGCCTTTTGTTTTAATTTCTTCTTTGCAATTTAAAATAAAATCTTTTTTGGTTGAAATTTTAACTATTATATTTTTCGATGAGCATTCATGTCCTTTAGTTGTAAGTTCAACTATTTGGTTGAAAGTGTAACTACTTTGTTGAAAATTCATTTTTTTGTTCTTTCAGTAACAATTTTTCTTACGTAAGATCTTCCAATTCCCCTCCTGCTCCCTCGCAAGAAACAGTAAGTAATTTGTGGATGACCCCTTAGTACAGCTACAACTGAATTTCGATGATCGAAACCTTAGAGGGTTTATTAAGGGGAGAGGTCTGAGGTACTGTAATAGCTTTATCTTGAGTATAAGGATCGTTTTCAGTATCAGCAGGAGGACGAAACTCAGAGGTAGGTCGAACCAAGGCAAGGCAGAAGCGGCAACTCAGCTGCTACAAATCACAGACAATCTTGATTTACTTCTGTTTGCCCATTGGCTTAGTATCACTTCTGCAGTTAGTTGTAAGTGTAATATACCTAGCAGGACGATTTGAGACCCGCCTAAGCAACCATTAGGAAACGCGAGATTAGGTACCGCCGAGGTAGAATACCTATCGCATAGATGTTATCTGCCAGTACTATGCACTCTCGACTGCCAGCGGGTTAAGGAAATCCCGATTAAAGCTCTTCCGCTCTCAGAAACGTGAGGGCTTGCTTGGTTTGACCCGCGAAAGAATCACCCGACTTATCTTCTTCTCCTGAATCCGCTCAATGAAGCCGACATGCCTTGCCTTGCTGCTTTATCGCCCTTCTTAGAGCTAGTGTCAGCTCGAGTTTCACTGATTGGTTGCCACGATGCCCCAATTCTCTCCCCCTTCACTCTGAATTATTCGCAATTGCTTTTGGGATACATTAAAATAGATCCCGCTAACGCTGTTTCAAGAATTGACTGGATTAGACTGACTTATACTACTTGAAACGCATTTTGGCCACCTTAAAATGTATGATACTACTTGACATCCCTTATGCCAGAGTTGAAATGATTTAAACTACTCAAAACTCATCATGGCTAACTTTAAATAGCTTATACTACTTGAATCCCACATGGCTGTACTAAAATTACGTATACTACTTCAGAAACTTTTGGGGCTGACTTGAAAGATCTTATACTATTTGCAACTTTGTATGGCTGAATCAATAGATTTTACACTACTTAACACTATATATGTGTTTGATTTGAAATAGCTATTACTACTTGACATCCAACATGATTAAATTAAAATTACCTATATTACTTGACAATTCCTAAGGCTGACTTAAAAAATCTTATACTACATAAAATACATCACGACCCATTTGATATATCTTATACTGATTGACGCCAAATATGGCTAAATCTTAACGGATTTAACAGATGTTATAATACTTGGTAAAATTTGTACCAATAGTGTAAGGCGTTCAAAGTCTGTCATAAGCAGTATCAAATAGCATAATTATTTTGGGTCAGTCACTCACAGCGGACCTTTAAATAAAATAAATGAAAACCCTTAAAATCTTGGAAATCCTATCAGAATCCCTCAAATTTTATGCAATTCTTTGATACATCTTAAAATATTACAAAATCCCTTCAAATCTTTAAAATCCCCTGAAATCCCATAAAATTCCTAGGAAAACCCGTGAAATTCCATGAAATCTGATATTTTCTGAAATCCTTAAAAATTTATTAAAATACATTGAGAGCTTTTGAAATCCCTCAAAATCATTGAAACCCTCGGAATTCTGGTTAAATCCGCTGAAATCCCTGGGAATCTATTAACATTTCCTAAAACCTTATAGGTCCTATAGAATCCTTCAAAATCTTCCAAATTTCTTCAAAACTGTATGCAATTTTTTTGAAATACCTAAAAATCATTAACATAATCGGAAATTTCTTGACATTTTTTGAATTTCTTAGGATCTTTCAAAATACAATAAAATATTTTCAATTTTTGAAAATCTCTTAAAATCCCTTGAAATTTGTTTGAAGCTTTTGAAAATTCCTCGAAATATTTTCAAATACAGTAAAATCTAAAAAAATCCATTGAAATTCGTTGAAATTCTTGAACTATTTTAAAAATTCTTTCGAATCTTCAAAATATTCTAAAATATTCAAAATTATTTGAAATCTTCAGAAATATCTTAAAATCATTTAAAGTGTCTTCAAATCATTGAAATACTTCAAAATCCTTCTATTATTGTGAATGAAATCTTTGAATCGTTAAAAATATCCGGAAATCTTTAAAAAAATTTTAAAGCATTGGAAAAACCTTGTCATATGTGAAAATATCTTCAAATCTTCAAAACCTCACATTTCTTGTGAATGAAATCTATTTGATCCATTGAAATATCATAAGATCCCTTAAAATCCCTTGAAATTAAATGAAATCTGATGACATTGTTCAAAATCCCTTTTGAATTCCTTCAAATTTTTGAGATCTATTCAAAATTCTTTGGAATCTTTTAAAATATCTCAAAATCTCAAAAATTCTTTTCGAATCTTTGAAAGTACCTTGTGATATTAAAAAATCTCTTTAAATCTTTGATATCCTACAAGATCCCTCAATTTCCGTGAATAAATTTTCTGAAATCTATAAAAATATTATAAAACCTTGTGAAATTATATGAAACTTGATGACATTTCTTGAAATCCCTTTGAATAATTCAGAAATTCTATGGAACGTTTCAAAATCTTTGGAATGCCTCAAAAATCCTATGCAACATTTGAAAATCCTCTGAAAATTCTTGGAATCTTCTAAAATATCCCAAGATCTTATAAATTCTATGAAATGCTTTCAAATCTTTCGAAATTCAAGAAAATTCATTAAAACCGTATGGAATTTTTTGAATCCGGTGAAATCCCCTGAAATATTTTAAAAACTAATAAAAACTTTGGAATCCTACAAAATCTTATCCTACAGAATGCTCGAAAATCCTCATAAAGTTTAGAAAATTCTTTGCGATTCCATAAAAAATGTTTAATTTCATAAGAACCTTTGAATTCTTCGAAATAATATCAAATTCCTCAATTTATTATTGTTAAATTGCTTGGAGTGCTTCAAAATCTTTAAAAAATTTCGAAATTTCTTAAAACATTCGAAAGCTTCGAACATTCCTCGAAATAATAATAATCCTTGAAAATCCTATAGATGCGGTTAAAAACTGTTGAAAATCTTTGCAATACTTCAAATCCTTTGAAATCTGTTGAAATTCTTTGAAATTCCTGGGAATCTTTCAGGCCTTTTGAAACCTTTTGAAATTTCTAAAAAAATCGTTAAGTAGAAACGCTTTTAGGGCTGATTGGTAAATCCCATTCCGCTTATGGTCGCCACGAAGCCCTAATTCTTACCTCCCCCCTTCCCACACTTTCAATTATTTCTAAATAGAATCAAGAGAAAACAATTCCCAATGGGTAACTTCATGCATTCAATTATGAAAAATGAAGCTCCTCAGTACCTTCGAAACTTTCCACTTTGTAGATTAAAAACTCCAACGTCAATTCATTTTTTTAATTTGAAAGAACGGTGAGTAATATTTCACTCTCATGAACAAGCAAATCAAAAACCAATCAAAATTTTGAAACTGCTTACAGAAATGAAAACAGCATTCGAGTAGATTGACATCCTCGAAAGATTGCATAGTGTACAAAATAGAAAGGTGCTTTTAAATCAGAGTCACCGTGGTGGCAGAAACGTGCAAGATCCACCTTTTAATCCATCAGTCAATCGGAATGCACTCGTTCGTCCTAGATAAACGGACGTGCAAGCTTTATAGGCCACCTGTTGCTTCTGCGCGCCACGTCTCGTCTCGTCTCGTCGTCGAACTTTTAGATTGTGAAATCCGGAAAATGAGAGAAAAGAGATCGGTTAGTCGCGAAATCCGATGCGCTCGCGGGAAAAAATTTAATGTCACTACAGAGATGGATTATTCGTGTTTTATCGTTCCACTCTCCCCGCTACTCGCTTTTTTAACGAGCTATCATTCGACGCTCATCTAGAAGTAACAATCGTCTATTACGCTTGACATTTTTAGACACAAAAAACAAATATTTGCCTTATTTTTTCTTAAATTAAATAACTTATTACAAATACGAAATGAAATTAACCTTTCTGATAGTTGGTTGACTTGAAATAGTTTACACTACTTTTAAATGCACACGGCTGCCTAATACATGGAATAATACTTGCCAATCATCACATCTGACTTAAAATAACTTATACTACTTGACAACCCTGAGGGCTAACTTTAATTGTCTTGCACTAATGACAATAACTCACGACTGACTTGATACATATTACACTACTGTATACCGAATATGTCTGACTTTGAACGGTTTATACTACTTGTACAAATATTGACAACTATTATAACATCAATTTAATGTTTTCACTGATACTGAATGGTTGCCGAATGTTTGTTTGAATATTTGCGACACAAGAAGTACTTAGTAGTACGATCCGTTCAAAGTCAGCCATAAGCAGTGTCAAGTAGTATGAGATCTATTAAGTCAACCGTACGGAGCTTCAAGTAGTATAATACATTTCAAGTCAGCCATATGTATTTACCCAAAACCAATTTTTAATTGTATTTATTTCTAGAAAGTTTCTAGGGCTAATTTGCCCTTTGAGGAACCGAGTATATTTTATATATATATATATATATATATATATATATATATATATCCACTTGTCATATAGATCATTTCATTATTAAATGACTCTTATGTCAAATGAGGCATAATGAACTTTTGTTGAACATGCTTCCATCATAAATTTAAATTTAAATCATGTTCTACCAATGGGTTATTTCTAAAGTGGTTTTACTGATTGGATATAAATGTTCAAAAATATCTTGCTTGAGCTGATATCATGAAATTTCAATTCCATTCTTTTTAAGAATGGTTGAATTAATTATGGAGCGTCCATATATTATGTGACGCTCTAAAGAGTTGGGGGAGTCTGCTCTTATACGTCACAAAGTGTCACATAAGAAAGGGGTCGCAAAGGTTTTGTGACACGTGACCCTTATATGTTAAAAAAATAAAATTTAAGTCCATGTCGATACATTAAAGACCAATATTAAGATTAAGTCCTTAAATTTAATCAATATTCTAAAATGAAAAATAATATTGAGAGAATGTAATTGAATCAAGAATCACTAAAAATAGCATCAGTATTATATGGACGCTTCGTTAGGGGTCATCTCTAAAAAAAATAATTGAAAGATATCACACGTTAAAGGAAAGTCGAGCGGAAATTCGATCTAGTAGACCAAAAAGTTAATTTTCTCTGGAAGGAAATGCCTAATTTATTGCATTATAAGTTTCTTTTAATGTCAAAAAATTTAACTTGAAACCCTTCAATTTCCTGGAATTTTGAGTAAAAGTATTGCACTTTCAACAAAATATATGAATTTTCATCCGAACAGATGAATTCTCAACTAAATAGTTGAATTTTCAACTATGATGATGAATCTTCGACCAGAAAAATTAATTGTCAACAAAGCAGTTTAACTTTAACACAGGAGTTGAATTTTCAACCGAAAAAAATTGAATTTTTAACAAAAAATTTTATAGTCGATATTTCAACTCGAAGCAAATTATAAATCGAAAACAATAGAATTTATCTGAAAAGGTCAAACTTCAAACAAAATAGTTGAATTCGCAACCAAAAAGGATGACTTTCAAACAAAAATGGATGGTTTTTTCCATTGGATTCTATTAAATCAGATTGTATTCAAGTTGAAAACGAGAGGAAGAGCAAAAAACTGGAAATTCTTTCTTCTGAAACTAAATTCATTGAGGTTCTGCGTTTATTTGAAAACAGAATTCATACATGTATGTTCGTTCCTTAATTTTATAACATCTTAGTAATTTTTTGGGTGGGAGGAGCGTGGAAATTAAATAAAAGACCTTATTTAATTCGTGGATGACCCCTTACTTACATTTGGTTGGTTCTGTGAATGAAGATTGGGAAAAAACTATTGCAAGTAGAAAAGGTAGTTATGGACAAGCATACAGACGAAATGGTCTTACAAATATTGCAAGTAGAAAATGTAGTTATGACCAGTGGAACAAATTAACAGTAGTGGTAACCGAGAAGATAAACTATACAAAGTTACAAAATACACTTTCTACAATTTGAAGGAGGCTATTGATTCGAAGATGACTGTTGACGATATGGATGTTCAAAGATGGGCTTTACAAAACAAGCGTGAGTTGTACATGCCACGGTTCAAACTATCACGTTGGTGGGTATGGCATTTCAAGGAGCAGTATAACATTGTTTCGCGAAAAATCACCAAATTTATTTCTATGTCATCTCTACATGAAACTATAGTTATAGAACAAGGACTGTGTCATCTTAAAACTATTTCTGGACTGTCAAATCCTCATAAAAAATTTCCTATAATTTCAAAGCAGCATGGGAATGAATTATGTCTATTCTGGCACCAATATTTGGACTGTGTCATCTTAAAACTACTGTAATTAAAAAAGGCAGTTATTTACAGACATGTGCATAAAGTAAATTCGGACTGTGTCATCTTAGAACTATTGCAAGTACAAAAAGTCAGTTATGGGCAGATAGGCATATAAAATAACTTTTGACTGGGTCATCCAAAAACTATTACAAGTAGAAAAGGCAGTTCCGATCAGACAGTTATGATCGGATACACCGGTAAAATAATGTTGGACTGCGTCATTTTCAAATTATTGTATGTAAAAAAAGAATTTATGGTAAGATATATAGATAAAATGTTGTTGGACTGTATCGTTCTTAGAGTACTCCAAGTAGAAAATACAGTCACGGTCAGACATACAGGTAAATTAATTTTAGCCCGTGTCATCTTTACAACAAATTTCCTATGATTTTAAATCAGCATCGTAATGAATTATATCAAACCTAACACCACTAACTCCTAAATTTCTAGCGATTGTTGAAAATTTATGGAACTGCAGACACGACTACCATAATCAGAGCTGCTTGCGTCAAAATTCCAATACACGGAACGATCGAGCTAGTCGTTATCGCTCAATGGACGCGTGGTTTTAACACGGCTCGCGCATTTCCCTAATGATTTATAAGCATTATTGGGTATTAATTTCAATCTACCTAAGCGAGGGATAACATGATCCGTGATGTGGTCGACAGAGAGAAAATATTAGGGGAAAAGGGGTGGGGGAGAGGAGACAAAGAGAGAAAGAGGGACAGGTCGACGCCGCACGTCCCTGGCTACAAATCAACTCTTCCGAACAAATTATGAATGATATATTCGTTGCACTCGCTTGATACACGTATATCTCCCGAGAGAGAATGCCGATGCAGATACAGATGCAGCTGTAGTTGCGGCACTAGGTCGTTTCGAAAATTTGCGCCTCGCTAGTGATGATACGTTAAATTATTTTTTTATCTTTTTTCTTTTACTTTTTTCCCTAGAAAAATTCGTATCGAATATATCCGAAGAGTTATATTGTTTACAGCTACGGTTTTTAATTCCTACTGATGTCGATCCATTTTCCCTTGATTGGAAAATAGAATTGTTCAATTGGATTTTTTCTCGCTGCTTCCGAAATTTTGTATTCATTTAATTAATTAAGAAGGATCACAATTTAAATGAAATTTTTCGTTAGAAAGAAATTCTGGCTTGGAAGATATAAGATTTGGAATATTGGCGAAAGAGTACCTGTATCGTAACTCTGCTGACATCTAACGACGATCGCGCCAAATCTGTCCTACCAAATATTGCAGATTCCAGCAAAAGTAATTTTTAGAAAAGAAAATTTGAGACATAATTTACCAAAATCTATTTTTTTAAACTTTAAATTATTATTTTTACTAATAATGATCGACAAGAGTTCACAGCTTATACGTTTCGTTCCCATCACGTTTTTTAAATTGGGTAATTTTATTATATGAAGTTTAGAATCGCTAAGTATGAAGTGAAATAATGTACAACTCATAGTATATGATTTTCTTGGGAATCAATTTTAAATCTTCGAAATTGTGCAACAAAATGAAATTAAAAATTTGAAACTTATATTTTTGAAATAAACATTTTTGACGTTTTACTTCCGTTCTTCAATTTTTTGTTCCAGTTGATAAGATTCTCATTTCCTCATGCCTTAAAATACTTGGAATAAAGAAGAAACATCAAGCTCCTTTGGCTTCTGACAATAGTTTTGAAGCAAATAATTAAATTGCTCAAATCAATCACAATCAAAATTTTTCAATTTCAAAAATTAGTGAAGCATTTAACCTTCCTAGTTTATCATATATGAAAAATTTGAAATGATTTCAAATATTATAGAAGTTATATGACTTTCTCATTTTTAATTCTTTCAAATCTGTATATTTTGAAATTTTATATCTTACTTGCTGGTCAGCTTCTGGTTTCATTTTTCAATCTTTAAAAACAGTACTGTGTGGAAATAATTATATTTTAGCATTAAAAATATAATTAAAACTATCGCTAGGTTAAATGATTATTTTAACTTGAAATGTGCAAAATTTTACAGTTTTAAATTCACATTAGCACAATATTGTAGGCTTTCAATGTTTCAAACTGAAAGTGTGAATAAATAAAAATGCTGATGTTAGTTTTTGAAATACCGGACAACTTTTTGATCCGCCCCTCCTTGTGAACAAAGGTGGAATTTTCACGCCCCCCCTCCCCCCGGCCCGATTCTAAGTACGCTGCCCACGTGCATTTATTTGATATTTTATAAAAATGTAGGTATTGTTGGTATTCAAAAGCAAGGAAGTCAAAAGAAGCCGCTGGACTTAGGAACCGAGAAATGACAGTGAATTTTTTTCGGAAATTTTTTTGCTTTCTAGTAGAAAAAGCTATCCAATCACTTCAAATATCACATTTAAGAATTTTCATTTTTCAGTCTTAATTTTTAATCATGGAGCTGATTACCACGTTTCCTAAAACCAAGCGAAAATATTTATGCATCACCTCCTACCATATTTTTTGAAATTTTTGTCTTCAATTGTTTGCTCTGAATTGGAAAAGAGATTTTTTTATTTCAAATGTTTCGATTTCAGAAGAATTCCACTTAGACTCATTCAATTTGCAATTCAGTTTTTATTACTTTTAATTCAAAAAATTCCAGCTTTGAAAGATTGATTTTTTTTATTTTAATGACTAGGAAAATTTTTCCTAGCCTGGAGATGACTGGGAATTTTTTTCTTGCACTTTAGCGGACACCCTATATTTTAGAATATTCTAGATTGAATATTTCAAACACAGTGCCTTTCAATTTTTTTTCGAGTGATAAAATTGTACAATTTGAAATTGGAATAATAAAAACCTTTTTCATATTTGTATATCATTAATTGGCAATGCAAAGTTTCTCATGCGCTTTAGCGCGCGTATAATATTTCTGGGTACTAACAATAATCTACAAATGTACGCAGCTAATACATTCCATTCGCAGTATGAAGTTGATTCGTAGAGTTGCTTTTGTGTTTTTATTCCTGTTCTTTAAATTTTTTCGTTTTATTATTTAAAACTAGTAGGAAATGCATATTAAAACGTATATTAAAAACATAAACTAATGAAAAATCTATAACAGCAAGTTTTGAAAATTATTGAAACAAGTTGAATACTTCAAAAAATAACTAATTCTAGTTAGTAAAATATGTTTGAAAAACTTCATACTTTCGTAACCTTAATATTTTCACGGATGCTGGATTTTTTACTTATCTGAAGATCAAGTTTTTAAATACTAAGAGTCTTAAAATCTTAAAAACAATAATTGATATTTTCGGACTGAAAGCGTTTGAAATTTCAAAACCATATATTGAACGATTTTAAATTGAAAACGTTCCAAATCGAACAACTGTTGATCAGGTAATCCTTTGAAAGAAGACGTTTTTTCGAATGGAAGAAAAAGGGATCGAAAATGTATCATTTCTAATTGAGAGCGTTTAAAATTCAATAATTTGAAATAAAAAAATTTTAATTCAAAGGCTCTTAAAATTGGAAAATTTCATTAGAAAGGAGCTCAAATTAAATTATTCGTAATTCAAAGCGTTTAAAATTGAGCAATTTTATAATAAATTGAGAATCTCGAAATTGAATGATTTCAGATTGAAATTTCGAAAGTAGGACAATATCAAAATATTCAGAATTGAATAATTTTCGATAAGACTTTGAAAATCGGATCATTTAAAATTCAAAGGAATTGAAAATGTATTATTTCCTGTTAAAAGCATTCAAAATTTAATAACTCAGAATTGAAATCTCTTGAGTTCAAATAATTTGCATCTCTAAACGATTAAAATTTGACGATTCGAAATTGAAGACTAAATTGAATATTTCAAAGTCGAAACTTCTGAAATTTTGAAGATCTCAATTCTTATTACATAAAAATATCATTAGTTAACATTAAAATTGAGTAGATACATTTTTCTGATCGGAAAATTAATTCACCGCCATTTTCACCGTTCAAAACGGAAACATTTTTAGTTATGAACCTTAACAATTCCAAATGCAAAATATTAAAAACGAAAAAATTTCTACTATGAAAGGTTGAAATTCAAACGAATCCGAACATGATTTGAAACTGAAAAAAAATTATTTACCAAGAATTGTAACACTAAAAGTTTTTTATACTCAAACCCATTAGAATTTCAATTATTTTGAGTATATTTAAATCGTTTGAAAATTAACAATTTTCGAATTGTTCATTTAAATTTACAAAATTCAACTTTTTAATTTGAATTGCAAAGTTAAAACTTATGTAAGGGTAAAATTGAAAATTTAGGAATCTAAGATTGTAACCATTGTAAAACCATTTAAAATCAAAAGAAATTATTCAACTACTGATGTTTCAATTTCAGATAGTTCAATCTTTATCTAGTTTAAAAACGAATCCTCTATATTCAAAGTTGCGCAACTATCAAGTCATTCAATTTGATGTTCTTCGATTTTGAAGAATTTAAAAAACCAGATATTTTTTATGTTCAACATGAAAACCAAAAAAGTAAGAATATTCAGACCTAGAATTATTCAATTTACGATTGACTATCAAGGCTTTGAAATGAAATTTTACAATTTTGAAGGATTTGATAGTGAAATTGACCCGACATTTTAAATATCTAACTTGCAAACTATAATCAATTTGGAAGGATTTCAATCCAGTGAGAACAAAACTTTTTCAATTGATATTAAAAGATTCGTAAATTGTTGAGGAGGATATTATCCGCTCAAAACCTGCTTAGTGCTTATTTTTATGAACAAATAATAAAATGTTGATTTTTCAACACTCCACATAGGTAAATATGTGTCCCAACGACAAAAATTTGTCTTCATAAACTATCATCCAATATCACTTACTTCAAAATTAGACACTATTTCAAACTAAAACATTTCAAATTGTACAACATTCTGAAACTTGAAACTAGATTCCTCTAGAAATTAATAAATTTCAAAACAAATATTTTCGAATTTAAGCTTTCAAAGCGAAAAAAACTTTAGTTTTAAGTCCTCAAAGATTAAACAGTTTTATGATTGCACTTTCAAAACTATGACTTTAAATTAAAATCACATACATTTTAAATATGATAAATATTATCAATAAATATCATATCATGCAGTATCACGTGATATTCAAAGTGATTGGGTAGATTTTTTTTTACTAAAAATGTGATCTTCATCCCGAAAAAAAATTCTGTCATTTTCGCCGTTCATAAGTGAAGAATTTAAAATATTGTCAACCCCTAAAGTTTAAGTAATCTGAAAAAGCTCAAAATTACATGCTTACTAATTAGAAACTTTCAAAATCAATGAATTCAAAGTTGAAGCATACAAAATTAAACACTTTCAAATTTCGTTTGAAAATTAAAACAATCTTACATTAGACTCTTCAAATTTCATGTTGCATCAATTAGGAAAAGAATTATTTGAAATATCAAACAGACGTATGCTAATAAAATGTCACATTCACATAATAGAAAAAGTCGCGAGACAAAAAACACGCGGAAAGCCAGCGAAAATATAAAAGCTTCAATATGGACAAAGTGAATGAATGAATGATTGAATGAGTGAATGAATGAATGAATGAATGAATAAATAAATGAATGAATTCATGCATTAATAGAGTGAATTCAGAATCATATAAAGTGTGGAAGGAAATAATATTTTATCGATAATGTATGAAATTCTTCGAGATCAATTCTATATCTTCAAAATTGTACAACAAAATGAAATCAATAATTAAAAACTAACATTTTTTGAATAAATACATTTTACGTTTCAGAAGAAATGAATCAAGGAAAGGAAGATGAACATCGGTCGCTGGGGAGGAGATAAATTAAAATAATTCAGAAAAAAAAATGGAGAATGAGAATCTAAGAGGTACGGAAGAAGAAGGGGTAGACGAGTTAATAGAAAGATTGAAAAAGGTGCTTGAGAAAATAAGGGAAGAGTCAAGACCAAAAGGGGAGGGAGAAAGGTGAAAAAAGGATGGTAGGACGAGGAATTAAAGGAGGGTGAAGAGAGAATGAAGTTTGTGAGAAAATGGAGGCATGGATAGATTGAAAAAAGGGAGTAAAATAGAAGAAAACAAGATTATAAGAGAATGTTAAACACAAAAAGGCATGAGGAGAAGGAAAGGTAGAGAAGAAGGAGGTAGATAAGGAAGTGAATGATGGGATAAAAATGAGTGAGTGGAAAGAAGTGGAATAGCAACAGGGCTACAGGGCCACTTACCGACTGAGCAAGGTTCAAATCCGTGCTGAGTTACCGATAGCAGGTATGACTCTCGGTCGGTAATGCAGATTTCTGACACGGGCATGTCATCGGTCGATACGTCAAGGTTCTACTTATCGACCTCGAACCAAGAAGATGATGACACTACCTGCCGACGGGTGGCGCCACCACTACGAGTTACCGACAGTAGATACAGCAACCACAAACTACTACAGAAATCTTACAACTAATTTTATACAAACAATTCATGTTGTTTACAAAAAATCTTTTGATCTACATAAATTCTTAACTTAGTTAATGATCAACTATAAAACTAACTCTAAATCTATGAATAATTGCTTGACACTCAGGGCTTTGTAAGGAATGGTTAGTATGGTGGTGGTGGAGGATGTGGTGGTGCTGGAGGATGTGTTGGTTGTGTAGGATGTAGTGTTAGAGGATGTAGTGGTTGAGGATGTGGTGGTGGTGGATGGGGAAAATGTGGTTGTGGATGATGATGATGTGGTGGTGGTGATGGTGGCGGCGGTGGTGGACGTGGTGGTAGTGGTGATGGTTGATGTGGTGGTGGGGGATGTGGTAGTGGAGGATGTGGTGGTGGTGGAGGATGTGATGATGATGGATGTGGTGGTTATAGATAGGATTGAGATCATTCTACCTAAAATGAACTAACCACGGTGTCGATAATGTAGATCCCTGATGTGCCGACATATACATACTCTCTAAGGTGAATCTACATTACCGTGTAGTGACGGCGCCACCTATCGGCAAGTGGTGTCATTATCTACTTGGTTCAAGGCCGATAGAGTAGAACCCTGATGTGTCTACCGTATTCTGGTCAATGTCAGGAATCTGCATTACCGGCCGAGGGTCATACTGGCTGTCGGTAACTCAACACGGATTTGAACCTTGCTTGGTTGGTAAGTGGTCACATAGCCCTGTTGCTACACTACTGACAAAGTACTTCAAAGGATTTTTAAGGGAAAGTGGAGAACGAAGGATAAAGGAGGATGCGAGAAGGGTATCAAAGGGTGAAAGGGAAGAAGGGGATGACAATAGGAGAGAAGAATTGAACGAGGCAATAAAAAGGGTAAAAAGAAATAAAGCAACAGGAGAGAATGGCACGGAGAACGAAGCACTGGAGTATGGTGGGAAAGGAGTGAAAGAAAAGGTGTGGAGAGTCTGTAGTAAAGTACGGAGAGGTGCAGGATTGTCTAAAGAATGAGGGATGGGACAAGTGATACCGCTAACAAATAAAGGAGATGGTAATAAGGTAGATGAATATAGGGAAATTACACTCATGCCGGTGGGTTATAAAACCTGAACAGGAGTTCTCAGGAACAGGTTAGAATAACAGGTAGAAGAAGAAAGAAGTCTCCCACACAACCAGCAGAGCTTTAGGGAAGAAGTGCGAATAGTTGGTAACATTTACGTCCCAAACTATCTAGTTGGAAGGAATTCGGAGAAAAAAAACGGGGAACTAGTGGTTTTGTTCGTGGACTTCAAAAAAGCGTTCGACTCAGTGAACAGAAGGGTGCTATGGCAAGCTGTGAAAGAGAGGGTTGTAGATAAAGGGCTGATTGGAAGAATAAAAGATATTTTTGTGGAGACTATGTTCAAAGTGAGGATAGGAAATGAGAAAGGAGAACATTTCTGGAAAGAAGAAGGCTCAGGCAAGGCCGCTCATTAAGTCACTATTGCTTGAGTATAATGTTGGCAGACTCAGAGGAAAAGGTAGAGGAGAAAGGAAAAGGGTTTATGATCTTAAGTAGCTTCAAGCTGTACTCTTTAGCATATGCGGATGATGTACTATTGGCGAAGGATGAAAGAGGGATGAACTTGATGATAAGAGGGTTTAAAGAATACGTAGGGGAAAAGAGTTGACGGTGAATGTAAGTAAGACCAAGGTAATGTGCTCCAGGAATAAGAGTAACTTACGGCAATAATGAAAGATTAATGGAGAATTGGTGGAACTACTGGAGGAATTCTGTTACTTAGCATTCTGGTTCGAAGCAGGGGGCGGCAATGAACTGCAAGTGAGGAAAAGGATGGAGTATGCGAGTAAAATAGTTAGCCAAATTTGAGGCATAGGGAAGAGAAGATTCAAGGACAGCTATATGATGAGAGTGTGGATGTTCGATGTGCTAGTATGGGTAGTCTTGTGTTATGAAGTGGAGACTTGGGGATGGAAGGAGCATAAGAGAGTGGGAAGTCTTTACGAAAGTTTCTTGAGGTGGGCCATAGGGGTGAGCTGGAGCTGCCCAGGATATATGTTGAGGGAAGAAATAGAAAGAGAAATTGGTAGTTAGGCAACTTGAGAGAGCTTGGAAGTTTAAAGAGAAGCTGAAGAGGGGAGAGGGGAGTCAAATCGCACAAGCATGCCTAAGTGACATTAGGAAGAAAGAGAGGAAAGGCAATACAGAAGGTTCAAGGTGGGAGGGTTCTGAGACAGCAACTGAGGAAAGAATGTGGTATTCAAGAAGGGAGTATAGACTAGCAGGAGATAAAATTAGAAACAGTGGTGAAGAAGGGGCTGAAAAGATGGAGAAAAATTATAGAATCAAAGTACAATAAATGGTATGAGATTGCTAAGTTGGTGAAGGCACCAGAATATCTGAAAAAGTTAAAAAAGAAGAGGAAGTGGAATAGGATGGTGCGATTCACAATGGGGAAGGGAGTGAAAACATGTCAATACTGGATGGAGGAACAGGGAAAATTATGCAAAGTGTGCGCTCATGAAGTGGAGTCTTGGGCCTATATGTTCACATGTTTTAACTGAGGAGGAAGAGGATGGCAGTAGTGTGAATGATTGTCTGAGAGGAATTCTGCATGAAGAAGGTCAGAGAGTAGAATGGATGAAGAAACTGGAGAAATTGAGAAAAAATAAGGGGTGGGGAGCAAGATAAGGCCAAGAGTTTTTCAAGAGGAAAAAAATTAGAAAAGTCAAGTAAAAAGTCGAGAAAACAATGAAGTTAAAAGATGGTGAGAGAAAACGGAAGCCCTAGAAGCTCGCTCGTGCGCATATAGTCTGAATATACTCGCAGTAGCAAATAGCTGAAAAGATAGTATTTAAGCTATGAAGTTAAGTTAGAATAAGTAAATTGAGGCACTTATTTAACTGATTGTAAAGGGAACGGTGGCCCTAAAACCCGTAAAAGGGAGAGATTAAAGTCACACATACTATGTTTCTTCAATTTCCTTTTTTAGTCAATAAGTTTTTTATTTTTGTATGACTTAAAATACTTGCAGTACTTCAATAAATGTTTTTAAAAATCCAATAATCAGATCTTGAAAAAAAGCCTACAGCTTGTTCCTAATGAATCCGTTTTGTTCTACACTTCAAAAACCCGTGAATGTTCTCTATAATTCACACAAATTTTTTCAGCTGTTGTCTGGTCGAACGTCGATTCACCTCGGAGGCAAAAACGTTTCAGTCATTTCGACAGGGTCCACTCGCATCAAAGATCGATTTATTTTTTCCGAGTCGGTGATTGCGTTGTCCATTTTGGTGCTATAGTCAAAGCGAAACCTGCACATCGTTACTGACCAGAATGGTAAATATTGCATGATATGAGTGGGAAAGAGAAAGAGGTTTGATGAACGATGATAAGAGGAAAGGAAGGGAGGGAGAAAGAGAGAGGATGATGGAAGGGTGCTTTCGACGAGAGAGAAAGAGAAAGAGTGAGAGAGGGAGACAGAGTGATGAAGAGGGACAGAAGACGGGAGAGGGTGAACACATGTCCGTGTCACCGCCGTCTCTCCTGCCGGAATCCCGGAATTTATGTTCGCCAGTGAATCATGTCAAAATTTGATTTGTCGATGGCTTTTATAGAGGCAAGTTATTGCGGACGTTATGTACAAATTCGCGTCGCACGCCGATGGCGCGATTTCCGCATTAAAAATAGCCAAAAAATAACTGAAGCATCGAGCATGATAAAGCTCAATCCGAAAAATTTTCCTATTTACCCTACTTAAAGGGACTATATAAACTTAGTTCTCAAAAATATGCAGTTTTACTGAAAATTTTTGGAATTCTACATTTTTAAGTTTCAAATACTTTGAGCATTAAATTAAATATCTGAGAAAAATTTGCAAATGTGAAAATGTGAAACAAAAAGTGATAAGAAATGAAAAATGGGAAGAATGATCGATATGCTACTGGAATGTGCCTGGTTTAGAAAGAAAGGTTAGCTATTTATGAAAAATTTAGGACAATCAGGAGTCGCTGTGATGATGGAGACATGGCTACATGAGGGATGGGAATGATTTGAAATAACAGAAAGAAGGGTTTATAGAAGAAGAGATAAGGATAGGAGAGAGAGGTGGAAGGCAGTAGGGGTATATGTAAGTGGAGATATGGAGGACAAAACAGAGGAGTTAAGGGAGTTAACAGAAGGAAAGGAAGGAGGCGTGAAACTGATAATAGGGGAGACTTCAATGCAAGAACAGGAGAAAAAGAAAGAAACGAGTGGAGAGAAGAAGGGGTCGGGACTGCGAGGAATTTCAAAGACAAAGTAATGAATAGAGAAGGAATGAAATTACTAAATAGATTGGAGGAGTTAGGATGATTTATGTCAAGCCAGAATATAGACGAAGATGAGGAAGGAGAGTACACTCATACGGGGGGAAAAAAGAACAGTAATAGAATATGTTATCGTTGACGATGAGGTTAAGGGGGGAATAAGAAGTCTAGGGATAGGGCAGTACGTAGACTCGGATTATCTCCTACTGATACTAACAGTAGACAAGGGGAAGATAGATAAACGGAATTCAGATGGAGAAAATAAGTAAGAAAAAAGAGTAGGAAAAGGTAATTGGTGAGCACAGGGAGTAGAATAATTTAGGAAAAAAAGTAAAATGATGGAAATGGGAGAGAGAGATGTAGATGTGGAGATGGATATAATGATCGGAAAATTGAGAAGAATATGAGAAGATACAGCTAGGAAAGAAGTCAGCGAAGAAGCAAAGAGAGGTAGCTGTGACAAAGAATGTAAGAAGAAAAAAAAGGAAGTGAGAAAGGAATTAAAGGAATGGAGAAACGGGAAGAGCAGTGCAGAAGAATACAGAAGAAAGGAGAAAGAGTGTAATGAGTTATGTGATATAAAAAAAGAGGACTTGAATAAAAGGGTTGATGAGGAGTCAGAAAAAGCTAGCACGGAAATAGTATAGAAAGTAGTAATTATAAAGAAGAAAAAAAGGAAAAAAGTTAATCGGGAGATTGAAATGATAGAATGGAAAAATATTTTATGAAATTGTTAAAAGTAGTGGAAAAGGAAGTAACGAAAGGCAGGAAAGAGGAAAGGGCAAAGGACGAAGGAGAGGATGTCGCAAATGAAGAAATTGCGAGGGCGATAGAGTCATTGAAAGAGGAGGGCAGCAGGTATAGATAGGAATTAAAAATTATAGGGGTTTAACATTAATGCCGAAATTGTATAAGATATTCGTGACATTAGTATCACAGAGGTTAATGAGAGAAGAAATAGAGGAAGCAAAGATGATTCCGCCGAATCAGACAGGATTTAGGAAAAGTATGGGAGTGATAGATAATACTCATGTCCTATATTATATTATAAATAGAAGGATCAAAATAGAGAAAGGGTGAATGGCAGCAATGTTTGTGGATTTGAAGGCAGCGTTTGATTCGTTTGACAGGAGAGAGATAGAAGGAGAATGGGGAGGGACAAGGCTAGGGAAAAAAATATATACACTGTCATATGCGGATGATATAATAATGGTGGCGGTGAATGAGAAAAGAATGGGGATTTAATTACAGGGTTAGAAAAATACTTTGATAGGAGAAAACTGAGCCTCAATACGGATGAAACAAAGGTGATGTGGTTTAGAAAGACGGGAGGGAGGAAGAAAAAATGAAAATGTTGGGGAAAGGATTGAAAAACCTGCAGGGGCAATAAAAATATATAGGAAATAGGAAAAACAAGGTTAAAAAAAAATTGGAATGGGCGAATGAGGTTGGTCGATACGCTGGCATGACCAGGATTCGGCTATGGGGCAAAGATATGGGGATAGAAGGAAAGAAGATAGAAAAGTTACAAGAGAGACATATTAGATGGACCTCTGGGATAGATCTGAAAACACTGGGTTATATGGTATGAGGAGAGCTTCAAAGGGATAAATGAAGGACAAAGGTGGAAAAGAGTGCGCGGAAATTCGAAGAAAAACTAAGAGAGGGAAAGGGAGAGGAGTTAGGGAGAAAGTCTTACAAAGAGGTGGAAGAAAGAGGAAAGAGGGCAGTTGAGTTGACGAGATGGGGAAAGAAAGAAAAGAGTTCTTTAGAGACCGAGGGATAAGAAAAAAATAAAATATAGACTCTGAGGAATTGGAAAAAGGAGATAGCAAAAGGCAAATAATAGATGGATGGGGAAGGAAAGAGGAATCAAGATACAATAAATGTTATAAGGTAATAAAAGGAGAAGGATCGCCAAAATATTCGGAAGGAGGAAATTCTAAATATGAATTGGATATATGTGCGCATACCAGAATTTTTGTAATCGGAATTAATGCGCAAGAATGTTAAGGCATAGAAAATATGTCATTAATTGCCAATACAGAAATTTAAATTTTACAAAAATTCGGCGCTATTTAAAGTTCAATTTTTTGAAGTGTGAAAACTCAATGAATAATTTCACATATGGGTGTGGTGTTATCGCGGACAGTTTATAAAATACTGAGATAAGAATTCATTATTGAGATACTCAATCTACTTATTTATTTAGAACAGGTCTAATAATAAATAAATAATAAATAAACCACTCGTTGTCTCAAAATCCTTTTGAATTTCTTTCACTAACTTATAGTCGCTGTATTCCTTTGAAAAATTGTCTGCTTGGATAGTTGTAATTATTTGAGGTGGACCTACCTAGTATCTAAAATTGGTGATATTAACATTCAATTGCTTAAATATTTACTTGACTGTGAAGAAAAGTATAATTCAAGTTTTGTGCCTGGAAAATACTTCTGTGTATACAGCCAAATAACTCCTTACAATTAGAACTAAGGAAACAAAGAGAGTTTCCTCAAGAAAAGTTTCACAAAGATCTCAAGGGGTTTCCAATCGTAGAAGTCTTTGCGCTTTTTCAGAAAAGAGTTCTTTTCACGTCTTGGTCGATATGTACCCGCGGCAAAAATTGCAATTGGAGACACCGCAGTATAAAAGTACTTCGTCTTTGGCAAAAGAATGCGTTGTGTCCATCGCATTCTTATACTGGATAATGAAAGTCCTTGTAATATTCTACCACAGAAAAAAATTGGTTATTTAAAGAGTCCAATTCTCAATACAAATATTAACAACAAAAACAGATTCTTGGTCTTTTCCGGCCTAAAGAGCATTTTTCAGATCATTTAAAAATACAAAATTTAAACTTCTTTATTAATAATTTGTCCCCTTAGGGTTTTCATGAGCTCCGTTCCTTACAATATTACCACTATCTACATATTTTATATTATCTTATCCTTGCTATTTATAACTATCTATATAATTTCTTATATCTAAATCCTTATTTCTATATCTTATGATAGCCCAATTTTCAACATATAGGCAAATGAGTGAGCGAGCGAGAGAGCGTGCGCACCTCATCTACTTAACCTTTTACATAACCATTACTTACAAATCTTTACATTTCTGAGCGATTAGGCGACTTCCGTTTCCTTTGTCTTTCACTTCTCTTCTACATCAACCTCGCCATTTTTCACATTCACTGTTTTATTTATTCTCATTTGTTGGTCTAGTCCCCTCCAATTCTTTCATCGTCTCCTAATCCAATCCTTTCTCCCTTAAAATCTTTAACACATTCTCCTGCCAGCTTCCTTTATCTTCAGTCGCTCTCATACAAACTACCCATACATGATTCCGTCTTTCCTGTTCCCATTAACGTATTCTGCACTTCTTGCTCTCCTTCTTTTCCTAGCACATCTCTTCCCCTACCTCGTTTCTTAATCTAAGTCTTGCTATTCTTGTTCATCTTCTCTTTCCCCATCCCTTTTCTGAATACTGTGGTACTCCTCCCTTTTTTATCATCTTTTATTATTTATTATGTTTTGATTCCTCAATTACCCTTCATCTCTTTACTTATTGTCTTCCTCTGTCTTCTTTCTCCAATACTTCATAGTTTACTCCAGTCCCAACTCCTGTATATCTATGCGTAAAGAAGTCTCTTCTTTCTTCTTCCCCTTTCGTCAATTTTATTGCCTTTCTTCTCCTTTCTTCTACCTGCTTCGAACACTTTTTCGCTAACTCCCCTTCCTTTCCCACCCTTAGCTTCCATTCAAGCTTCCATGCCCTCTTTTCTGCTTTTTTTCATTTCAATTCATCCCTTTGTGCTCTTTCTCTCATCATATATCGCGATGTTGTCCAATCTACCCCTAGTGTCCACCTTACATACCGTTCTTGTAACTCCTCAATCCTCTCACTTTACTTTCATTCCCATATCTCTGCTCCATATCCTAATACCGGCCATACCAGCGTATTAAACAACCACATTCTCCTTCTCAAATATTTTCTTTATCTTATTTTTCCTATTCCTCATATTTTTTTGATGCACTACCCCTTCCTTTCATACTATATTGCACATTATCTATACCCATTTCTTTGGTTCTTTCTCCCCATATTTCCAGACTTCATTTGGAATTTCATCTATACCAGGAGCCTTCCCATCTTTCATTATCCCCAACACCTTGACTATCCCTTCTCTTATTATGTCCTCTTCCTTGTCCCTTTTCCTTGTCTCTTTTCTTTCCCTTCTTAACTTTCTTCTCTACCCCTCCTAGCAAATCGATGAAATATTTTTTGTTGTTTTTTCTATTGTTGTTTTTTTTTGTTATTTTTTGTCATTTTCTTCATTCTGCTATCTCAATATCCTTTTTTACTCTTTTCTTTCTTTTCTCTCTCTCTCTCAACTACTTTCCAAACCTCTTCTTCCATGCTAGCCTTCTCCTCCTCTTCTTCGAACCTTTTATTTTCTTTCTCTCTTTTATCACACATCTCAGTATATTCCTTCTTCTTCCCTAATATTTTCCTCCAATATTTCTCTCTTTCCTCCATTTTCTTTATTCCTTTCCCACTTCCTTCACCTTCTCTTCACATTCCTCATCCCATCCATTTCTAGCCCCTTCTCCACTAGCTTCTTTTTTGCCTGTGCCCCCTCATACTCTTTTTATTTCTTCTATCATTATTTCCATATCTTCGTTTACATTTTCCTCTCTCATTTTTATATTTCTTACCTTTTCCTTCTATTGACATATCCTGTCTTCCTGTTCTTTTTACCTTCACTTCCCTTTTCTCCTTATTGTTTCTTCATAGACGGAGGTTTGTGATATCCCAAATTTTCAGATCTACTTTTTTGACATATTTTGATATGATTCGACCCCAAGAACTCGAAAACGCTATTTTCAAAAAATGCCTGTGTGTGTAACTTTTTTCTATAATCATGAAATTTGGACGAATTGTTGCTCCAATTGCTGTCCAGGACGGCTAAGATTTGGAGTCAGATCAGCCAGTTATAAGTGATTATTTGCCATTGGAAATTTGAAAACAAAATTTTGACCCTGTTTATATGACAAAAACTTTTTTGAAGTTCGAAATACAGCAATACTATTTCTGGTGTATTTGATATCGTCCTCGAGGCGCATCAATTGACCTCTTGTTGAACCTTTTATGACCTACTGGTTGATTTATGAAGTTTCAAAAAAAAATGGTTTATTGTGTTTATATGAAAAAAGAAACTTTTTTTGTATTGGAAATACAACAGTACTATATCTGACATATTTGTTCGCGTTTTCGAAGCGCGTAGAATGACCTATTGATGAACCTTCCATGACCTCTTATGATCTAGCTATACCGATTTATGAATTTAAAAAAGGAATTGTTTACCATTTTTATATGAAAAAAGCTTTTTTGAAGTTTGAAATGCAACAGTACTATTTGTGGTGTATTTAATCACGTCCTTGAGGTGCATCGATTGACCTCTTGTTGAACCACTTACGACATACTAGTTGATTTTTAAAGTTTCAAAAAAATTATCTATTCTGTTTATATGAAAAAAAAACTTTTTTTGATATTAAAAATACAACAATACTGTATCCAACATATTTGTATGCGTTTTCGAAGCACATCAAATGACCTATTGATGAAGCTTCCATGACCTCTTATGATCTAGCAATACCGATTTATGAATTTGAAAAATGCATTGTTCACCTTGTTTATATGACAAAAACTTTTTTGAAGTTCGAAAAACAACAATACTATTTCTGGTGTATTTGATCACGTCCTGGAGGTGCATCGATTTACCTCTTGTTGAACCTTTCATGACCTACTAGTTGATTTACGAAGTTTGAAAAAGAAGGTATATTCTATTTATATAAAAAAAATTCTTTTTGATATTGGAAATACAACAGTACTGTATCTGAGATATTTGTTCTTGTTTTCTAGGCGCGTAGAATGACCTATTGATGAACCTTGCATAACCTCTTATGATCTAGCAATACCGATTTATGAATTTAAAAAATGTATTGTTTACCTTGTTTATATGAGAAAAACTTTTTTGATACTAGAAATATAACAGTACTGTTTCCAATGTATTTGTTCGCGTCTTTGAGGCGCATCGACTAACATATTCACGAACCCATCATGACCTTCCATGATCTACCAATAACGTTTCCTAATTATTTAAAAAAATTGTTTGGCTTTTTTACATAACGAAAATTTTTTTGAGATCAGAAATAAAACAGTACCATAACTGAACAAATTCAAAAATAATGCATATAATGTATTTAAGAATTAAGAAACTTGAAAGCAAATATTTTTGAATTCAAGCGTTTAAGGCTTTTGAATAAAAATTTAAAGATGATAAAAATCATTAATATGTTTCCATTATATCATGTGATATCAAGTAAAATTCAAACTGATTAGATAGATTTTTTTAAGCTGAGAAATGGGATTTCTGTATTTAAAAAATTGACTGTCACTTTCAGCATTCAACATTTGAGAATTTTAAATATTGTAAATATTTAAAGTTTGATTGTACTAAAAACATAGAAAATTATATGATATCTGATTGGAAGCTTCCAAAATTAATTAATTTAAACTTAGAGCGTCGGAAAATAAACAATTCCAAACTTCGTATAGAGCATTTCCTCGTAACGAAAACATCTTTCTGTTGCTTCAAATGAGAAGACAATTTTATAAGATGAATGAAAGAGTGAATGAATGAATTCAAAGATAAACATTTTTTTATCGTAATTTGCATCCCTACAGCGATAAAAATTTGACTGTCTCAGAGAACTTTCTGTTCAAGATATAAAAACAGATTCGGTGTGAAGGCAACATGGAACCAAAAAAATCTTCTTGACAACGAATGTTGAAAATCGACATTTTGAAGATGTGCGAAATCGAAGTTTCATAAGAAGATCGACTTATGTTCTGTTCGTTCCAGTTATGTTTTGTTTTATTTATGTTTTGTTAATGAGTGAATAAGTCTCCTGGTATCGATAGACACCTCATATATTTTTTTACTTGAAAAAATTATGTGATTTGCTACAGAATTGATAAAATCCCCCGATGAGGGCCACCATTGTGTGCCGAAACGTTTGTATCAGTTTAATTGTATTCAGTTTACCTGATTCTAAAGCCAACAACGAACATCAACACTCCAAAAAAATCTTTTATTGAGGACCAATACAATCCCTTGTGGATTATTATTATTATCATTTATTATATTGTAATATAATACGCTATCTAATGTTAAATTTCTTTTAACCAGGATTGATATTCCCGATTTATCAAAGGCGAAGTTTCGAAAGAAGGTCGTAAGAAGGAATTTAGTTGACCCCTTAAAAGCTATCAAAGGTTTCATGAATGTTCGGAACTAACGCATTCAACTTCATAAGGAAGCACTAAAAGTTTATGCATCAGACATGGTGGCAAGTTGACCCAAGGAATCGAGTCGCGAGCACGAGTTACTAGCACGGTTGTCGTTAAAGACAGAGCCCTAATGGCAATTGGACGAGCTTTGGGGACTTATTGAAGCCACGACCAGAGGGTTACTGTGGGTACGAGACCAATACGATGGGAGCAAATGACATACGAAATTTCGAAGTTACAGCATTTGGAAAGCAGAACTTGAAATCCTCATTGTTCGAAAATCTTACTGCCCTATTTGAAAAACTAGAGGCTTGTGGCAGCAAATGCTGCCTGATCTGAAAGAGGAGACGAAGAGAAAAGGATAGAAAGGGGTAAGGCTAGGGGAAGAAGTAATATATACACTGTCATATGTCGATGAAATAGTTATGTTAGCGGAAAATGTGGAAAGAACGGCGGGCCTATTGTGAGGTTTCGAAGTCTATTTTTGACTTCTTTAGGAGATCACAAGATATCTCAAATGCTTGAGAGGAATTTGAAGAGCTTATAAGATATCAAGTACAACCACGAAAGAGTCGTTTTCCTAGAGACAAGTTTCGGGACCTCAAATCGAAGATTGTCTTCAGCTAATCTGAAGGCTCTATCAGGAAAATCGCAGACCCTAGATTTGGGAAGTGGAGCGAAGGAATAAGAAGGTACACACGTCCGACGATAGCTATGGGAGCAGAGGCGTCTGATTTCAAGCTTCCGAGTTTACGAGGCGACCGTGACAGAGGGGCAAACTGCACAGGAGTTTGTACTCCATACTCCAACACCCAAACGCGTATCCG
>JAUMHM010000078.1:10143022-10166894 GCA_032362435.1 Melikaiella ostensackeni
ACTCACTCACTCACTCACTCACTCACTCACTCACTCACTCACTCACTCACTCACTCACTCACTCACTCACTCACTCAACCAATTAATCCCAATGTATTTTTGGTGTTTGCCAAATTGAAATACAAGTAATTAGTAAAACAAAATACGAGGTCTTAGATGTTTAGTTAAAAGTTATATATATTTTTAAAATTAATCTTTGTTTAATTGATACATTTTATAAAACGACAGTCTTCCGGTAGGGATATTGGGATAAAACTTTTGTTGGTGTTGCCTTTAATGATATACGAGTACAAGTAATCTGTGGAATAAAATCCGAGAACCGAGTGTTAAGGGGTAAACTTGAATTTTTCAAATCTTAACAAGTATTTTATTTTGATAAATTTCTTAAAATGACACCCTTCCGGTAGGGGTTATGAGATAAAACTTTTTTTACTGTCATTCGACATCATATAAAAGTAATGTGTGGAAAAAATCCGAGAACCGAGCATTTAGAGGAAAATCAGATTTTTTTTAGTTTTAACCATTTTTAAAACTTTAATACATTTTTTAAAATGAACATCTTCCGGTAGGAATTATCGGATAAAACTTTTGTCGCTGTTATCCGACATCAAATACAGGTAATTTCTTAGATAAAATCCGAAAACCAAGCGTTTAGAGGGAAATAAGAGTTCTTTTGGTTTTACCAATTTTTTTTAATTTGATAAATTTTTTAAAATGGCCATCTTCCGGTAGGAATATTTGGGTAAAATTTGTTTTGCTGTTATCAGACATCAAATACAGGTAATTTGTGAAATAAAATCCGAAAACCAAGCGTTCAGAGGAAAATCAGAGTTCTCTCAGTTTTTCCAATTTTTAAAAATTTAATACATTTTTTAAAATGTCCTTCTTCCGATAGGAATATTTGGACGAAACTTTTTTTGCTGTTATCCCACATCAAACATAAGTAAATTTTGAAAAAAATCCGAAAACCAAGCGTTCAGAGAAAAATTTGAATTCTTTTAATTTTAACAATTTTTCTAAATTTAATACATTTTCAAAAGTGGCCGTATTCCGGTAGGGGTATTTGCATCAAACTTTTTGGCTGTTATCGACATCAAATACAAGTGACTTGTGAGATAAAATCCGAGAACTGAGTGTTTAGAGGAAAATTGAGATTCTTTTAATTTCAATATTTTTTTCCTTATTTAAAAACGTTTGGTAAATAGAAGTTTTTCGGTAGGAATATTGGGATACAACTTTTTTCGCTGTTATCTGACATCAAATACAAGCGATTAGTGAAATAAAATCCTAAAACCGAGCGTTTAGAGTAAAATCAGAATTCCTTTAATTTCAACCATTTTAAAAAAATTTAATACATTTTAAAAAATGGCCATCTTTTGGTGGGGATATTGGGAGAGAGCCGAGCGCTTAGAGGAAAATAATAATATCTCTAATGAGAGCAAGTCATAAAAATTTGATGTACTCGTATTTTGGTAAATAGCTGTCTTTCGTTAGGATATTGGGATAAAACTTCTTTTGCTTTCATTCGACATCAAATACAAGTAAGTTGTGACTTGAAATCCAATAACTGAGCGTTTGGAGGAAAATTAGAATTTTTGAAATCTTAACTAATATTTTAATTTCATAAATTTTCTCAAAATGGCAGTCTTTCGGCAGGGATATTGGGACAAAACTTTTGTTGATATTGCCTTCAATCATACACGAGTAATTTTTGAAATGAAATACGAGAACCGATTTTTTAAAATTTAATACATTTTTGAAAATGGCCGTCTTCTGGTGGGGGTATTCGGATAAAACCTCTTTGCTGTTGTCCGACATCAGATACAACTAATTTGTGGAATAAAATCTAAAAATCAAGCGTTTAGAGAAAAATTAGAATTATTTTAATTTCATTCATTTTTTTCAAATTCCATACATTTAAAAAATGTTAGTCTTTCGGCAGGGATATTGGGATAAAACTTTTTTCTTGCTGTTATCTGACATCAAATAAAAGTAATTCGTGAAATAAAATTCAAGAACCGAGCGTTAAGTTAGAAATAATAATTTTTCTATTAATAACAAATTTTATAAATTCAATGCATTTTGTCAATTGGCAGTCTTCAGGTCTTCATTGGGATAAAACTTTCGCTGGTGTTGAGCTCAATTAAATACCAGTAATATGTGAAATGAAATTCAAGTGAATAAAGTCGATTATTCAACGGTAAATCAGAATTCTTCTGAATATTAAAATTTTTTTTAAAATTTAATACATTTTGTTCAATAGCAATCTTCCGGCAGGAATATTTGGATGAACTTTTTGTTGGTGTTGCTCGACATCAAATATAATTAATTTCTCAAATATAATCTGAAAACCGAGCGATAAGGGGGAAATTAGAATTTAAAGAAAAACGTTGTTACACACTAGATTTCGTGGGTGGAAAAAACATAGTTCTCATAGCGTGATTACTGTCTCGAATGATTTATATGATTATTTTATTGCTAAAAATTTATTTCCGTGATTAAAAAAAGATATATTTACATTTATAAACGTTGCAGACTTCAGTTACATAACTGAATCAGATCTGCTCAATGTATAATTTTCATTTTCATTACTTGGATATTGTGTCTGGAAATTTTTCCGTGAGTGTTGTGAAGCCCGAAGTTGATGTGCCCATTCTGCCCTCAAATTTTTCATTTGATTCTAGAGGTTGCTATCCAATCATTTCTTCATTGGGGGTTGTTTTCAGAAAATGGTTTTTGAGTGCTTCAGGAAACTAAGCAATAGTCCAAAGTTTTGTCTTTTTTTTCTGGTACTGAATCTGTGATTACAATTTAGGAATAATTTTTGAGTGATAGGGGTTGTTTTGACAAAATTAGTCTTCGAGGTTTTAAAGAGCCTTGAATGAGCACTGAAATATGGTACTGTCAGATTTATATGGTTTCCATAATTTGTAATAAGGGTGGTTTTCAGGATTTCGTAACCTCGGGCAGAATGTTTTTATCTTTAAAAAGGAAAAAAAAAATCAGCAAAATTTTTTAAAAAATTTTGAAGAATAATTGAAATTTTTGTTCAATTAGTGTTGTGGTAAAGTGTTTGCAAAAAATTGAATTACAATTTTTTGGATCGTATACGCAGAAAGTTATATAAAAAATTATTTTTCCTTTTCTTATTTTTCTGCATTTGTTCATATAATTTCCAGTGATATTGATAAAAATTTGGTAGAATGTGATTTTATGATAGATATTACTGAAAGTCAGGTGGATGGGTATCGAAGAATTTATTCAATTAGTAGAAACTTAGATTGGATGCATTACAGAAGACATTATTGATAGGATGCAACTTTTACGTTTTTTTCCGAAAAAGACATTTCATATTGACAAGAAAATATATTTTGACTTCAACAAAAAGAGATAACAAAGAAACTTCCAATGAGAATATCAATAAATTTAATAATTCATTTGAATTTGGTTGAAAAAGGCTGCCATGCACATATACGTAATTAATATATGTTTCGTTACTTATGACTGTAATTATCCTATAAATTACTCCCTCTTTTCCCTGTTTTGTTTGTTTATTTATTGTACGAGTACATTTATCGTACTTTTTTCTCGAGTGTGGAAGTAAGGGATTGCAGGGAAGTGATGGAAGGAGGAGGGAAGGCAAGGGAAGGGAAGTCAGAGGATGGAGAGGATGAGAAAAGGAGGGCAACGAAGTGTAGGAGAAAATGTATGGGTGTATGGTGTGTATAAGTGTATAAGTGTATAAGTGTACGGTAAAGTGAGAGGGAGGAAGTGAAAGGAGGGGATAGGAATTGAGTGGGTGAGTTGGGGAAGTGAGGGGATTGTAGGAAAAGATAGGATCGGATATGATAGAAACGGACATAATCATATAGGATCGGATAGTGTCAGAAGGAATCGAATAGGATTGGATCGGATAGAATTGAATAGGATCGAGCAGAAACTAAATATAACAAGTTCCCTATTACTTTTCTTCTCAACCATTTTTTTTTAAGTTGAGAAGAATAATGATGTCAATGTCAATGCTACGAAGCCCTTTTTTGTAGGCGCATGTTTCCTAATTTTACTGATTTTCGAGTGATAGGGTTTGATTCTACAAGATTTGTTCTAATGGTTTTGGAAAGCCCTACATGAGTCCACAAATATGATATAGTGCATATTTTGATCCAACAATATCCTTACGTCAGCTTAACATACCTAAAAGGTAGGTGATTGTAGGAGGCGAGTTTTTAAAATAAAAACTTGGACCTTGCCTAGTAGAAAGGGGTTATACCTTGGTGAAATTTGCAGACATAGTGCACCCCAACGCGGCTTTGCATCACGACCCCGATTTTCCCAACCTTACTTGCGCTCACCTCAATGTCCCCCTCTCGTGGCTTGCCCCACGACGATAGTAAAAACTTTTACAGTTCTTATAATTATGGGTAATTCACGGTAATTAACGAGGCTGGACGGAGTCACGCCTGCAATTTTCTGAGTAATATTTCTACAGCGATAATATCACGCTTTCCTACGCCTCTTACACCCCTCGGGATCTCCCTTATCACTTCCCACCCTTTATTACCCCCACCCTGTTCCACCATCTTGAATGCCACTCGCGAGTATCAGAATTGAGAGACCGACTCCAACTTCTCGATCCTTTGGGATTTCGGAATCAAAGGTCTCATAATTTCATGGAGAATGGAGACTTCTGATTATTGGAATACTAGGAGGGCTTGGCTCCCCTGCGCGCATGGCACATCAAACTCCCATCTTTTTATTGAATTCTAGTTAAATAATGTATACCATTTTAAAAAAAATATCTATAATGATTTCCGATCTGCAGGGTTGCCTATGAGTACTTAAGATATCTTCCAATTGAGGTGTTAGTGGTTAACTCAATTTACCAAAATATATTTATTTTGCTTAAACGTAGTTTACAAATTTGATAAAGTTAGCAATTTTTTAGAAATGTGTTATTGGTTTGAAATATTATCTTTTTCTTTTTGAAAAATAGAATAGTCTGAACAGATTGGTTCTCAATCAACCCACAAAATTTGATATTGGCACTATGATCTATTTCCTTCATTTCCATGTTCTGTGTACATAAACCTTGTAATAATTTTCGTAGGTTTTTCAATTGTACAACTTATTTGAATGTTAACATGGTACTTATCATGAAATAAGGTTGCCATGAGGTTTTACATACAATTTTTAATTTTACAATCAATTAAAATGTTAACCTGTTACTTAACAAAAAATTAGGTGGCCATAGGATTTACATACATTCAGGTAAAAGAAATTATACCCTCGCTGCCTGCAAAAAGATGGTATTCTGAGAAAGATGCCATATTAACAATATGTGCATATTATGTACCATTAAGTACTTCATTTACAATGCCTCTGATCTTATGATTTTTTGCAGATGTTTTTGATATCGAATATATTTAATATACTTTCAGTCTATTATATGTTTGATTTTTTCTAAGTATACTGTTAATATAATTAAAATGTCATCCTGGTACTTATTATAAATATAATAAGGTTGCCAGAAGGATGCACATAATTCGAGATATCGTATTCGAATTCAATTAAAATTTAATTTCATATTTGAATGTTAAAATATTTTACTATCTTATTATTGTCTCTCTGGAATAAATTATGAAACTTGATATTTGACGCTAAGATGAACAGATGATTTTCACGAGGGTTTGGGACTGATTATTCTCTCTCTCAAAAGAATGGTTAAATGTTTCGTTTGTCCGAGTGACTATGTAGACGAGTTAGTCGTCGAATTTCTTCCGTTCAGTACACAAACTTCTTGTTTCTCTGAATTTTCATCCCGGTGGAGAATTTTTATCATAATTTGAAAAATTTATATTAGAGAAGTGGATTTATACTTCTCTCTCCAAAAAGAAAAATAAAATAAAAAAAATGTACACATATTTTTTTCAATAATTGAAAATTTTGTTTAATTAGTGTTGTGGTGAAGTGTTTGCCGAACTTTGGATCACAATTTTTTGGATTTCATACACAGGAAGTTATATAAAAAATTATTTCATCTTTTTTCATTTCCATGTTCTTATTAATATAATTTTCAGTGTAATTGATAAACATTTGGTGAAATGTGATTTCATGATAGGTATTACTGAAAGTCCGGTATAGGAGTATTAAATGAATTTATTTAGTTGATAAAAACTCACATTGGATGCATTAAAGAAGGAATCATTCATAGAATGCGGCTTTCATGGTTTTTCCAAAAAAGATATTTCATATTAACAAGGAAATATGTTTTGAATTCAATAAAAAAAAGATAACAAAGGGACTTTAAATGAGCGTATCAATAAATTTACTAAATCTATTTGAATTTGGGTAAAAAAAGAGGCTGCCATGCACATATACACAATTAATGTATGTTTCATTATTCATAACTGTAGTTATCCTATAAAATACCCCTCATGAGGGAGTCTGAATTGGCTTCGAAAAATGTTGGTCCCGAGTAGTATAAAAAAGACGGAGAAAAAAGAGTGTGAGGTTGGTTTTGGTTGACACTTACTTTTATGTCCCTCTTTTTTCTCTTTTGTTTGTATATTTATCGTACATTTGTCTCTAATAAGCCGGAAAAGCGGATAGGCTCGAGGTCTAGTTTTGATTTGTAAACTTTTTGGGTGTTCCTTTTTCAGTACACCAAAAATTTTCATAAGAAAGATTTCATTTCGATTTTTAAGAAAAAAAAACGTAGCTTCCTAATGCTGTCCTTCTGTGTTTTCAACATGAAGTGTCACGGTTTTTACTGGTTTCTAAATTCTTTCGTTTCAATATTTGTTCATTTCTTAGTGATGGAATTGAAAATCAAATTTTAAAAAATTAATTGTAACCCAAAAAGACGAGTTCTCAACATAATAGTTGAATCTCCAAGCAAAACAAAATAATTTTTAACCAAGCGGTTGAGCTTTCAACAGAAAAAGATCCCCTGAATAAAATTGGTGAATTTTCAGCATAATAAATAAATTTATAAGAAAGTAGTTAAATTAAAAAGAAAAGTTTTCAACCAAGAAAATTAACTTCCCATCAGAAGAAACAAATTTTCAACTAAAAGTATAAATTTTTAGTCAAAAGAACCAATTTGCAACCAAAAGAAAAATAATTTATCCTTCAATTAAGTACTTGAATATCCAACCAAAATTGATTGTAGTTTTAAATCCAGATCAGATGAACTGAACCAAAAAAGACGAGTTATCAACAAAATAGTTGAATCCTCTACCAAAACAGATTAATTTTCAGCCAAGAAAGAAAAAAAAATTATACCAAATTGTTCAATTTTAGACCCAAGAATATGAAATCTCAATAAAGCAGTTTAACGATAACAAAAAGGATCAATTTTCAACAAAATAAATGGATTTATAACTATACAGTTAAATGTTTAACTAAATAGTCAAATTTTCAACTAAAAAGATAAATTTTCAACCTAAAATGTAACAGTTTAGTTTTCAGTCAAAAGAATGAATTTTCAACCAAGAAAAAAACGAGTTTTCATCGAAATAGTTGAATTTTCAATGAAAGATATGAATTTTAAACTAACGTGATGAATTTTGAACAAAATATTTGATTCCTCAACTAGAAATGAATAATTTATAATCGAGCAATTGTATTTTTCATAAAAAAATGAAACTTTTATTAGAAGAGATGAATTTTGAAACCAAAAAGACGAATTTTTTACCTTAATTTTTACCCCAATCTTTTTAATATTTTAATGTTATTCATTTCAAGGCCGATTATCCTATAATCGTTTTCTATAAAATGATTTAACTGCTGAAAATTCAATCTTAAATTTTCTTTGATTCTTAACAGTTGAGCATTCAGGCTCTAGGAATTCAAAAAAAACTCGAATTTTGTACTGAAAATGTTATATTAAAATAACTTACATATGAGAATTGAATGAATTAACATCTAAATTCAGAAAAAAAAATTTAAAAAGTCTAGGTGAAATTCATAATTGAAGTAATGTTACACATACGCTATTGCGCGCGCGTCTTATGCTAGTTAATTATAAACCTTCAGAGCGGGTCTCGATTTTTGAAACAGTGCTGAGGAAATCTTTTTATTTCCACCCCATTTTTTATGTATATCGAACACTGTAACATGAAGAGTATCAGCAATTAAGACAATGTTTAACTGGTATGGTCGGTTTGTCTGTAGCCAACTTCATTGAACATTTAAATAAATCACAAAATTGAAATTTAAGGATATTAGAAAAAAAGACTTTTAAAAATTTCAACAGAAGATTGGAAAGGGAAAGGGGCTTAGTAGTACATGCCAATGAAAAGGACAACGGAAGACTGAAGACTTTTATTTATTCATTATTTCTGGTACTTACTTATATTTTTATCATTAATTTTTATTTGAATTATTTTTGATTACCAAAGTATTAAAATCAAGTTTCATATGAATTATTGAATGAGAATTTCGAAGATATTGTGAGGAAAAGACCTCAAAACATTACCACTAAAGACTAAAGACTTTTATTTATTTATTATTCTTGTTACTTGCTTACATTTTTTATGATGAATTTTGATTTTAAATTATATTTGATTTTTAGAAAATTGAAAACAAGTTTTGAATGAATCATAGAATTAGAATTCTGTAGATATTATAAGGAAAAGACTTCTAAATATTTCCACAAAAGACTGGAAAGGGGATGGAGCTGAGTAGTAAATGCCAATGAAAAGAAAAACTAAAGACTAGAAACTTTTATTTATTTGTTATTTTTGTTACCTCCTCATATTTTTTTTCATTAATTTCAATTTTAAATTATATTTTATTATAAAAAAATTAAAAACGAGTTTCAAATAAATTATTGAATGAGAATTTTGAAGATATCATAAGGAAAAGACTAAAATTTTTTCACAAAGAATCTTAGAGGTTACACTGGAGGATGTTTGGGCGGGAGGCCCTGGGAGGTTATATGTGAAGACCTGAGGGATTGGGCGGTTGAGAGTATGGCGCATGCGGAACAATTCCTGAAACGACAGCGGTTTACAAAAGGTGGTAACTCAATTCCAGTTAGGAAAAGGTTGTATCTGGGGATACCACTCTAAAAGGTGGTGTCTCTAAGAGGAACGTTTTGGAGGCCCATCTGGGCGGCTTTGGATGCCCTCGTGAAATGCCCTGAAAGCTCTCGTGGGATGTTCTGGAAACCCTCGTAGATTGCTCTGTAGGCCCTCATGCAGGTTTCGGGGCCCATGTGGGATGCTCTGGAGGCCCTCATGGTGGCTCTGGAGACCCTCGTAGGAGGAAGCCCTGGAGGGCCTCCTCAGAATTCCCGACACGGTGGCTGCAGCGAGATATTTTTATAATAAAGAGAGATTAGTATAATATGCGCGCGACATAGCGCGCCTGTGACATTGCTATATAGCTTCATATGATAAAATGAAACAAGATAAGTAAAGAAGTATGATATTGAGATGTATTTTACTATTTAACAATACTCCGAGTGAGTGAAAATGTGAATTTTTGACATAGAGTGGCTTATAAATTAGTGCAGCCTTTTATTAATTTTTTTTCTCCACAAGGTCGGTACAGTGTTCCGTTGAATTCCACATATAGTAACTTTGTTGACTGACGAGAGATTGTTTCCAACATTCAAGGAATAACTGGAAATGTTTTAGAAGATTTTTAATTTCAAGATCAAGTTAAAATTCAAGTTTTTTTATTTAGGCCTATAAATCACTAAGGCCCTGAAAATTAAATTCTAATCCTCCAAAAGGTATTTCCTTAGATGAACGTAGTTACTGCTTCCATTTCTGGAAGACATACATCTCCTTAGGAACAATAAAGAATCTTTGAGAAACTCTTGCATTTCACGGTTCGAATTTTCCTGTTTTGCTCTAATAATCACTAAGGATTTGAAAAGTAAATTTTGTTTCTTTAACAAGTGTTTCTATAGACTAACGGTGCTTCTATAGATTCACAGAGTCACTACTCTTATTTCTAGAAGGTTTGCAACTTCCAAGGACCATCAGGGAATGCTTAAAGAAATTTTGAATATCGGAGCGAAAGAAAAGTTCCACTTTTTCTATATTGGGCTATAAATCTCTATAATTCTGGAGATATTTATTTTTTCTTTAAAAAATTTTTTTTTCAGCTTTAAGTAGTTCTTACTCCCATTTCTAAAAGATTTAGAGATTCATTCATGGCCCTGGAAATTAATTTTTGTTTACTTTGAATATGTTTCTTCAGAGTAAACTAGTTCTTAGTCCTGCTTCTGGAAGATCTGCAACTTCCGAGGACAAACAGGGAATGTTTTGAAAAATGCTGAATATTGGGTCGGGTGAAAAATTCAAATTTTCCTATATATATGTATAGTAGTAGATAGAAGTAGCTAGTAGTAGCTAGTAGTAGATAAAGAAAAAAAAGAGTGCCTAAAATAAGCTATTCAAAATCATCCGTGTGAAGTATCAATTTGTATAAGATCTGTTGAGTCAGGCCTACCGAAAGAGGAGAAGCACTCCTTCGATACCATGCGTCCGCTTCCATCTCCACTTACCTTCCGAAGAACGGGTGGTGGTAGAAGCCACATGGTATCAAGTCGACGACAGTGAGGAGTCAGTGATTTTTTTTTGACTTCAATGATCTTTAACTTTATCGTAAGGCAAAGAAGCCTAATCCAGATCGTGGATCACTGCATTGAGTTCTCAAAATAGGGATCTAGAAATATACTTTTAGATTGTTGATTTATGAGTCGATACAAGAGTAATAAAGTACTATTACCCCAAGGCGCTCTGTAAGATTGTTCTTGCAACATCACTAACTTCTCACTGTCATCGACTTTTCAGGCGGTCAGTGGAGATGGAAGCGGATTCATGGTATCGGAGAAGTCCTTCTCCCCTTTCGGCAGGCTTGTAATAAGTCAGCCGTATGGAGCCTGAAGTAATGCAAGGTATTCTAAGTCAGCCCAGAATATTTCAAAGTATTTTGAATTTTTTCATGCAGGTGTGTAGTGTCAAGTTGTATAAGATCTATTAATTCAGCGGTATAGAGCTTCATGTAGTATAATGTATTTTGAGTCAGCGCTGAATATTTTACAGTAGAATATGTATTTTTGATTCAGCCACGTTTGATGTTATGTAGTATAAGCTATTTGAAGTCATCCGTGTGTAGTGTCAAATTGCATAAGATCCATAAAGTCAGCAGTATAGAGCTTTAGGCAGTATGGAGTATTTTGAGTCAGCCCTGAGTATTTTGAAGTAGTACATGTAATTTTAATTTCGTGTTGCGGGATGTCAAGTAATATAAGCTATTCAAAGTCATCCATGTGTAGTGTTATGTTGTTTAAGATCTACTGAGTCAGCCGTATAAAGCTTCATGTATTATAATGTATTTTAAGTCAGCCCTGAATATTTTAGAGTAGCATATGTATTTTTGATTTAGATGTGCGGGATGGCAAGTAGTATATAAGCTATTTAAAATTAACCATATGTAGCGTCAAGTTGCGTAAGATCCATTAGGTCAGCTGCATAGAGTTTCAAGTAGTATAATGTATTTTCAGTCAGCCGTACAGAGCTTCATGTAGTATAATGTATTTTGCGTCAGCGGTAAATATTTTAAAGTAGTATATGTATTTTTGTTTCAGCCAAGTAGGATTTCGAATAGTATAAGGTATTTAAAGTCATCTATGTGTAATGTCAAGTTGCTTAAGATCTCTTAAGTCAGCCGTATAGAGCTTCAAGTAGAATGAAGTATTTCCAGTCAGCCCTGAATATTTTGAAGTGCTCGTATGTATTTTTAATTCAGTTATGCGGGATGTCAAGTAGTGTAAGCTATTTCAAGTCATCCATGCGTAGTGTCAAGCTGCATAAGATCTATTAGGTCAGCCGTATGGAGCTTTAAGTGGTATGAGGTATTTTAAGTCAACGCTAATTATTTTAAAGTAGTATATATATATATATATATATATATATATGTATTTTTAATTCAGCCATGCGGTATGTCAAGTAGCATTAGGCATTTTAGATGAGTCGTAATGCGTTTTAAGTAGTATGACTCAATTTCAGCCAGCCAATTCTTAAAATTACAATTAGAACTGAAAATTGTAGGATTGCATTTAAATCGTGGATAAACAAAAAGCTGCGTTTTTCTCATGCCAAATCAATGGAAAAATTTATAGTTTTTGAGGAACGCGTTAATATTACCCGCTTTGGATTAAGGGTAAATTCTACATTGCTCAAGTATCACCTAATATTTTTATGGCAACAAACTTCATCTCAAAATTATTTTTTATAAGAGATCGAAGTCCTTGATGGACATGTAGTATGTAGGACGCCGCAAGGGTTGGGGAAAATCTTTGGTGAATTTCCACAGAGATGTGCAATCTGCAAAAATCGTTTGCTCTAAATTTATTTTATCGCTTCAACAGGGAATGACGGTTTCGTAACGAGATATAAATTCAAAGGCAGAGTAAACAGGATCGTAAGTAATACAGCCCCAGAGAATCTTGGATGAGAACGACGTTCTTTTGAATTTACAACCCCGCCGGGAAACCACGTCCGTTCGCTTGGCAGTCAATACACATTTTTCATTTCGATCACGAGCTTCCTATCATTTTTTTTATCATTTTTATGACGATTAACGGTCTTTTAATTCAGTGGGGTAAATAACTTATTTCATTGGGGTCTTGGCTCTACAATCCTTGCAAAAGTTTTCAGGGTGGCCGCTGGATCGGGAAACCGGGAAAACCGGGAAATAACCGGAAATTTTTTGAGACCGGGGAAAACTGGGAAATGAGAGTGAACTTAGTTTTTGACCGAGAATTTTACAAATTAAGAGAAAAAAAATCTATCCAATCATTTTCATTTCAAATTTCATATTACGTTAGTATTGGTATATTCACTGTTTCTCAGGATATAAGTTGAAAAATTAATGTCCAGAGCCTTACAGTTTATTGGAAAATTAAATACGATTAGAAATGAGTTCGATTTGAATATTATATTATTGTAACGTTCAGTTGTTAACTTTTTCAATTATGAAATCATTCAGTTTTCAATGAGTAATTCTAGAATCTTTTACTTTAAAAATCTTCTAATTTACGTCTTCATTTTCGAACGTACGTTTTTAATTTGAAGAATTTTGAAATGCAGTTTTAAAGGTTTGAGCAATTAAAAATTGAAGGCGATTGAAAAGGAGAATTTTCGATGAAAAAAGTTTTTGAGTAGATCTTCTGTCAATATAAAGTAATTAATGATTTTGAAAGACGATTCTCAATCTGTTCAAGATTAAACAGTTTACAGGTTTTTTCGATAAAAATTGAACTGTTTCAACTCATTAGCCTAAGTAGTAAAGCAAACGTAAACGTTTGATTGGTACTTAATAAACTGTTTTCAATATAATTTCAAATTGACAGCTTTATAAACAGTTTCATTAACAATTTCATATCGGAATATTGTTTCAGTCTAAAATATTCCATTTTTATTCCATTTAATTTGAAATTTTTAATTAAAAAAGAGAACAGTCTTTTAAATACTGCGCAATATTCGACTGTACATTTAAAATGAGCAACGATGAATCGAACATTCAAAACTAAATAATTTGAAACGTAATTGTTTGAAAGAGAAAGCCTTGATTCGTTAGAATTTCTGAGTGCTAAATTTAGTCTATGAAAGTTACAATACTAATTGTTCAATTTTTGACATTTCTAATTTGGAAGTTGAAGTAATGAATTTTGATTTATAATTAACAGTTGAACAATGATTAATTTGAAACGACTTGAAATTAAAATTATTTTATATTTAATTTGAAAAGTATTAATTCGAAAACAATAATAAAACCGTTCAATTATCAATGTTTCCAACCTAAAATTGAATTTTTGGAAATTTTTCTGATATCTTAAAAGTCTTTGCGAAATCTTTAAAATCTTCTGAAATATTTTGAAATATTTGAAATCTTTGAAATCTTTGTGAAATCTTTGAAATCTCTATGGAATCATTGAAATCTTTGTGAAATATTTTGTAAAAATTTGTTCAATCTTGTGATATATTCGAAATCTCTCTGAAATCTTCAAAATCTCTACGAAATCTTTTCGATCTTCATATTCTGAAATCTTTTAGATTTTTTGAAATGTTTGTGAAATTTTTAAAATCTATGTGAAGTTTTTGAAATATTCATAAAATCATTAAAATCTCTATCAAATGATTGACATATTCCTAAAATATTTGAAAACATTGTTAACTCTTTTGAAATCTCCGAAATCTTCTTCTTGATAAAACGTGTAGATTTTATAGACAAAATTATTAATCAGTTGAAGTAAACCTTTTTTGGAAAAAATATGACACATTCAGAATTTAGTAATAGCCTCGGAATTGTTTGTCAAGTTCTAAGTTTCAAACAAGGTAACAAGTAGTATTCATGTCCAGCTTGGTGTGTTTCCGGTTCTGCGTAGTTCCAACAGGTGGTTGGAGCACAACTGCGTGTTGATTTTTATACTTTACAGTTCAACCTTGAATTAAAGGAAAGTTAATAATTTTATTTCTCAGCTGTTTCACATTTTCTTTGATTAATAGATTTTTCCTAAGAATATTTTAATAAAGTAATCATATCAAAGCACAATTAAGTGGAGATTTAAAATTTTAGACGACTTTGTTCAGAAATCAAAAATAAAAAAATACCTAAAATGTCTGGTAACGCACCTGTCCTGGACAACAAATTTGAGCTGAAAAATTGCTAAGTAATATTAATAACATTTTTTTATCCATTTCAAATTCGCAGGTATCACTTATATTAACCTGAAAAATATAATGATCCAGAAGAGGGTTCAATATTTCAAAAGGAAGGATTTCAGAAATCACCTCCAAATCTGTCTCAAAAGTATTTTGTCTGGTCACGCTGCGTTGTTATTTTAGGATAAATCTCGAAAATATAATTCAAACTATTTGTGATGCTGTCTAAAATTGTTAATTTTATACTTACAAAGATTGTAGTGTAATTAAAAATCGATTTGTTAACGTTTATTTCAAATAACAGTAAATAATTATCACTTCTTCTCCTTCTTTATTTTTAATGTATCCCCTTAGGGCTTACATAACTTCCGTTCTTTTACATCTTTATTAAATTTACCTCACTGTAAAATTTAAGCTACCCTTATGCTTGTATGTGACTTCCGTTTTCTTTTTTTTGTTCCTTTCCTTCCCACTCGTGCCTCTCACTTTCCTCCTCCCACACTCCCTCATTCTTCTTCTTTAAGTCTTCTAACTTTTTCTACCTCCAAAATCCGTTCCTCTTCCAGTCACTCCATCTCTTCAATTTTCTTAACATTCTCTTGCCATCCTGTACCCTAGTCCTTTCTTCTCATATGACCATCCTGTGCATGCTCCCATGTCTTCTTTACCCATTCACATACCCTGCATTTTTTCTCATATTTTTCCCAATATATTGCTTCTTTTACTTCATTTCCCAGTCTCCATCTAGCAATTCTTGTCCATCTCTTCTTCCTCTATCCTTTATCTAGATATTTTTGCAATCCTTCCTTTTCTGTCACCTTATATGATTTATTGTATTTTGATTTCCTTATCATCCACCATCTCTTTATCAAGTGCCTTTCTCTATCTCTTTTTTTCCAGTTCCTCATAATCTATATTTCCTTCTTCTCCTATCCCTCGATCTATAAAGAACTCTCTTCTTTCTTCTTCCCATCGCGTTAACTCTACGGTCCTCTTTCCTCTTTCTTCCACATCTTTGTAACACTTTCTCTCTAAATTTCGTCCCCTTCCCATCCTTAACTTCTCTTCGAATTTCCATGTCCTCTTTCCGCCCTTGTTTTTGATTTATCCCTTTGAGCCTCTTCTGTCACCATATAACCCGGAGTTCTCTAGTCTACCTTGCAACTTCTCTACCTCTTTCCTCTATTTCCATCTCCATATTTCTGACCCATAGCCCAATATTGGCAGTGCCAGCGTATCAAACAACATCGCTGATCTATTCCAAACTTTTTTAAACCTACTTTTTCCTATTCACCATATCTGTTTAATCATCCCAGAGGCTTTCCCGCTCCTCTTACTAATATGCGCCCCATGCTCCTTAATCGCTTTCATGACAAAATCGAGATATTGAAATCCCCCTACTTCCTATAACTTTATACCTTTCCTTCTCACTGTCCATTTTTCCTTTCTCCCTCCCCCATTTCTGAACCTCATAACCTTCGTTTTATCGGTATTGAGCCTCAGCCTCAAATCTGGAATTGATATATTAAACAGGTGCAGGCTTAGAGGACAACCCTGCCTTCCACCTCTAGCCAATCAAAAACTGTCTCCTATTTGTTCTCCCAAACAAACCTTACTTTTTGCCTCTCTAAAGATTTCCGCTACTCTTTTCCTTAAACCTTCTCTTATTCCTTTTTCTCGATAGCTTTATCTATTTCTTCCCTGCCAAATGAATCAAACCCCGCTTTTTCATAAAAATTCCTATCATGTCCCCTTCCTCTCTTTTGATCTATCCATTTATAATATAATTTAGCACATAAGTATTATCTATCACTCCCATGCCTTTCCTAAATTCCGTCTAATTTGGTGAAATTGTCTTCTTTTCACAGCTGATACCACTAACTCTTCTTTCCATATTTCTGATATCCCCTTCCCCCACATTTCCAAATTTCATTCGGAATTTCATCTATACCTGCTGCCTTTCCCTCTTTCAATGGCGTCGTTCATAAAATAAGTCACGCCATTAGAGGAAGAGGAAGGGGTTCACCAAAGCGTGACGCTAATGATACCAGGATACGGAAAAACTTGAAAAATGATTGAAAATAGGAGGGGAGGGGGTAAAAAATGTCGGAAAATTGCGTGACGTCATTTATGGACGACGCCCAATGAACCTATCGCCCAAGCTCAAACCTTTTAGGGGCCATTCAAAAACTACATCACACTACTAGAGGGAAGGGGGAGTTTACAGATTTTGTGACGATTCATGATGTAGGGGGTGGGGAAAGGGCTAATGCAGAATGTGACATCACACATGGAAAATATAAGCGTGTATACAATTTTTTTGAAATAGTTAAAAAATTAAAAATTAGTGATTTTATTTGACATGTAAAGTATGTAAATATTCTTTTTGTACTTCCTCTGTTTAATTTTAGGCGTTTATCAAATGAAATCAAAGACAAAATTTGGACTCAAAGGGGGGGGGGAGCTTTTCGTATATTTTCTCAACTGTATCCTCTAATATTCTTCTTACTGCTCCTATCAGTATTTCCATCTCCTAGTTCATATTTTCCGCTCCCTACTCTTTTTTCTTTGTTATTTTTTTGGTTGTTTTTCATCCATCTTCCTTCCCCATCTTCACTATCAGGATTAGTGGGAGATGAAATGACCACTTTTTTTGGATAGATAATATTTTTTATAAAATTTCGGCTAACGCTCGATATGAATTTATCATACTATGAAATGAGAGGATATCTTGAAGCGTTTAATTCAAAATTAAATAAACCTTGATAATAGTCATTTTTCCCACATCTTTATATATTTTTACCTAATCTGCACATATTTTAAGAAGATTTTTGAAATTATTATTTTTATCATGGCCGAATGTCGCGTATCGCCACCTCAGGTGGGAGATATTTCTGTTTAAAATGCATACCCATCACAAATACATTTCTTGGTCTCTGAGTTTTATATTTTCATAATCGTTGACAGGGTGCCTACTCACTTGGAAAATCTGAAATTGTCAGGGAGTTTCTATATACCTGGAAAAACCTGGAATTGTTAAAAAAATTTTTTCGAGCGTGATTATTCATATGGGTGTTTTCGGTATATACAATTACAAATTTTGTTTAGTTTTATATCGGTTTGTTGATGTTCAAATCAAATTTTATTAATTGCTGACATATTTCGACTTGATATCAATTCCTTATGAAGGCATTTGAAACTTATAAGGAAGAGGAAACCGGTTGACTCACGAGTATCATTCATTGTTACTTCAACTATTTTGAGTGCACATTTTTTTCGACTACACAAACACTGATTTTCATCATTTGATCTGTTAATGCAACTTAACGTTGCATGTTATGGTATTCGTATATTTTAAAGCATAAAATGTTGATGATTCAGCGTATAATCAAAAAGTCGCAAGAATAACTATTAGTCACAATTTCTTTACTTTTTGCACAATTAGCACACGCGAAATTAGTTAAAAATACTGGGTCACATGCTTCAATCTTTACTAAATTCGATTTGACTTGGTACAGTAGAAATTGTCGGATTCATTGAAGAACCCCAAGTGCGCTGGATGTAATAGGTTTTGGAATAAAGTACCTGGTCGAAGTGAAAACATTGAAACTGAAGGTGATAGAGAACAACAAATTAATTTTGAATAACATGACCAAAATACATCATAAAAAGTGTTTGCATATTGAAAAATTTTACAAAAGAATTGTTCAAATTAATAGAGTTGCTTATAACATCAGAAAATGAATGAGCTTGGTCTTCTCCTAAATCTGCGGTTGTCTTCGAAGCCTGGTCATCACCGAAGCCTCGTTTTCTAGAGAACAACAAAATAATTTTAGATACTATGACCATTATGCACCGTAAAAAGTGTCTGTATATTAAAAGGTGTTACAAGGAAATTGTTTAACCTTATCGCGTTGCTTATAACATTAGAAAATTAATTCACTTGGTCATCTTCAAAGTCTGCCGTCATCCTCGAAGCCTGGTCATCTGAGAAGCCTCGTTTTCTAGAGAACAACAAAATAATTTCAAATACTATGACCATAACACATCATGAAAAGTGTTTATATATTGAAAGGTGTTACAGCAAAACTGTTTCAATTAATCGCGTTGCTTATAACATTAGATAATAAATGACCCTGGTCATCTCCTAAGTCTGCGGTTGTCTTCGACGCCTGGTCATCACTGAAGCCTCGTTTTCTAGAGATCAACAAAATAATGTTAGATACTATGACCATAATACATCGTAAAAAGTGTTTGTATATTAAAAGGTGTTATAAGACAATTGTTTAACTTAATCGCGTTGCTTATAACATTAGAAAATTAATTCACTTGGTAATCTTCGAAGCCTGCGGTCATCCTCGAAGCCTGGTCATCTCAGAAGTCTGGTCATTTCCAAAGTCTGGTCATCTCCGAAGCCTGATTTTGAAGAGAACAACAAAATAATTGCAAATACTACGACTAAAGTACATCATAAAGAAGTGTTCGTATATTGGAAAATGTTATAAAGAAATTGTTTAAATAACTCTCGTTGCTTATAACATTAGAAAATGAATGCACTTGGTCATCTCTGAAGTCTGCGATTATATTTTTCGTTCCAAATTTAAATCTCGTTCGGTTGAAATATCAGCTATTACATATTTCGTTAATAAATCATCTTTTATGGTCGAAAAACCAAGTACTTGGTTAAGAGTTAAACTATTTTGTTAAAAATTCATTTTTTTTTTGCTGAAGATTCGTCATTTCAGTTGAAAATTCAAATATTTTGTTGTAGAATGTACATATTTTTGTCTTGAAAATTCAATTTTCTTGTAGATAATTCGTCTTCATAAATTTTGTTGAAAATATATGTATTTTGTTGATTTTTTTGTAAAACGTTGATTTTCGTGGTAGAAAATCCATTTTTTTTGTTGAAAATTTAATTATTTTGTTAAAAATTCATCTTTCTTGGTTGAAAATTCAACTACTTGATCTGAAGTTGAACTACTCTGTCAAGAATTCATTTTTTTGTGATTCACCTCTTTGGTTGGAAATTTGATTATTTTGTTGGAAAATCGTTGTCATTTGATTGGAAAATAATTTTGTTGTTGAAAATTTAACTATTCCATTTTTGGTTGAAAATTTATCACATATAAGTTGAAAATTCAATTCTTTGGTACCTAATTCATGTGTTTTGCTTCAAAATCGTCTTCTTGTGTAAAAAATTAATCTTGTTTGTTGAAAATTCACCTTTTTGGATTAGGGTTCCACTATTGGGTTGAAAATTCATCTTTTTTGGTTGAATTCGACTGTTTGGTTGAAAATTCATCTTTTCCGGTTTAAAAGTCAACTGTTTTCTAAAAAATTCTACATTTTATATTGAAACCTTAACTCTTTTGTTTCGTTTTTTTTTTCGTTAAATTCAATTGGTTGAAAATTCGTTTTTTTTTGTTTGAGAGTAATTGCTAAGACTAAAAATGTAATTAATTCATTTCTGGTTGAAACATATCTTTTTTATTTGAAAATTTATCTTTTGGTACGAAATTAATCTTCTTGGTTGAAAATTTATCTTTGCATGATGAAAAATCAGCTATTTGGTTCAAAATTCAACTATTTTTATTAACTCACCTTTTTGTTGAAAATTCGACCATTTGGTTGCAAATGCATCTTTTATGGCAGAAAAGTGATCTTCCTTGGTTGTAAATTCATCCTTTCTGGTTGAAATAAACTTTTTTGATAAATTTCGTTCTTTTGGGCTTGATAACTCAAGTATTTGGTTAATAGGTCAAGTACTTTGTTGAAAATTCATCTACTTTGCTTAAAGGTTCAACTATTTATTTGTTATTGTAACTGTTTGATTAGGAATTAATTCTTTTTTTGGTTGAAAATTCATCTCTCTTGGTATTTTGGACTGTGAAGTCTAATATTTTAATATTTTCAATTATTCTTGAATTATTAAACAGGTTAGTTAAATTTATACGAAATTGTTTCACAAAGAAATTATTTTAAAGTAGTGTAGGGTGGATGTCTCTAAAAAATGCGATATTTATTACTTAAATGGCTCCCTATTAGAAAATATTATACCTTAAAAAATCTAGAGATACTTGGAAAAAACCTAGACTTCCAAGAAATTTTTTTTTCAGGATTAGAGGAGACATTCGGAATGGTAAGGCGATACGAGTAGGAAATGATAATATTAATGGTATTTCGATTATTTTAGAAGGCAGTAAAACAAGTATATGGGCTATCTGAAAACGAACTCGAAAACGACGTTAAAAAGAAAGCGTAAAATTGGATAATTCGATCGTTTGTATTCGACTCTAGGCTGCATTGATATCGAAGGCTCATCTCATCCTGTTTTCTATCCACATGAAAATAAAAAAGAGGATGATACTTTCACAATAATAGCTTCTTTCATTGTCGCTCCGTAAGGGACCATATACAGTTTCAGTACTTTATTCCTTCCCAAATCGTTTTATTGACAATCGACAGAAAAAAAAACAAATCTGAAAAATTCATTTTAGAAGAACGAGCAATTTAAACTTGTTATGATTGAGGGCTTCCATACACTGAGCTCTCGATATACTGCGTCTCGGCTTACTGAGTTCCTAGAATTCTGCCAGTTCGCACTCGATAACCAGGGACTCCGGGGGACAAGGGAAGACGCGCGGCGACCTTGAGGCAATCTCACAGCACCGTAGCGACAAAGTAGGCAGCTCGCACACTCGCATACATCTTTTGCATTTATTTTTAAATACACTCGGAAAATCCTCTTTTTATTAATTAGTCTTCATTATTAAAGAAGGACAATCCTTTATGATAACAAAAATCTACATTTGTACAAAATACAGTTAATTAATATTATGTATTTCCAGTGGAAATGGTTCATACAGCCCCGACTGTTTTCACTGTAGACATTCTCGGAAGAGTCTCACAGTCAAAGTAAGCAATGCCCGAGACCTTATGGAATGTAAAGTATTGAGTAGGCCGCTTTGTTTTCCAACTTTTTTGTATGATCGAATTTGAATACCCTACAAATTTTGCTCACCTATACTACCTTTCTGTTTGCAAAACTTTTTTTTTAACGGACAATATCTTCTGTTCTTCTATTGGATTTGAAAAAAAAGTTTTTCGTATTTAAAAAAAATCTATATGGCATATGTTCTGTACATACAGTTCTTGCTAGTGAACAGTAAGCAAAAATAACAAATAAAAAAACAATTTTCTGTTCAATTTAGAATTTTTTGAAAATATGCAAAAAACATGTTTTTTTTTTAAATTTAGCTGAATACACACTTTGTAGGAAAAAGTTGAATATATATATCTAACCTAAACTTTCTTTAGCTTAAATGGAAAAACATGCTATTATTTTGATTTCATGGGAAAAAACTTCGTGGTGTTAAAATCGTTCCAATAACGTCAATTTTACATTCTTTCATTTTAGACAGCTTTAAACACTACGAAACAATTTTTTGTTTGAAACAAAAATAACAGCGAGTTCCTCCGGCTCAAGCTCAGGAAATTTAATGTTCGAAATATTCCACTTCTTCTAAAAAGTATATATATAAATTATTAAAATTCCTATTTATTCATCGTAGGCTTTACAGTCTCCCATATTTCCCTGTTTTTCCTCATTCTCGTTTTTCCACTTAAATGACAACTGAATTAATAGAGCCCAATAAGAAAATCCGACTATTTTTGATTGAAAGTTAATTATTTTTGGTCGAAAAGTCTACTATTGTATTTTTGGATTGAGAGTTATCTTTTTTGGTTAAATTGTTTATCATTTGGTAGAAAATTTATTTATTTCGTTGAAAATGAAACAATTTCGTTAAAAATTCATCATTTTTGGTTGGAAATTAAACAGTTTTGTTTGAAAAGTCATCTTTCCGGGTTGAAAATTCAACTTTTTCGTTAAAAATTCATATTTATAGGTTGGAAATTCATTTGTTTAGAAGTAAAGTCGACTTTTCTGCTTGAAGATTCAACAGTTTGGTTGAAATTCATCTTTGTTGGTTAAAAATGCAACAGTGGGGTTAAAAATAACTATGTGTTGGTTGAGGATTCAACTAATTTGTTGAAAATTCTACTTTTTTGGTGTAATTCAACTGTTTTCGACTTGAAACTCAAATCTTTTTTGATTGAAATATCAACTATTTCATTTTTCATCGAGGATTCACCTTTTTTGGTTACAAATTTTATTATTTGATATGAAATCTAACTATTTCGTTAGAAATTCGAAAATTTTGTTGAAAATTCATCCTTTTTGGTCGAAAATTTAACTGTTTTGTTCAGAATTTGTCTGTTTGCTTTAAAATTCAACTCTTCTACAAGTTTAAAATTATTTTATTTTGGTTTGAAAATCCAAGTCTTTTGGTGAAAATTTCATCTTTTTTAGTTGAAAATGCAACAGTTTTGTGGAAAAACAAATCTGTTTTGGTTGAGGATTCAACTATTTGATTGCAAATTCGAACTTTTGGTAGAATTGAATTGTTTTTGATTCAAAATTAAAATACCCTTCGGCTGATTTATCAACTAATACATTTTTCGTTGATAATTCATCTTTTTTAGTAAAAAATTAAATTGGTTGAAAGTTAAACTGCTTTGTATATAATTCATTTTCTTGGTTGGAGATTCATCATTTTAGTTAAAAATTCATTTCTTTGGTTGAAAATTGAACTGTTTTGATGAAAATTGTTTTTCTGTTTGGTCTCAATTGATTTTTAACTGAAAATTTCTTTTTTTTTGGTTGAAAACTAAAAAAACTATTTCTTTGCAAACTCATGACTACTTTGTTGATAGTTTGTCTTTCTTCGTAAGAGATAGAGAGGGGGGGAGGATTGTCATACGAAAGGTGCGTAGCCCGAAATTTGAAACATCTGAGGCCCTGAAAGAATATGTTTTTTGCACATTTTCAAAAAATTTCAAATTAAACACACACTTAAGCTTGAGGGCGCCTAAGGCGCACGATTCGGTCGTCGCGTTTCGCTCTCCGAAACATGTGAATCTCGTGCTTCACACTCGGTGTTATATGTTCTTCATGTACAAATTAATAAATTTGTTTTTGTTCTCAAATGAAAAAGGAAATTCATTTACTTGAGGCTCTATCGGCCTTAAGGAATACATTCTCAACATAATATTCGCGCTTTGCGCTCGATTTTCTGCGCTCACCGTATAATATATACAAATAAATAGTTAAAAAGACGATT
>JAUMHM010000078.1:10180319-10212083 GCA_032362435.1 Melikaiella ostensackeni
TAGCCGTTGTCTAAATACGGATTTCACCTTTATTCTGCGCTTTTTTCGCGTTTCTAGTGGGTTTAGTTGCTAATATAAAAAAATGTGTTTAGATGACAATATTTAGTTCCTTCAGTAATGAATTGAGAATAATTAAAAATATTGAAGAATTAGACTTCACAGTCCAAAATATCAAAAGAGATAAATATTCAACCTACAAAGATGAATTTCCAGCAAATATATGACTTTTAAACTAAATATGTAATCTTAGAAAAAAAAATTCAACTAAAAATGGAATAGTGAATTTTTAGTTTGAAAAATTACTATTCAGCAAAAAAAAGAATTTTCAACCAGTTGAATTAGTGTTAAGTTTAGTGGGAGTTCTAAAAGAGTATGAGTGAATGGTTAGCTGGTAAAAGCAATATATTATAATGGTAGTAAAGCAAGTGCAAGAGTAAATGAACAATTGATAGATTGGATTCATATTAAGCTGGGCTTTAGGCAAGGCTGCGTTATGTCCTCCTGTATGTTCGATGTTTACATGAACAAATATCTGAGAATGGCATTTTTAGACGAAGAAGCTGTTGATCTCTGGACAAAGAAAGTACGTTAGCTGGCGTCGCACATAATAAGATTGCTACGGGAAAATCACTGCATGATTCTCAGAGAATGATGCAGGCTGGATACCAAAATGATGGGCATGGGTCTTTAGATTCACGTGAGTAAAACAAAAATTACTGTGTTTGAATGACAGGGTGAAAAAACAGCATGCGAAATTGCCTCCAAAGAGAGGATATAATAAGTTCATGATTTTTGTGTACGAGTTGTGGCTATTAAATAACCGGACTGATCTTTTTGCTGCTTGGTTGGGGCATCGGCAGCAACAAACCAGGTCTGATATTGATCTGTGCTCTTCCCCCTCGCCCCTAACCACCGAATTTCAAGGTTGGACGACCCACAGTACAAGGTTAACCTTTGCTCGAAGTTGACCGTCTACCTAAGCTCGGCCGAAATATATTGAAGCGGTGTAGGGGTTGGGAAGGGGACTACATTGAAAGAAATAACAATATCCATTATAATAATTTGGTAAATGAAAACCGTTAGAGCATGAATATGGTTATTTAATAGCCACACCTTGTACCGTGGAAGTTTATTTATGGCTGACGGAATGATAGGCATACAGATATTCAGACATATCAACGAGGGTAGAAAGATTATCTTCAGTGTACAGGCCATTATTAGAAGTAAAAATGTAACGAATAAAACTAAAATTGCGATTTATAATTACGAGCTTGCACCAACTCAGAGTGTGCCAAAAAGCACTTCTTTTTGGACAAAAGTCGCTCGACAGTTCAATTTTCAACGGATTTGGATGTATTTTTTTAAATGATCGCAAGGCTTCCAGGTATATAACGCGTAACTGCTAATTTTTTACTTTTCTCAATGAAACATTTCTTTTTTACCAACAAATGAAATTTGTTTTTTAAAAATAATTTTTGAAGTACGCCACTACTCTCAGGACTCTTAAATCCAATAAAACAGGCCTTAAATCAGTCTCAGAACTATACAGCTTTAATTTAATTGTGTGTTGGAGCAAGAAAATAATGGTTTCATAATATTGTAATCAAATTAATAACCAAGTGGCATTTTTTCGTAGTTTGCAATGATGAGTTGTTGAAATTCATAGTTTATGAATAAAATATGAGACAAATTAATGTACAATTACGAGTAGTTTAAACGATTGCTCTTTTTTTATTCTTTAAATAAATTTTGTAAACAAATACATAGTTCGACGCTGTCTAAATGAGATGGCACAATTTTTTTGTGAGAAGAAACTGGGAATATCTTTCCAGTGACTTCTCGTTATCATATTTCGTAAATTGATTGAATTGATTTATTCAAACAATTCTTATAAACAAATGTCCATGTTTAACATTCTTTCATAACGTAATTTTTTTCAGGGAATTGACTGAAAATGTCTTGCCAGTGACTTCTTTCTGTCATATTTTTTGATACAATAATAACTGTCAATTATTTTAACAATTTCTATAAACAAATGCACATTCGACCTTTTTTCCATGAATGGTCTCATTTCTTTTAAGATATCAATTAAAAATGACTTACAAATGATACTTCTTGTTGTCATATTTTTCCAGTTGATGGAAAATATTGATTGTTGAAGCAATTCTTATAAACAACTACTATACCTATTTTTACCATTTTTCCATGAATAGGCTCAACTTTTTTATGGAATCAACTAAAAATGTCTTACCAGTGACTTCTTGTTGTCATATTTTTCAATTAACATTAACTGTTAATTACTTAAACAATTTATATAAACAAAGACACATTTCGATCTTTTTTCATTAATGGTCTCATTTTTTTAACGTATCAAGTCAAAATGTCTTGTTAATTATGGGAGACTTTTCAGTTAATAACAAATATTACCCAATTATTTGGATGTAATGTGAATGATTATATTAAAATAATTATTAGTTACTGTTATTCGAAAAGTATGACAGCAAAAAGTCACTGGTAAGACATTTTTAGTCGATCCCGTAAAAAACAAGACCTTCATATGGAGAAATGGTAAAAATAGGTATATTCCTGCATGAGAATTATTCAACTAAGTAACAATCTGACAGCAGAATTTGTCTAGCATGTCAGGATTTTGAGATATTCTAACCTGAATGTGCAAAAAGGCTGCTTTTCGGATCGCCGATCACGAATTTGGAGTCAGAATGCAGGTTTTCAAAATGAAAGATCGAATATGGCGGTTCGAAAAAAAATTCGTTATAATTTTACTATCGATTACTATCAAGGAGTTTTTTGGGTTGCTGATTACGAGTCTAAAGTCAAAATTTGGATATTCTGAATGGCAGACCCAATATGGCGGATAGAATGTTGAGATAGAGCATGATCTAGCAAAATAAGTAAAATTAGGCCAATGAGACAGCCAACTAAGGTAAAACAGTATTGTGTTTTGTACTGAAGCTTATTTAAGCCCATAGACGGATGCCCTATGGGCAGAATAATGTATGCAGGTTAGAGTAAAGAGTGATCCGGCCAAATAAGACAAGATAAGGCATGACCCGGCCAACCAAGGCAAGATACTCGTAGTCTAGTGGTCCAGCCAACGAAGGCAAGACAGTCTAGTGGTCCAATCAACTAAGGCAAGACAATTCAAGGCAAGATGAAGCATGATCCAGACAAGTAAGGCGAAACAGTCTAAGCATCCGGCCAACTGAGACAAGAATTGACCGTGATATCATCTATTAACATTTAAAGCGACTTGTAGAATCTTTTTCTCTTCTTTTCGAAGCTTTGAAAATTGGAACGTCTTTTGTAAGTGACATTGGTTTCATCTCTTTTCAAACACCAGCAATAGTCAGCTAGCACCGCTGCATTCCATCTTCCTTGGATGTCTTTGTTCCATCTCTTTGATATCCTGATGAAAACGTTTACCTTGCTCCTCACTCACGTCTCCAAGATTGTCAGGGAAAAAGTCGAGGTGGGAATGCAAAAAGTAAAGCTTGAGTCTCATGTTGCATTCCATATTCTTAAAGTGATTCAACATGTTTGTCACAAGAACCTTGTAATTTTTTTTTCACATTTTCTAACAAGCCTTTGCTCACTTGCTTGAAACTCATCTATGCTTTTTTACAAGGTCTGTCATCGTTTTCACAAAATTATCGTCCTTCATAAGCTTTCTAATATCAGCATCAGTGGAAACTCTCTCGTAAATCTGAACTTCGCTCAGAGGTTCGAAAATTTCAAGAAGGTATTGAAAACATTTGCGATTTCTCTTTAGTGCTTTAACAAACTGCTTCATTAATCCTAGTTTGATATGCGAGGGTGGTAGCAGTACGTCACTCGGATTAATCAATGCTTTCTTCACAATATGTCGTGAACCGGATTCTAATGACTTTCTCTTCGGCCAACTTTTCAGTTTCCAATGCAACTCGCGTGCTCTGCTGTCCTACTTACACAAGAAACAAGGAAATTTTGTGTAACCACTTTGCAGCGCAAGAATTATGCCAATTACTCTTAGGTGACTACAAAGTTTCCACTCAGGATTTTCATACTGCACTGATTCAAAAATGAGACTCATATTGGTGTAAGACTCGCAAAGGTGTACTAAGTAAAACATGAGAATTGAGGCATAGTTATGTCCATTGTGTAAAAGGACACCCTTTAAACTTCTATTAGAAGCTTCTATGAAAAGTCTCTAATCTTTAGGATAGTACACTATTCCCAATTCTCGTAATAAGCCGGATACGTCATCAAAGAATACCATAGAATCTTGCTCAGAAAACAATTTCGAAAATTTTTCTCATGAGTCCTATAGCAACAGATGGTTGTTCCTTCTACGAGGAGATTCCTTTCTTGTAACCGAGAGCCTAATAGTTCGGCCTTTTCTCTTGATAAATCTAAATCCCCGATTAAATCATTCGGTTTAGTTTGGTCGAACAATTGTAGAGTAGTATTACAGTCATACCCAATGAAGTCCCCATCATCAGCTGCTTCTTCAAATGTGGGTTCTTCTTCACATTCATCCTTCATCACTGGAAGAGTTGGAAGAAGATTTCCTGAGGCTACGGAAATAGATTTCGTAGCAAATGCTACATCGGGATATTTTATAAGATGTTTATTTTTACTATTAAGACCCCGTAAGTAACATGAGAAAAGTAGCATTCTTCATGACTAATAGGTTCTCTCCAAATCATTTGTACACTGAAAAGCAGGTGTTCTAGCCTACCGTTAATCCAATGTTTCGAAACTGTGTAACAATTTGTGCACACTTCATGCTGAACACAATTTTCATCTTGTTGCTGGATTTCACGATTGAGATATTGTAAGTACAACTCTTTAGTGGCATCATTAATATATCATCTTTGTTCCTCGAAGACATACTGACCACAAACGTAAAAAAATTCATCCGGATGGTGTATACAGAATATGTTAGACATTGTGACATATGAGAAAGATACTGGCAATAAATGATGAGCTTCGACAAGCTTCTGGATTGTCATTTGTGGAACAGAAAGAGATCGCCGCGTGAAGCTAGTCAGGGTCGATTGGCATTTGGTTTTGATGTGTGAAGTAGTTACAGTGAATCTGGCCTTAGTTGGCTCTCTCATTGCCTGCCTCGCCTTATTTTGCTGAATCATGCTCTATCTCGACATACTATCTGCCACATTGAAACTGCCATTTAGAATTTTCGAATGTTTACTCAAAAGTCATAATCAGCTACCCAACGAACAGCTTTATGGTGATTGTTAGTAGAATTATATTGAATTTTTTATTTTTGGTTCACCATATTTGATCCGCCATTTTTGAAGTTGAAATTTTGACTCCAAGTTCGTAATCAGCGACCCAAAAAACCCTTTGATAGAGAGTTCTGAGGAAGTCGGTCTGATGAAACGTTTGGTGCTCAGGTACCTCAGAAAATGGAATTTGTTGATATGCAAATATTTAACGATATTAGAAATCACGCGTATGCACTTCCGTAGATTCTTTCCTGAGGAGTCCGAATCTGTTGGCCAAATCAACGAATATCTTCGCGTTTCGTTCTTATTTTCATCTGGAAATGCCGAAAAACGGCCCTTTTTGCACTTTCAGGTTGGAATATCTCAAAATCCTGACGTGTTAGACAAATTCTGTTGCCAGATTCGGATTCAGCACGAAAAATTACGTGAGAAAACACACCTTCAGATCTCAGTAGGGAAACAAAAGTCTCATTTTTATAGGCCTGTGAAGTTCATTCCCCTCTCATATTGTTCTATTAGCGAAAAAGGAAGAAGCTCTGTAGGAAATAATGAGAAGGTTAAAAAGGTACTCCGATGGCAAGAAGCTAATTACAAATGTGTGAAAGTCGACGGTATTAGGATTCAGAAAAGGAGGCGGGAAGGATGGAGGACGTACATGGAAACGGAAGGGGGAAAATAGAAGAAGAGAAGAAGTTTGTTTACCTGGGTTTTCATGATAAGGCAAATGGAAGTGAGGGATGTGAGGAAGAGATTGGAGACAGTGTTGTATGTTGTATGGTGTGGAGACTTAGGGATGTAGAGAACACGGGAAGGTGAAGAGAGTGCACGGGGAATATCTGAGGTGATGCTTCGGTTTTGGGAAAATGCATGCCAAGATACTTAGCCTCAGAAGAAGTAGATAGATTTAGAATGAGGGTGAGTACAGGAGAAAGAGCATGAAAATTTGAAATGAAAACGAGGGAAAGTAAGGATCGAGTGTTGGTTTAGAAGCTAAGAGAAGGCATGGGATGGGTCAAAAAGTGTAAATAGTTTTGAAAGAAAGAGACGAGGAGACGGACGTACATGAGAGATATAACAGGATAATTAAAGTGTAATAAGAAATATAAGTGGATGAAAGTGAAAGGGAGAGCTAAATGTTTGAAAGAGAAATGTAAAAACGGAAGTCAGAAGGTAATAGTGAAGGCTATATGGAGAATGCTTATATGGAGAAATGGAATACTGGCTGAATGAAAAGAAGAGAGATTGTAAGTTGTGTAACAGAGGAGAGAGGCTAGACTTGAACATTGGTTGGGAGGCTGTGTGTAAATGGAAAAAAAAAGAAATGACCATCGGAAAACTGATGCATGAGAATGGTTGGAAAGAGGTGGTGGGATGGTAGGAGTATCTGGAGAAAGAGGAAGGGAAAAAAACGGATATGTAAAAAGGATAAGAGGGATATAAGGACGAAAGGATAAGCGAAGGTGAAACTATGTAAAGGGCGATAAAAGGACAGGTGTAGAGAGTATGAGACGAAAAGAATATGGATGCAAAGGCCATAGAGAGTGTAAAAAGGTGAAAAAAGTTTTTCAAATAAAAGGGAACTTCAAACGTAAACAAGGCAAAGGCAAATGTAATAACGAAAACAACTGTATAGTAAACATGTAATCAATTCCAATTCATTCCCTTCTCAGTGTCAACAGTGAAGTCGGAATGGTCAGAGTTCTCCATTCGAAAGGGTTGTTTTTATCGAGGAAAAGAGGGGTACTTGATCGGCTTTGTGCTGGTACGTAGTGTGTAGAGAACTACGATCTCTGGAAAAGACGGAACGCTCGTTCGGTTTGCACGCCGAGTTGAACTCAGTTGGATCTCGTGGGGTTCGTCGACGGGGTTGCGACAGGGTGAGCAAGCGGAGGCTGGGGGCTGCTACAGCTACTTCGTATAAGCCAGCGTGCGTCAATAACCGTCCATCAGATGTAATAGCTCCCCGAGACACATCGGTTGCATTTAAATGGCTGCTTAGCCAACTCTGTCCCGACGCCGACGTGGATCTATGGAATTCCATCAAGCTCCACGGGATCCCTTATCGTCCTAACCGGGTCGTCGTGCTCGGTACTTCACCCCGCCAACATTCTCCGGCCATCCTAGTTCTGAAGCTTTTTCGTGGCACTATTTCCCCTCTTTTTCCTATTTCCGAGTGACAAACGCGGTCGCCGAGAGTGCGTCACAACGGAGGGGCAACTCTACAGTTTGGGAGACATTATGCATTTTTGCCCAATCTGTACCTCTAAATTATTTAATATGAGTAGCGAACAAACACTTGCTCTATGCGCACGATTACTGTCCTCTTTCTTATTTCATACCCATTTTTCAAATGAAAATTAAGGGTAGAATTGCCGCTTGTGAACACGTTTGTACCATTAGAAACCCTTCAGAGAATAATTCTATATTTCAAGTACCATGTTTTATTGCACTAAAAACATCTGTATTGTTCAAAGATACCTATTTTTGATTAATAAAGCACTCTATTTATAAATTCTAATCCTCAAAATATGTCTCAAAATATATAATGTTACATAAAATATATGAAAAAATAGCTACTAGCGGTTCACTGCCAGAAATCCTATAAAAATAATATATAAATGAATATTTGTTTATGTTAAAATACTCACGGCTTAGCAATTGAATGAGGATTGGACCACTCTTTAATTCCTTTGAAACCTTTTAAGCCTTGCCAAATTTCTTGAAATGCCTTGAAATCATTTTATAGCTCATGGAATCATATACAATTCTCTAAAAACCCACAAAGTCCCTTAAAATAATTTCAAATACTTTGAAAACTTTCAAAATTTAAAAAAATCCGTCATGCTCAATTTTAAAATTTTGAAAACCCCTGAAATACCATATATTTCTTTGAATTCAGTCGAAATGCCTCACAATTTTTTGAACCTATTAAAATTAATACAAATCCTTCGACTTTCATTAAGAGCTTCCAAAATATTTTGCAATCCCTAGAAATTATCCGAAATTCCTAGGACTGCCACACATTTTCGTCACTTTTTTGAAGATAAAGTTATTATAGCTCGCACTGTAGTACCTTTTTCAAATGAAAAGCTTACTTCAATGACTTCATTCAATAAATTAAAATAGAGAAACCAAGGGTTGACCACTTCTGAATTCAAGTTTAAAACTATCTCTGAATTTATTTGAATTCTTTTAAATTGTTTAGAATTCATCCTGAATACCTTCTCACGTAGTTCCCCCTCCCCCAACTCAAAACTGGAAAAATCAAATAACCCCTCTGAAACCTATTCCCCCCATGTTCAATTTTAATGTTTTTTTTTCTACATGACCTCGTCTAGTATGATCCCCTCTTCTCCAATTCCAGCGTTATCCAAAAAATCTAAGAAAAATTGACAATTATGTTTACAAAACATGGAAGTTTTTTTTAAAGTGTCCTCACGAATCAAAGAAACTTTTTTTTCATTTGAGCCACCGTACCGTGATAATCACCACCAAGACTCAGAACTAAGAAAACGAAATCACTCCGTCTCTGAAACCCATTCCCTTTATGTTTAATTTCAATGGGTTTTTCTCCATGGCATCATTTATTATGATCCCCTCCTCTCCGCTTCCAACGTTATCAAAAAATGTAAGTAAAATCCACAGTTGGGGATTGGACACATCAAATAAACTTTTTTTCATTTGAGCCATTCCATCCTAATAATCACCCCCAAGGTTCAATACTGACAAAACGAATCAGTGAAACATCTCTGAAACCAAATCCCTCATGTTTAATTTCCATGGCGTCTTCTCCATGACTTCGTCTATTATAAGCCCATTTTCTCTACTACCACCGTTATCCAAAAAATTTGAGAAAAATCCACAGTTGTTTCTGCACCGAACGATACATTTTGGGGGGTGTTTCCACAAATAAAAATAAACTTATTTTCATTTAAGCCATCTTACCCAATAATAACCCCTTAATTACCCCTAAGTCGCAAAACTAAGAAAGCCAAGCTATCCAGTCTCTGAAACCCTTTCCCCCAGTTTAATTCTGATGGCCTTTCTCCATGTCTTTGTCTATTATGATCACCTCTCCCCCATTTCCATCATCATCCAAAAAATTGAGGAAAAATCCACTGTTGTCTTGGCAAAAAGCGGAGGAAGCGTTATGAGAGATATCCCCACCAATCAAAGAAACTTTTTTTATTCGAGCCACCCTATTCCACATTCATCCCTAAGGCTCAAAACTAAGAAAAAAAAGTACCCAGTCTCTAAAGCTTTTTGTTCAATTCCGATGGCTTTTTCTTCATGGCCTCGTTTATTATGATCCCCTCTTCACCACTTTCACCGCTATCAAAAAAGTTAATAAAAATCCACAGTTGTTTTTGCACCAACCGGAAGAGTTTTGGGGTGTGTCCCTGCAAATCAGAGAAACTTTTTTTCATTCGAGCTACCCTACCATATAATCACCCCAAAGATTAAAAACTAAGGAAACTAAACTATACAGTCTCTGAAACCCATTCTCCCATGTTTAATTTCGATGTGTTTTTCTCCATTTCTTCATCTATGATGAGCCCTTTTTCTCTACTTCCAGCGTTATCCAAAAAATTTTTAAAAAATCCATAGTTATCACTGCGAAACATGGAAGCTTTATGAGAGGTATCCCCATTATTCAAAGAATTTTTTTTTCATTCGAGCCTTTCTACCCTAATAATCACCCGCAAGACTCAAGACTGAGAAAGCCAAACTGCTCAGTCTGAAACCCATTCCCTCCATGTTTAAGTTAGATGGTTTTTTCTCCATATCCTTGTCAATTGATCCCCTCTTTACCACTTCCAGCTTTACCCAAAAAATTCAAGAAAATCGACGGTTGTTTTCGCAAAACATGGCAGATTCTTGTGAGGTGTCCTCAGAAATAAAAGAAACTTTTTTTTACTTGAGCTACCCTACCATGTAAACATCCCAAAAATAAAAAACTAAGAAATCTAAACTATACAGTCTCTGAAACCCATTCTCCCACGTTTAATTTCGATGTGTTTCTCTCCATTTCTTTATCTATTAGGATCCCCTCTTCTCCACTTCCAGCGTTATCCAAAAAATTTAAGAAAAATCCATGGTTGTTATTGCAAAACATAGAAGCTTCATGAGAGGTATCCCCATTATTCAAAGAATTTTTTTTTTGATTCAGGCTATTCTACCCTAATGATCATCCCCAAGATCCATGACTAAGAAAACCGTACTGCCCAATTCCTGAAACACATTTTTGCATGTTCAGTTTTAATGATTTCATCGACATGTCTTCATTTAATATGATTGTCTCTTCTCTACTTCCACCGTTATCAAAAAAATTAAAGAAAAATCCATAGACGTTTTTGTACCAAATGGAAGCTTTTGAGTGGATCTCTCCAAAAATCAAAGAGTTTTTTCTCTATTTAAGCTATCCTACTCTATAATCACCCCCAAGAATCAAAACTAAGGAAACCCAACTTTTCAGTCTCTGAAACCCATATTCGATGCGTTTTTCTTCATGTTCTCGTGTATTCTGATCCCCTCTTCTCCACTTCCATCCTTTCGCCTCTTCCCGTTGCACTTCTAGACTGGTTAATCCCACTCGCGGCATATCGAAGCCGCGGGTTAGGCGCGCCGGTTAGTTGGTGGTAGTGTTAAAGGGGTTAAAGGGCGCAGAGCACGATGGAAGGGGTGTACACGTATATAGTTACGAAGAGGTTGAGAGGATGAGAGGATAGAAGCGAAGAGAGAGGGTTATATGGCTACGGGCAAAGGGATCTGCATGGCGGCTCCACCGCGTCGCAAATCACTTAAACTGCGGAGGGCTGGAGGTGCGCTGGAGGGCGAGAGCCTCGACTTGTGGGGTGGAGGTGGACGGTCGAGGGTGGCGGGGGAATGGTGTAGGGTGATTATAAGACCGCTCGGGGTAGCTGGCTAGCGAGGTACTACCATCCGTTATGACTATAAATCTAAGATAACAATAACGCCCTCCGCCTCCACCTACGCCACCTCTCTCTCTTTCTTCCACCCCTCACCCCCTCGGCGCCTGCCTGTTTCTGCCTCACCCCTCTTTACCGGCTTCGGCTTTGCAGACCCCGCCAACGGTCCTCTTTCGTTTGTCCAGCAGGCATTAATGCCTCTGCCTTTCTGCCTTTCTGCCTGCTTTGCGATCCTCTCTAGCCATTCGACACACGTGCTAAATCTGATCCGGATACTGGTATTCGTCACTTTTCTTCAAATCCTACCTAAGTCCCCCGGAGGTAATAAAACTGAGATAACTTATTTTTAAATCATCGTTGATGTTAAAGTAGCTCTTAATAAATCTTTCTGATAAAGAAAAGAGGCTGCAAAACATAGTTGCAGATTTTCAAATTGAATAACAGCATAACGATAGTCTTACCAATACATACTTTTTCCACTGGTGCTGTCTCAATCGAAAAAGTGTGTCCTAGACAGACTTGTGAAAAATTTACTTATTCTGGTGCTGTGTTCTTTAACGAATTAATCGCGACATCTACTGAATCTGATCGAGATACACATACTCGTAAATCTTTCAAATACTACCTGAAACTCCCTAGGAGGTAATAAAACTGAGATAAATCATTTTTGAATAATTTTCAATCTCAAAAAAGCTGTTAATAATTCTTTTTAAGAAAGAAAATATTTCGCAAATCGAAGTAGCAAATATTTTCATTTGAATAAGACCATAATAGTGGTATTACCGGTACATGGTCGAGAAAAAAATTATCTTTCCCATGGACTATAATTGTAATTTTTCGCACACAACTGAATGGTGCTATCAGTTTTTTCGTAATTCACATTTTTCAACAAATTTTTTGAAAAAATTGTTAAAACAACCGAAATTGAAAATTATTTCTCATGAAAAATCATCTTTTCATGTAATGTTCTCATTCAAGTATTAACTTTTCTACTATGTCAACTGGTCTGCCCATGATACATAATAAGTTAAAAATTTTTTTATAACTTTACAAGTTGTTTATAAATTTTTAAATTATGACAATTTTTCGTTACCAATACCATCCTAACAATAAATTACGTCGAATTTAAGACAAAATTATTTTTCTCTATAACAAACTGATATACTGAAGAATTTGTTCAAATGAATTGCTTGCAACAATCAACTTGTACACTAAATTAATTATTCATGTCCCTGAAGTATATCTGCATCAATTATAATCAATAGCGAGTATATTTAGGAAATTTCCTTCTAGATAAAGAGTCATATTCGTAAAATTTCTAATTTTGTCACTATAGAGTTATGCCTAGATGAATGTTCATAATAGCATTTTTCATTTACTTTTTTATACTTAAGTCATTTATTCACACTAATATGCATGCTCAAGTTATAAAAATAATCTTCTTCTAGATTAAAATTAAATATTCATCCATATTATGGTTAAATAATAACTGTAACTGCAAATAAAATAAAACCTCTGAGTCGCAGCGAAAAAAGGCTTCGGAGATGGCCAAATGCATACATTCACTAATGTTATAAACAACGCAATTGAGTTAAACGATTTTCTCGTAACACTTTTAAATATCCAAAACACTTTTCATGATGTATTATGGTCATAGTATTTTAAATTATTTTGCTGTTCTCTAGAAAACGAGGTTTCGTAGATAAATCGGAATTTTCACTCGCTACAAAATAATGATTTCAATTATGCATTACAAAAAAACACCTCACATATGTAAACGTGTATGCGTGAAGAATGAATAGGGAGGTCTAAGCCTCAATTTAATGACTAATAAAGCTACATTTACATACTTCTAAGCATGTTAAAACAAGATAAGGCAATTTTATTCTTTTTTGAGGAAAGCCTGAAGACAAAGTTCTAACGCATTTATTGTTAAGAAGGGTTTGTGCTGGAAATTTATCATCTACCCACAATTTCTGCATGCGTCTAGCATGAAAATTTGTAAATTTGACTTCAAAAATATTGCCAAAGCTTTTTGGGGGTCTTATGAGATTTTAAGAGATTACAAAAATTTCAGGGTATTTCAAACGAATTAAAATCATGTCAAAAGCTTTCAAGAATATAAAGAAATTACGTGGTACAATTTGAGAGAGAATCTCAATTTCTTTAGGATTTTACAAGACTTCAAGAGACTTTTTGAGGAGTTTAATCACATTTCGAGAGGTTTTATGGGATTTCAAGAAACTTATAGCGGTTTTGATGATTTCATGAGACGTCAAAGAATTTTAGAAGATTCCAAAAGATTGCGAAATATATCCACGGATTTTAGAGGATTTCACAAGATTTCAAACAATTTAACGGAATTCCAAACAATTCTTGAATATTATAAAGAAATTTAAAGGATTTCAAGAAACTTCAAATGCTTTCAAGAGATTTTCATAAATTTTCAAATATTTTTAGGGAATTTGAGAAATTCGGGAAGACTTCCACGAATTTCGGAATTTCAATGAATTTTGGAGGGATTTCAAAAAATGTTCAAATATTATAAAAAATTCTAAGCGATTTCGAGAACTTTGAATGACTTCAAAAAATTGTTAATGGATTTTGAATCATTTTGAGTGATCTCAAGAGATTTGGAAAGATTTTCTACGGATTTTAAAGATTTCAAAGATTTCAATGAAGCTCGTAATATTTCGGAATATTTCACTGAATTTTAAGGATTTTAACCGATTTTTGGAGATTTTAAGGGATTATAAGGAATTTCTAAGCGATTTTGGAGATTTCAAGCGATTTTCAAGAATTTGGGAGGTTTCACGGAATTTTAAAAAATTTTGTGGATTCCAAGTTATTTCAAGGGGCTTCAAAAGATTTAATGGAATTTCAAAGGATTTCCGAATATTATAAGGGTCTTTAAAGCATGTCGATGAATTTTGATGGCTCTTAAAATTTTTTCATGGATTTTCAAATATTTCAAGGGATTTCAAGAGATTCGGAATGATTCCCACGAATTTTAAAGATTTCAATGAATTTTGGAGGATTTCAAGAGATACGGAAGTATTTTCAGGGGATTCCGAAGGACTTTAAGAGATTTCAAAGATTCCAAAGCATATTTCATGAAAGTAGTATACCAGGTTTCAAGAATGACTATCTCCACGATTTTTTATTTATTGCACGTATGTACCTGTAATATGAAATATCACATGAGAAAAGAAATGAAAGAAATAATGATTCAATGTGTATAACATTGTAAAAATTAATTTTAACAACAAAAACTGGTTTCAGTTAGTACATTTTGAAAATATAATTAGAAAGAACAAATTCACGTAAGAAATTCTTTGACCCCCCTTCACCGAATAAGGATTCGTAAGATTTCCCAGACCCCCTCCCCAGCAGATTTTTAATTCAAATAAAAGAATAATGGTGGTCTTGCCAATGCGTGCCGTTACTACTGGCGCTGGCTCAGTCGAAAAAGTGTGTCATAGACAGACTTAAAACAATTGATTTATTCTCGTGCTGCAAGCTTCAACCAATTAATCGCGGCACCTGCTAAATCGGATCGAGATACTGATACTTATCAATCTTGGTTTCAAATTCTACCTAAAGATCCCCAGGAGGTAATAAAACTGAAAGGCCTCACTTTGAAATCATTTTCGATTTTGAAATAGCTGTTAATATTTCTCTTTGTGAAAGAAGAGATTCTCCAAATCGAAGTGGGAGATTTTTTTTTATATTAATAAGACAATAATTGTTGTCTTACCAATACATGCATTTTCTACTGACGTTGCCTCATTGGAGAAAGTGTGTCACAGTTAGACTTAAACAAATTGATTCATTCTAGTACTGTGTTCTTCGACCTAAATCAGATCCTGGGGTAATAAAACTGAGATGACTCATTTTTCAATGATTTTCGATCTCAAAATAGGTGTTAATATTTTCTTTTGAGAACGAAAAGAATCTGCAAATCGAAGTAGCAGATTTTTTAATTGAAATAAGACAATAATGCTGGTTTTGTCGATACTTGACTTCTCTACTGACGCTGTTTCAATGAAAAAAGTGTATCACGGCCAGACTTAAACAAATTGATTCATTCTCGTACTGTATTTCTCAACCCAAGTCTAATCTCGGAGGTAATGAAACTGAGAAAACTAATATTTTAATCATTTTCAATCTCAAAATAGCTGTTAATAGTTCTTTTTGAGAAAAAAAAAGAATCTGAAAATCGAAGTGGCAGATTTTTTTATTCAAATTAGACAATTATGGTGGTCTTGCCTTGACATGACTTTTCTACTGACTCTGTCTCATTGGAAAAAATGTGACACAGCCAAACTCAAACAAATTGATTTATTTTCGTACTGTGTTCCTTAATGTAAATCTGATCCAGGAGGTAATAAAACTGAAGTGACTTATCTTTCAATCATTTTCGATCTTGAAATAGCTGCTAATTTTGTTGTATTATTGAAAAAATTGTGTGTGACAGTCAGACTTAAGCAAATTGATTCATTCCAGTACTGTGCCCTTTAACTTGAATCTGCTCCTAGATGTAATAAAACTGAGATAACTCATTTTTCAATCATTTTCGATTTTGAAATAGCCGTTAATAAATCTCTTTAATAAAGAAAAGAAGCTTCAAATCGTAGTTGCAGATTTTTCAAATTTAAATAACAGAACAATAAAGGAAGTCTCACCAATACCTGCCTTTTATATTGGCGATGTCTCTGTATGAAAATTATGTCAGTCAGTCTTTGAAAAATGTATTCATTGTATATAGAAAGAATTTGAGGGTGGTAAACATTCTTTGATTTTACGTCCGCGAAACAACAATGGTATTATTCATCTAATCTAAATCTGAACCAGATACTGATATTCGTCTATCTTTACTTCAAATCCTACCTAAGTCCCCTGAAGGTAATAAAACTGAGATAACTCATCCTAAAGTCATTTTTGATGTTAAAATAGGTGGTAATGATATTTTCGGATATGTAAAATAATCTTTCAATCGAAGTAGCAGATTTTTACATTCTCATCCGAGAATATCTTAGATTTGTGTGAAATTTGACCCCCTCCCCCGTTTTTGTCAAATGTCCTAGTTTTAAGATCCCCCGAACCCGAAAAACATGTTTTTACGAATGTATCTCTCTGTGTATGCGTGTGTCTGTAGATTTTTAGATTGTGTGCACGATAACTTTCTAAAGAATTGACAGATTCGATTATCCGTTGGTATACTTTTTAAGTGCCTGAAAAAAGGTGAAGTTCGTTAGCCAGCCATTTTGGATGAAAATTCAGAAAGCTAGAGCATTTTGAAAAATTTCGAGACCACTTTTTTTCAAATTTTCAAATTCTATGTACGGCTATTCGTAGTACTCAAAAATTTGAACAATTTATTCTCATGACTTTTTCCGAGAAAAAGAAAATTGTGAGAGTTATCGCATTTAAAAAATTCAAAAAAAGAAATGAAAATGAAAATTTTAAGCCAAACAATGCACGATATGAAATACGGTCAAGAGAGAACAAAACGTTTCTTTTTGAAAGCCCTACAAAATTGTCATAACAACTTCTTGAATTTTCTTGAAAAATCTAAAATTCAAATTTTGAGCCAAATAACGCGGAATACGAAAGAAAGTTGGGATATCAAAACTGTTGCTCTTATGAAGACCTGTAAACTTGTCTCTAAACATTTTTTGGTGGGAGTCATAGTTTGTCTTTTAAGTATAGAAAATTGTATTGGAATATTTTTATTTTTATTTTTGAGCCAAACGATGCGAGATAAGAAAAAAATAGTGAAAAAAGTAGAATTTATGCTTTTAAAAGGTCAAATGAAATTCCTGTCAAACATTCCTTTACAGGACAAATCGTCGTAAATGAAGATAATTTTTCAAATCGTCTTTTTAACTATTAATTTGTATTTATTATACGGTCAGCGCAAAAAATCGAGCGCAAATCGCGAATATTATGATGAGAATGTATTCCTTAAGGCGATAGAGCCTTAAGTAAATAAATTTCTTTTTTCATTTGAAATCAAAAACAAATTTAGTAATTTGAACATGAAGAACATATAACACCGAGCGCGAAGCGCGAGCACTCTGGAGCGCGAAGAGCGACGATCAAATCGCACGCCATATGCGCGCTCAAACTTGCTCAAACATGTTCTTTCTACTGGCGATGACCCAGTGAAGAAAGTTTGTCACTGTACATATGATTCTTTGCCGGTCCTAAATATTTTTCCCCAAATACTTTCTAAGGGTACGTACCCGAACCAGAAATTTCTTTTTTTTTTGATCTACCCCTAAAATATGGTAGTTCAAATGAAAAAAAGTTGTTTTTTTTATTTGTAGAGACACCTGCTGAAAAGCCTCCATTCGGTCGAAGAAGAACGGAAGATTTTTCTTGAATTTTTAGGAGGAATGGGATTGAACAAGTTGATAAAAGTTGAAAAACCATCCTTAAAGAGCAATCCTTTCTAAGAAAAAAATAATAATTCTCAAACTTGTTACATTTTTTACTTTAAATATTGAATGAATTCTAGGTAGAATGATTACTAAAAAAATTTGATACAAAGCAGTTGTCGTGAACCACCCTTACACAACAGAATCAATCTCTTCTAAGTTTTAATTATTGATCTTTTGATTTAATATAATAAATTTTACATAAATTACGTACAAAGTGGTCTCTCAGAAAATATTTAAATCCCACGGAGGTAATGAAACTGTGTTGAATCATTTTCAAGTAATTTTTGATGTTCACATAACTGTTAATAATTCTTTCTGATTAAAAAAAGAATCTGCAAACAATAAACTTACCAATATATATCTTTTCTACTGGCGCTGTGTCAGGGAAAATGGTGTGTCACATCAAGACTTAGGAAAATTGATTCATTCTAGTTCTGTGTGCATCAGCCAATTAGATGATCAATAAATGATTAATAAAAACGAACAAAGCGATCAATACAATAAATAAAAATATCAGTTAATCGAATAAATTCAGCTGAAGCAACGAAAATAAATAGTAAAAGGATTAATTGGTAAAGTTTTTTTGAAAATATACAAAACGTGCTATGATGAAGCCAACAGCGCGCGCTATACTAGGTTACGAACATCAAATAATAATTGTTCATTTTTAAAAATAAATTATAAGTTCTGATGATCTCAAAATATGTCGGAAAGATTCTAAGGCATTTTCTTTCAATTTTCCATGATTAAACAATTTTAGGAAAAATTCAAGTCAGCTTAAGAAATACTTACAGGTAAGAGTTTTCGACGTTTGAAAATCATCCAGAATATTTTAAAAAATCAAAAAATGAAATATAGATTTTTGAAAATTTCAAAACAAAATTCAGAAACTTCTAAAGAATTTTGAAAGGTTTAATGAGTAATAAAATTTTCACAAGATTCCTGGAAAACTTTATAATTATTTTTCATTTGTTAAAATTAATTATGAGTTTTGATGATCTCAAAATATTTCGAAAAAGAATCGGAAAGATTTGAAGGCATTTTTTTGCATGATTAAAAATTTCTAGGAAAAATTGGAGTCAGTTCAAGAGATACTTAAAAGTTTCCAAAGTTTCAAAACCATCCAAAATATTTCAGAAAATTTGAAAACGAAATGTTGATTCTTGACAATTTCAAAACAAAATTCAGAGACTTCTTGAGAATTTTGGAAGGTTTTCATAAATAAAAAAATTTTCTTAAGATTCCTGGGAAACTTTATATTAATTTTTTATTATGAAAAATTAATTTTAAGCTTTGATGATATCAAAATATGTCGAAAAAGAATCAGGACGATTTCCAGGCATTCCTTTTATTTTGCATGATTACAAATGTTTAGGAAAAATTCTAGTCAGTTTAAGAGATATAAGAGTTTTCAAAGTTTGGAAGTGATCCAACAATTTTTTTCAGATTCCTGGGAAAATTTATAATAATTCTTGATTTTGAAAAATTGATTTTCAGTTTTGATGATTTCAAAATATGTTGAAAAGAAATCAGGAAGATTTCAAATTTTTTTTTAAATTTTGCATGATTGCAGAATTTTTGGAAAAATTCAAGTAGGTTTAAGAGATACTTAAAAGTTTTCGAAGTTTGTAAATCATCTTAAATATTTCAAAAAATTCATAAACGAAATGTAGATTTTTACAAATATTAAAACAAAATATATAAGCTTCATGAGAATTTTGAGAGGTTTCAACACAAAAAGAAAATTTTTTCAAGATTCCTGGCGAACCTTACAATAATTTTTCATGTTGAAAAGTTAATGTGAAGTTTTGTAGATTTCAAAACATGTCGAAAACGAGTCTAGAACATTATAAGGCAATTTTCCTAATTTTGCAGAATTCGAAAAGTTTGAGGAAAAATTTGAATAATCTCAAATGATATTTAGAGGTTTTAGTAGTTCCGAAAAGATTCGTAAACAGTTCACGATTTGAAAAGATTTCGCAAAATAAAAGAAATGTTGATTTTCAAAGATTTAGAAAACTTAAAGGCAAATTTTGTTATTTTTGGAAATTTTACAAAATTTCCGAAAAAATTCAAGTCAGTAAAATTAGATTGAGGGTAAAGGCAACTTAAAAGTTGATTAATAACTCACCCAGTACGACGGCCCCCATTCGAGTGAAACCGAGTCAGTCAAGCGCTGCTGAATTACGTTGATCGAGCGAGAAGCCTTAAACAATTTCATGTATCCAACCTAACTAACCGTGAATTTATGAAATATTCTTTAATTTCCGCGAAACTTGGAAAAAAGAGATAAGGGAAGGCAGGTTATAGATAGATGGAGGAGGACAGAGAAATCAAGATACAGTAAATGGTATAAGGTGATAAAAAGAGAAGGATTTTCTTAATATTTGAAAAGAGGATGGGAAGAAGAGAGACAAAAACGATTAGCAAACTAGAGAGTAGGAAATGAAGTAATAGAATCATTGTGCTGTAAGAAGAATGAGAAGAGAAAATGCAGAGTATGTGAATGGCTAGAGGAGACATGGGAGCATGTATGGGATAGTTGTTTTAAAGGAAAGGAGAAGAAGGGAGGAGGGCGAGAGAATGTTACGAAAATTTTAGGGGTGGAGGGAGTGGAAGAGGAACAGATTATGAAGTTAGGAAAAAGTTAGAGGAGTTAAAGAAGAAGAGTGAGAGAATGTGGGGTAAAGGGAGTGGGAAGCATGAGTGGGAAGGAAAGGAGGATCGTTACAAAAACAATTTCATTTTCTCTCTCTTTTCTTATTAGATGAAAAACTGGAATTAGACATTATATGAATATCTGTAAAGTTTATTAATGAATTTATTTTCTCTCCCATGTTCAAGTTCCTATTCCAATTTCCTTAAACCGTTTAAGTTCCGAAATTACAGTAAAGTGAATTTGAGTGAAGTAAATTTGGCAGAAAGGCAAGTGAAAATGGACATTCAAGGTAAGCCCGAGTAGCGATTGTCGTTGAGAGCTGGGTGTACCTCGTAGCGTTTCAGATTAACGTTTGCACTCGCAACGATTTTAATTGGCCTTAATGTCGTAAACATCAGTGAATGCGTTAATGAAAAGAGCCTCAACGCTCGGCATTATTATTCGCTACATTAAGTCGCCAAATGAAATTCGCAATCGATGATCACGATGCTTTTCCCAACCCCCTTCCTCTGACCAAATCAGCCCTCAATGCACAAACGCTCCAACGAAAGAGTCATAATCCGCCGCGTACATAATAATAAATATGTACCTATACCCAGGTTTATCGTAATAATAAGTTCACTGATTCCCGGTGCAAAAGTGCCAAAGGTGGATATTTCGGACGATTTCGCCCGCGGAAATGCATCAGCTATTATTAATGTATACGCTTTGAATATATTTCGTTCCCATTTCGACTTGCACCATTATAAATATTCTTCCATTAACTTTCAACAACTCATTGCCATTTTCCATCGCTATTTCGTTTTCAAATTATTTTATTGAAAAATCGTATATTCATTAATAACGTCATCATTCTGAAAGAGATCACGTTTTTCATTTTTATTTTTCCAATTTTATTCGCTTATTGCAGATGACTTTTATTGCCTTTTTAGATTTGTACTCTACTATCAGAAATCATCTACACGGTTAGAGCGAGCGGCACTTCTTCAGTATTTTGTTTATACTTTCTCTTTTTTACGAGTTACTTTACCAACTATTTCTTAAATGTCGTCTTGACTCCGACACTTTTTCCCATCTTTCCCCTCCTTGACTTGCCGTTATCTCTTCCTCTATTCCCTGCCGTTCTCTACCCCTCACTTGCTTTCCACATTCAAACCTCATTCTGTATCTCTCTTCCTCCCATTTCCTACGTCTCATGTTACCCCTCCTCTCTTTGTTCATAATCTCCCGGGCGCACGCCATCGGATATTCTAAGAGGCACATGTTTCTAGGAGGGTTGCAGGGGTTAAGCGACAGAGGTTGTGAGGAGGGTTTCAGGGCTTCAGGGGCAGAGGTTGTAAGGAAGGTTGCATCTGCTAAGGGGCAGGGGTTTTAAGACATATTGCATAATTCAAGGGACAGGAGTAAAAGGAGGGTTGCAGAGGTTGAGGGACAGGGGAAGTCAGGAGGGTTTTAGATTTTAAGGAGCAGAGGTTGTAAGGAGGGTTGCATGCGTTAAGGTGAACAGGTTGTTAGCAGGGTTGCAGGGGTTAAGGGGCATACGTTGTAAGGAGTGTTGCAGGGGCTAATAGGCAGGGGCAAATTCTATCTTACTTTCCTCCCCTCATCTTAGTTTTGCTTCAAAACTCCAAGATCTTTTCAGTCACCTGACTACCATTTTTTCTCGTCCTGTTCCTTCTCTCAGCATATAATCGGGGTAGATCCGACTCACCCCCACGATTTATCTCAGGAATCTCTCGTGCAGACTTTCACGCTCTTATGCTCCTTCTATCCCCAACATTTCACTGCATAACTTAACACTAACCACACAAACACGCCAAAAATCACACTCTTATCCTCCAGTTGTCCTTGAACCTTCTCTTACCTATGTCCCACACTTGAACAGTGAATTCACTCGCACATTCCAATAACTTTTTTATCTGCAATTGGTTTTGTCCTCCTGCTTCGAATCAAAATCCTAGGTAGTAAAACTCATCCACCATCTCCACCACTTCACTATATATATATATTCTATTCGTGCTCTACTCTACACTTTCTACTCCTAAGACACATTATCTTAGTTTTCCTCATATTTACCATTAAATCTTTTTCTCTCACGTATTTTTTTGCACTTCCTCATCATCAGACTCATCCCTCTTTCATCATCTGCTACTAGAACTACATCGTTAGCGTATGTTAGTGAAGATGGTTTGCCTGTTTGCAATGTTGTCCCCCCTTCTCCTATCTTGTCCATCTTCTCCTCCAAGTCTGCTAATAGGACACTAGACAGAAGTGGGCTTAATGGGCACCCTTGCCTAGGTTCCCTTTCTGTTCAAAATTCCTCCCCTTTCTCATCTCATATCTTCACCATTATTTCAGTCTCCACAAATATCTTTCTTATACTCTCTATCAAACTTTTATTTGCGCCTCTCTCTTTCATGGCCCATCATAGCACCCTCCTGTGTACGGAGTCGATTGCTCCTTCAATATTCCTAAAACCCGTTTCCTTATCTTCCACCTATTTTTCCAGCCTCTTCCTGTGCTTTGCCTTGCTTCTTTTTGGCCTTGCAATTGCCTCATTCACCTCTTCCCTACTAATCTCGTTTTCGCTGCCCTCGTCCCCACTACCGCCTTTATTCCTCCACCCTTCACCCTATTTTTCACGCCCCCTAGCAGTCTTTCGAACTACTCCACCTACTCATCCATACGATGAGGAAGGAAGGACATATCTTCCTCTTCTCCTCTTTTCCTTTTCATCACTTCATATTTCCTCCCTTCCATTACCGCGTCACATTCTCTTGTAATCTCTCTTTCTCCTGTTGAGTTGCAATTTCTCCATTTCCCCTTGCATCATTCTTCTTACGCTCTCCTTCATCCTGTCTCTACTTTCTCTGCATTCAGGCCCGACGAGAGGGGGGAGGGTGTTTCCCCCGGGCCCAGATTTGTCAGAGGGGCCTGGATTTCCCCAAAATCTTTAAATTCGGTAAAACTTGAGAATGCATCTGGAATTTTTTGTCACACACACACACACACACACACACACATTTGGGTCGGAGCGTAGGTTACTACCCCCGGGCCTCGATTTTCTCTTCACGGCTCTATCTGCATTCATCGTCCCACCAGACTCTTCTTTCCCCCTCTCCATCTCCATTCGGTCTGATCTCCTCCCCTGCCTTATCAATCACTCTTTTAAGTTTTTCTAGCAGCGCGTTTACTCCTTCCTCTTCTACAGTCCATACCACTTTGTTTTCCGTTTTTTCTCTAAATTCTCTTAAATTATGTTTCCTTCATTTTCAATTTCCTTTCCCTGACACTTTTAGTATCTTCTGGAATCGATTTACATTCCTTAGATCTGTTGGAATTTCTTTGAAATCTTCAAAAATACCCTAAAATCTTTGACAAATCTTGAAATTTTTTGAAGATTTTCAAAATTCCTTCGAACCTTGGAAAATGTTCTAAAACCTTTAGATTCCTCTGAAATCCCTTCAAGTTATAGATATCTATTGAGATCTTGTTTGCCACTCTTTAATTTACTGAGATCTATTGGAAATTCAATTGGAATTTCTGAAAATATCCTAAAATATTTCACACTTTTCGAAATTTTTCGAAATACCTTGAAATTTTTTAAAGCTCTTAAGATTGACAAATGTCTCAAGAAATACACTCAAATATTCAAAATCCTTCAAAATGCCTTCAGTTTATAGAAATATATTGATAATTCCTTTGAATCTTTCGAAATACGCTAAAATATTTCAAATCCTTTGAAATCTTTTGGGTTCCCTTGAAATTCTCAAAAACTCTTGAAAATTTCTTGGAATCGTTTAAAGTACCCTGAAATCTCTAAAATTTCTCAAAATCCCTCTGATTTATTTAAATCTATTCAACATATCTTGGAAAATTTCAAAATACTCTAAAATATTTCAAATCCTTCGAAATGTTTTGAAATCCCTTGAAATATTTTGAAGCTCTTGAAAATTACTTGGAATCTTTGAAAGTATCCTGAAATATTTAAAATATTTCGAACAATGCGAAATGAGTGATCAACAATTGTTTATAACTATGAAAAATTGTTTTTGGAAGGCCATCTCCTGCATCAAGGTATCATTCTTGAAATGAATAAAAACAACTCAGTGGAAAATAAACCTTTTCTATGTTGAAAAGTGCGAGATAAGTGATTTTGTTCAAAACATCTGTTCATAGTAAAAACAATTATTGTCAAATATCATTCTTCTGTGTCAGGATATTATCTTTAAGATGAAAGGAAATAATTCCGTATCAAATGAAAAGCTTCTATGTTCATGAATGCTTTATCAGTGAATTTGTTTATAAAAATGATTTATAACAATGAAGATCGTTCTCTTTTAGAACCTTGATCATAATCATGTATTAGCTTTACATAATGCAACGACAAAATAAGTAGAAGTAATGGACTCAAACACCAAAAATGCAGCAAATATCATATTTATCCAATAATTTGTTTATAATAATTTAAGAAATAAAGGAATTTAACCTTTAATAGAAATTTTGAATGATCAAGAGTAAATTTATTGATTTTATGTGTGTTTGTGAAAATATCAATAAACAGAGCAAAGTGGGTAGTATAAATTAAGAAAATTATTGCTTTTTGTCATTTTCAACTTGAATAACGAATTATTAATTTTTTCGTAGGCAAAGACATATCTCTTGAAAACTAAATTAGCTTCAATTTCAAAACAGAGACTTTGAAATCGGTTAAGAAATACAACCTCTGGAATTTTTTTAATCTTAATATTTCGTTTCGCCGTACTGTGCGACAGCGGTGATCGCCGATTGAAACTCGAAGCAGACACACTTGGTCATTTTTAGTCATATCTCGCAAAACCTTGAAGATTTTTCAAGTTTTACCAGCTAAAATTAAAGGTAAGCTTTTAAAGATTGTGTTCTGTAAATTTCAGATTTTTGCGATTTTTTCCGACCGAGTTATCGTCTTTCAAAGTGATCAATGATTTTTAGTCCCGCTCGCACTCGCTCGTTAATTTCCGACAGTAGTTTATGTACGGAATTAAATTGAAAAGGTGGGAAAGGATGATCGTAAATGTTGTTTTTTAAAGGGAATTATAAACTCACGTTTTGTGTTTTGGTAGGCACTACCGACAAGTCTGTCCAGCAATGAGGGAAATCTAGGAATGAAGAGGCGTTTTGCTACATCTGCTGCTGCGTCGTCCATCACGAAAGCTACTGTGCCGGCTAATACACGTATAATTACTCCTTTCTAAGATTTATTTTAATTAGCCCCTATATCTTTCCCTAACGACCAGCGCTCTGATTTAACGCAAACTGTTTCAACCTCCCTGCAGAGTCTCGTCTCGACTCTCCGCTTTCCTAGCAATCCAATTATTCCTATCGTTGTAACTTTTTCTACGACCTTAGTCGTCATTAGCCATTCAGAAAAATTAATTTTTATTTTCGAGAAGGAGGTGAATATTATTATAAGCAAGAATCATCAATCGCGTGCAGGACCCTTTTGAGGTATAAATACCATGAACATTTGTGAAACTTTTTTTGGAATTTTTCGGAAGAAACGAAAAAGAAAGAAAGGAGGATAGAAAAGATACAAATGGAGGATCAAAGAAATGATAGAAATACAAAGCAAATATTTTTGACTAGTGAAAGAATAAGAAAAAAAGAGAAACTGAAAAAGCTCAATCGAAAAGCATAAAAGAAGATGAGAAAAATATTTATTCACACTGAGAAAAAAACACAGAATGAAAAAGAAATATGTGGTGAAAGAGTGGAGAGAATTGACTTAGCAAGGAAAGATAAAGAAATATAAAAATAAAGAATAGATGGAAAAAGCTGGAAAAAATCAAAAAAGAGAGGGATCATACAAAAAATAATTTTGAAAAGAAGAAACAAAAGTGATGATAAGGATTTAATAAGATGGAATTTATCTTAAGAATTAAAGTCATCAGTTTTAAAGAATATGAATATTAACGTTGCAAAACTTTGATCTAAATGTGACCCTTCGTAATTAGATAGTACTCGACTAAATGTTTGTAATAATGATAAGAATGAATATATCCTGACGACTCAGTGATAATTTCCAGTTCAAGTACTTTGATTCGCGCACAGAGAAGCAATCGCACACAGTTGAGAGAATTAGCGGTCTCGCCTAAGTCTCAGGTTTACGGCGATTACTAATTCTCGCGATCTTACGGGTTCTAGGCGCGACCCCGAATCCGATTCGTTCTTATGTTTGACTTGAGACTCAAGTTTGCCTTTGGCGGTAGGGTAAGAGCGATTTTCGACTAAGGGGTTGATTTAGTGCCAGCTTAGAAGGGATGGGGATGCCTGCACGACATTACTGCTAGACCGCCTATGAACGAGTTAATGGGGCGCGATCGAGCTCGCGAGAGAGGAGTTAGCTTCCAAAATAGTCAGACTGAGTCACTATTTACACAGGGAGACCTAAACATGCGTAACATAACGTGAAACGACGCAAGGCAAGGAGAGACTAGACCATCCATCATTATCCATATTTTTACCGAATTCTTCATAGGCTGCAACACTTTATGAAAATAATGGTGGTATTATTGATAATAATAATAATTTTAGAATTCATTCATTCATTCATATATTCACTCTGTTCACATTGGAACTTTTATATTTGCTATCGCTTATCGTGTGTTTCCGTTGCGACATTTTTTATGTCAGTTTGGCATTTGATACGTACGTCAGTTTAGTTATATCTTCAGATTATCAGAAGATTTTGCAGCCACCGCACTGTTTCAAGAACATGCCTCTGCCCCTTAACCCCTGCAACCTTCCTAACAATAATTGCCCCTTAACAAATGCAAACCTCCTAAGAATCTCTGCTCCTTTAACCCTGCAACGTCTGCCCCTTTAACACTGCAACCCTCCTGAGAATAAGTGCCCCTTAACACATGCAACACTCCTTACAATCTCTGCTCCTCAAACCCTGCCACCCTCCTCTTATCCCTGTCCCTTGAAACATGCAATCCACCTCAAAACCCCTGCCCCTTAATCCCTGCAACCACTCTCTCGCTCCTGCCCCTGAACACATGCAACCCCCCTCACAACCTCAGCCCCTGAAGCCCTGAAACCCTCCCTACAACCCCTGTCATTGAATTCCTGCAAACCTCCATACACCCTTGCACTTAAACTCCTGCCACCTTTCTCACAGCTGAAATTTATTTATTAAAAATTTTGCGTGTAAAATGTTGCCTTTTTATCTGATCATGTCCTATTTAGGCTTCTTACTTGTCCCACTCTATATTTAGGCCACCCTGAAGGAAAAGCTTATTATCATTAATCCAGCACTTTACCTAAACCTAAATAAAAATATCCATAAATTTTTTAATATGGTAATTTATAATAATTTAAATAATACATAGTGGCATCGAGGAATCCCTCTTTCCAGGAAAAATAAAATCATTTTTAAAGGGGGCACATTTTCTATTAGTAATAATTAATGAATCATACATTGGGTCTCTAGAATGATTTTTTATGCAGGGGGTGTAGCCCCCTAGTATTATTATGATGGATAAACATTGTCTTTCTAAGTGTCTATCAATATTTCTTGATGAATGGGTGAATTTTAGAGGTATTTTTAAAGTTTGTATTATGACATTTAAAAAAATGCTTGAAAAGATTCACGTGAAACGTAGATTAATTTTGCGTCATTACTTATATTGCTTATCAATTAGTCATACTGATTAGCCTCAAATTTGAACGATAAATCAGAAATATCATTTCATTGATACACATGTATTAGGGCAGAGTGAAAGTGCTAAAATTAATCGAAACGTTTGAGCTGTGGGAAAAAAATTTTATGGGTTGACATCCGAAAAAAGTAGAAGGAAGAAAACATTTTTTCCAACACCTGAATGAAAATTGCGACTTTTCAATGTCTGCGTAGTATACGCAGAACAGTTTGTTTCAGTGTATTCGGAGAAAAATAACTTCTTCAGATGCGCAGTTTGCGGATCGACGATTCACAGTTTGTGATTGGACGATTTCGCTTTATTTCCTTACGCACGGAAGAAGAGTAGCTCTTGCGGGAGGAAATTTAGTGACGTGAGAGAAATGTTGTCTAAATCTATATTTCCCGATAAATATGGGTTTTTCCTATAAAATATGCATTTTAATTGCTGAGACAAATAATTAAATGAGTTCTAATTGGAAACGGGAATGGAGAGATGCAACAACATTAGTTTGTTAGTGAGGAGTTGAAGTCGTGAGGAGCACGATTACTCGTAAGATGGGAGGATTTTGTAACTGTGATATCAAAGAAGGAGAAATATGATATAACAAGTCTCATTTTTGATCTCAATCCAACATGCCGACAGCTCTAATTTGAGTCATCCCCTAAGAAAATCAAACTGAAAGAAAAGCTTCCAGCATATGGATCCAAATGATTAAATTTTGCCCATTTTTCTTATTTTTCAACTAAAGATATAAAAAAAAATATATAACACAGCACATATCATTTTTTAATTAAATTCAACATGCCAAGAGCTTCACTTTGAGCCATCTCCGGAGAAAATCGACATAAAGCAAAAGCTTCCGTCGTTGGGATATAAATAAACAATTTTTCCCCATTTTTTTTATTCTTCAGCTACTAATATCAATAAAGAAAAAACGTAGCATAAGAAAATGTATTTTTCACCTCAATTCTATCTGACAAAAGCTTCAATTTTAGCCATTCTCGAAGAAAATTGGACTTAACGAAAAGCTTGCAGCATATGGATCTAAATAACCAAAATTTCATATTTCTTCTTTTTTACGAGTTTTACTGATATCGAAAAAGAAAAAATATAAAACACATTTAATTTTTTTTCTCAATTCACCATGCCAGAAGCTTCAATTTGAAGCATCTCCGAAGGAAATCAGAATGAAGAAAAAGCTTTCAGCATAGGGGTCTAAACAACCAACGTTTCCCCATTTTTAAAAAAATTTTTAACTACTGATATCAATAAAGGAAGACGTAGCATAGGCAAATGTATTTTTTATCTAAATTTCACCCGCCAAGAACTTCAATTTGAGCCATCCTTGAAGAAAATCGATTTGAAAGAAAAGCTTTCAGGATATGGATCTAAATAACCAGATTTTCTCCATTTTCGTTATTTTTTCACTACTGATATCAAAAAGGGAAAAATATAAAATAGCACGTTTTCTTTTTCATCTCCATTTCATCTGACGAGAGCTTTAATTTGAGCCATTCCCGAAAACAATCTGACTAAAAGGAGAGCCTTCAGCATATGGATCTAAATAAAGAAATTTTACCCACTTTTCTTATTTTTCAACTACTGAAATCAAAGAAGGAAAAATATAATATAACACGTTTTATTTTTGGTCTCAATCCAACATGCCAAGAGCTTTAATTTGAGTCATCCTCCAAGAAAATCAAACCTAAAGATAAGCTTCCAGCATATGGATCTATATAATCAAATTTTCCCCATTTTCCTTTCTTTTCACTACTGATATCAAAAATGGAAAAATTTAACACAGCACATTATATTTTTGATCTCAATTCAACATTTCAAAAGCCTCAATTCGAGCCATCTCTCAAGAAAATCGAAATAAAACAAAAGCTTCCAGCATAGGGATCTAAATAACCAAATTTTCCCCATTTTTCTTATTCTTTGACTACTAATATCAATCATGAAAAAAACGTAGCATAGGAAAATTCATTTTTTACCGTAATTTCACCTAACACGAGCCTTAATTTGAGCGATTCCCGAAGACAAACGAACTTAAAGAAAAGCTTCCCGCATATGGATCTAAGTAATTACATTTTCGCCACTTTTCTTGTTCTTTAACTACTAATATCATTTAAGGACAAACGTAGCATAGGGAAATTTATCTTTTATCGTAATTTGACCTGACGAGAGCTTTAATTTGAGTCATCCCCCAAGAAAAGCAAACCTAAAGAGAAGCTTCTAGCATACGGATCTGAATAATTAAATGTTTCCGATTTTTCTTCCTTTTTACTAGTGATTTCAAGAAAGGAAAAATATAACACAGTACATTCTATTCTTTATCTTAATTCAACATTTCAAAAGCCTCAATTTGAGCCATCTCTCAAGAAAATCGAAACAAAACAAAAGCTTCCAGCATAGGGATCTAAATAACCAAATTTTCCCCATTTTTCTTATTCTTGATTTACTGATATCAATAAAGAAAAAACGTAGCATAGGCAAATTTACTTTCTACCGTAATTCTGCCTGACAAGAGCTTTAATTTGAGCTTTCCCTCCAAAAAATCATTCTTAAAGAAAAGCTTCCAGCATATGGATCTAAATAATTAAATTTTCCCCATTTTTCTTTCTTTTCACTACTGATATCAAAAAAGGAAAATTAAAACACAGGACATTATATTTTTTATCCCATTTCAACATTTCAAAAACCTTAATTTGAGCTATCTCTCAAGAAAATCGAAACAAAACAAAAGCTTCTAGCAAAGGGGTCTAAATAACCAAATTTTCCCCATTTTTCTTATTCTTCAACTACTAATATCAATAAAGAAACGCAGCGTAGGCAAATTCATCTTTCACCGTAATTCTACCTGACAAGATCTTAAATTTGAGTGCTTCCCGAAGACAAACGGACTTAAAGAAAAGCTTCCAACATATGGATCTAAATAACTACATTTTCGCCACTTTTCTTGTTCTTCATCTACTAATATCATTTAAGGATAAATTAAGCGTAGGAAAATTCATCTTTAATCGTAATTTTATCTGACAAGAGTTTTAATTTTAACCATCCCCCAAGAAAATCAAGCCTAAAAAAAAGCTTCTAGCATATGGATCTGAATAATTAAATCTTACCCATTTTTCTTTCTTTTTACTACTGATATCAAGAAAGGAAAAATATAACACAGCACATTGTATTTTTCATTTTAATTCAGCGAAAAATCTATCTTAAAGAAAAGCTTCCAGCATATTGATCTAAATGATTAAATTTTCCCCATTTTTCTTCCTTTTTACTCCTGATATCATAAAAGGGAAAATATAACACAGCACATTTTATTTTTTTATCTTAATTCAACATTTCAAAAGCCTTAATTTGAGCTATCTCTCAAGCACAACACAAGCTTCTAGCATGGGGGTCTAAATAACCAAATTTTCCCCATTTTTCTGATCCTTTAACTACTAATATCAATAAAAAAACGTAGCATAGGCAAATTCATGTCTGACCGTAATTCTATCTGACAAGAGCTTTAATTTGAGCCATCCCTCCGAAAAATCAATCTTAAAGAAAAGATTCCAGCCTATGGATCTGAATAATTAAAATTTCCTCATTTATCTTCCTTTTTACTACTAATATCAAGAAAGGAAAAATAAAACACGGGACATTCTATTTTATATCTTAATTCAACATTTCAAATCCTAAGTTTGAGCTATTTCTCAAGAAAATCAAAATAAAACAAAAGCTTCCAGCATAGGGGTCTGAATAACCAAATTTTCTCCATTTTTCTCAATCTTAAACTACTAATATGAG
>JAUMHM010000078.1:10212183-10254437 GCA_032362435.1 Melikaiella ostensackeni
ATCCATTTTTAACACAAAATTTAATGCAAACTCGTTGATGCAAAGTCGATGACATTTTTTTTGTGAAAAATCGAAACGACACACAAAGATAGATGTACACAATACGGCCTCACTTCAACAAATGTCAAGCTATCAAGCTGAAAATCTGAAAGAACGTCAGTGACACCTCTACCAACACAACAACAAAAAAACAATTGAAATCAGCCGAACAAGAGCGCCACGCGGTGACGAGTCCTAAAACTTTTTGATGAAGGTTGTATAATTTGATAATAAATTTTATTTTTATTTTCAGGTACTCTTTGAAATTTTTATCATTATCAATTACTGTAGTTTTCCTATAAATTACCTCTGATGAGGAAATCTAAATTGGCTTCGAAACATGTTGGTCCCCAGTTGTATAAAAAAGACGGTGAAAAGAGAGAGTGTGAAGTTGGTTTTGGTTGAATCTCCCTTTTTCTCCCTCTTTTTGCTTCGTCATAGAGGAAGCTTTGTAAGGGTAACAATTTCAAAAATTTTCAAATTCGTTTGATTAAACGTTCCTCAATTGAAAAATGTTTAACACAATGTTCTAAGCAATTTCCCAGATTTGTGTGTGTGTGTGTGTGTGTATGAGTGTGTGCGGATGTCACACTTTCTTGCGAACACGATGAGTTGAAGACAATTGCAGATAAATTAATAAAATTTGGAAGGCAAATTTTTACAACTGATATCTGAAAAGTGACCAAAGGATTTCTGAAAATAATTATTACCATTTTTTTAGCACCTTATAATTTTTTTAAAATGGGTTTCTTATAGTCAAACTTTTTTCATTCACATAATTCGAAGTTGATGCATGGATATAAAAGATTCCTTGTCTTGAGACGAATCGATTAAACCATAATACTATCAAATTTTATTGAAGAGTGAGGTAGCTATGGTGATTTATAATATTTAAAAAATTTCGTTCACAATAAAATTTTTTTCATTAATTTAATTCAAATTTAATGTAAGAATAAAAGCGTAACCTTGAGTCTAGACGAATAGATTGACCTATAATATTGATATGCTTTATTGAAGAGTAAGGAAATAATGGTCATTTATAATAATTGAAAAATTTGTTTTTTGTAGTAAAAATGTATTCATCGACATAATTCCAAGTTAATCTTAGAACAGAAAAGACTCCTTGATTCGAGACGAATCAATTGACCCATAATATTAATGCATTCTACTGAAGAGTGAGGAAGTTATAGTCATTTTGGTCATTTGTAGTATGTGAAAAATCTGTTCTTTACAGTATAACTTTTTTCATCAAGATAGTTCAAAGTTGATACAAAAACAGAAAAGACTTCTTGATTCGAGACGAAATAATTGACCTACATGTATTTTTCTATTTTTACTTCCTCTTTGAGGAAGCAAATATATTTGCCAATTAGTCATAATGGGGAAGAAAATTGCTCATTAAAAACGAACACCATACAATTGTAAATACAAACAAAGTGGAAACACCCCGAGATCGAATTCACAGCTAGTTACTTTCTATTGTACATTTGTTGTATATTTGTCTCTAATAAGCCGGAAAATCGGGTAGTCACGAAGTCTATTTTTGAATTGTAAAATTTTGTGTGTTTTTTTACTGCACAAACAAATTTTTCATTAGAAAGTAGATCTTATTTTGATCTTTAAAAAATTTTGAAGAAGAGACATTAAGCTAAGATTTGTTCCAATCTGCAGGGTCGCCTGTGAATACTATGAAGATCTCTTTTACTTAAGTATCAATGATAATTTCAATTTACGTAAAGATATCTGTTTTCATCTAAATATAGTATACAAATTTGAGAAAGGTAGCAATTTTGAGAAATATGTCGTTGGTTTGGATTATTACCTTTTCCTCTTCGAAAAATGAAATAATCTGAATAGATTGGTTCTGAATCAACCCACATAATAGTTCCTGAGCTTCTGGGTCAGTTAACTGAGGTTTTGGCTGTGGAACTATTTACTTAAAGGAAACTAAAAGACTTTTGATATTCATCTTATATAAGAGGCCGCGGTCCCTTATAATAAAATATATTTTCTCTCTAAACTGGGATTATCTCTTCACTTGAGATATCGTTTCTTTCTCGATTTTTCCACCCCAATTACTGAGCAGGGTTACGGAATAGCGTTAGAGGTACACAACTGAGAGATGCGTTTAAGCCTCGAAGAGTGGAGCTATGAAAGAAACGGGCTGCTGGACGACCAACCTTTACTTCGAAAAAGGCCCATAAAACCAAGTGGGGTGGAATAACAATAAACTATCCGTATAAATCTTCTCAAGGGACACGGAGCTCTCTGATAGCGCACCCGATTATCTCGGGAAATGCGTTTTCCTTCGCGAGAGAGAGCGGAAAACGACATATCTGACTAAGAAAGACACAAAGTCAGATGAAGAGTGAAGTTTCTAATTTAAGAGAATGTAGTTTACTAATCCTCAAAGATAAATGCCCTTCAGTAAATGAATCGAATAAATCTTATTCAGTGCCCGGAAGGAAAGATTTACTTGATGTAAAGTTTTTCTTTACCTAAAATCTCCCAACATTCTTGAGAATTAGAAAAAAATGTTTCATTTCAAAGTATATCACAAATAGGAAGACCCTTTCCCTCGCCATGAAGTCAAAATATTTTCTTCGACTTGATTTGATATTCGCCGAAAATAAAATAAAAAACATACAAACATAATGATTCAACAAACTTCACAGCCTTGAATGATCTTAAAGAAGGGGAAGTAGGGTAATTTTTCACGAAAATGGAGGAAAAATAGGGGGAAATATATTGCATTTTCGACAAAATAGTTGAATCTCCAATCTAAAAAGATTTATTTTTCACTAAAGGAGATGTATTTTCAGCGAATGACTTGAGTTATCAAGCTGAAAAGTCAAATGCTCTGGAAGACAGTTAACTTTTAAAGAAGATAATATGAATTTTCAACCAAAAAAGATGATTTTCCAACCAAATGCACTCGAACCTCTATTTCAGTACTCTCCATTTACGCCTTTCGAGAATTTCAGCCGGCTCGCATTCGTCGGTAAGGCCTGGCACTCATTGATGAAGAGGTCCAAGGAGCCGAGAAAGAGGCGCGTGAGCTCAGCGGAGTTACCAAGCAGTTTCACTTACAACCAAATAGTTGAATTTTCAAGCAAAAGAGACGAGTTTTTAACCAAACAGTTGAATTCTCAACATAAAAAGATGAATTTTCAAATAAGTTGTTAAATTAAAAAAAAAAACATCAAAATTTAACCAAAAGCAGTTGAATTTTCAACCAAACAGTTGAATCCTCAAAACCAAAAGTTGAATTTATTAGAAGACAGTTGATTTTTCAACCCAAAAAGTTGATTCTTTAACAGAAAAGTTAATTTTAAACTAAGCAGTTGTATGTACAACGAAATAGTTAAAATTCAAGCAAATAAGACGAATTTTTTACTAAATAGCTGAATTTTCAACTCATAAAAGGTAAATCAACCAAAAATGGAATAGTTAAATTTTCAGGTTAAGAGAATTAATTTTTAACCAAACAAAAAAACAAATTTTCGACAAAATAGTTGAATTTACAATAAAAGGGGTGAACCTTAAGAAAATGAGTTTTTTGAAGCCGAGAAGACGAACTATCTACAAAACAGTTAAATAATCTAAAAATATGATTTCTCAACAAAGAAGTCAATTTTCCAACAAATATTTTTTTTGAATATTTAGCTGGATCTTCAAACGAATAGTTGGATTTTCTACCAAAAAAATTGAATTTTCAATCAAAAATATTATTTCAACCAAATAGTTAATTTTTAACCAAATTGTTCAATTTTCGAGTCAGAAACACGAATTTCCTACAAAATAGTTGAATTTCCCACCAGAAAGTTAATTCACAACCAAATGATTGAATTTTCAAATAAAATGAAGAATTTCCATTCTAAAAAATTGAATTGTTTAGAAAGTACTTTAACTCTGAACCTAGTGATTGGGTTTTTAACCAAAAAAGATGAATTCCCAACTAAACACGTTATAGTTGATACTTCAACCAAAAAGACGAATTTTCATCTAGAAGAGATCAATTTTCAATTAAAATTATCCATTTTTAATGAAAAATATATATATTAACATTTTCAGTCAAAACAATTAATTACCGACCAAAGAGAACGGATTTTTAAACAATGATATGAAGTTTCAACTAAAATGATAAATCTTTATAACAGAAATGAATTTTCAACAAAAGAGTTCAGTTTTCAACCAAATAGTGATTTACAAAAGAAAAATTAATTAATTATTTAATTAATTCTGAACAAAAAAATTGAGAAATTTTATACAAATCATTTAAATTTTCAACCAATGAGATGAAATTTAAACAAAAGTGATGAATCTGCAAGACAAAAATGAATTTTCATCAAAAGAGTGCAACATTTAATTTTCAACAAGAATTCAACATTCAACCTAAGAGTTGAATTTTCGACTGAAAAGATTATTTTTGAACCAAAAAGATAATCTTTCATCCAGATAGTTGATTTCTTAACTACACAAATTTTTTTAATTCAAAAATGGAATAGTTATATTTCTCGATTCAAAAAACTAATTTTCAACCAAAAATAAAACGAATTTTCAACACAATATTTATATTTTCAAACAAGGAGATAAATCCTTAACGAGCAAAGTGAATTTTCAACCAAAATGGATTACTTTCTAACGAATCTGTTGAATCTTTAACAAAATAAATAAATCTTCAAAAAAATAATAAAATTTTTAACCAAAGAAGATAAAGATATTTCAACAAAAAAATTTATTTTTAACCATAAATAGTTGAATTTTTTAATTTAGTTCTAATAATTCAGTTCGCATTTTAGCGGAAGAATGAGAAAGAGGTGAAGTTTCTTGAAAACGGTGGAAAAAAGAGGAATTCTTTAAAAAAGGGATTAGGAGGGAAAGAGAGAAAAGAGAGGAAAGAGTGCGAAGTCTGTATTTAGATTCCTCACTTGTAAAATGAAATCCCTCATTTTCATTTTTTCAAGGATTTCAAAAAATGGTGATTCACATTTATATTTTCCATTGCTACATTCACTGTTACATTTTGCGTGAACACCTCCCTCGCCTAAGTCACAAATTGCCACAAAACCTGTTAATCCCCGATCCCTCTGGCAGTGTGACGTAGTTTTCGAAAGGCCCCATTAACTTATAACACCAACTACATAACATCTTCGGCTAATATCATTATCAATCATAAATCACTATCATCATATCCTTTCATCATCCACTCATATCGCCATTTTCAGATAACATCATCAATCACAGATCATCAACTTATAACACCATCCACAGATCTTCGGATGGTATTATCATCGAAAATAGGTTATCACTCTCATCAATCATAGACCATCATCATCATCATCATCATCATTATCATATAATCATTATCTTCTTGGATCAGCTTTTTTGTCTGTTGAATAAGTTCCACTAATGTTTCAAGGTGAGGCTGAACAAACTTTAATTGCAAGGTCCTTGCATATAGAATTTTTGGACTGATTATTGTAGTCTATAATCCAATGGATATTTTAAGACCAAAAACAAAAAAAATCCATAGGGCCCTTTTTGAAAAAGTTTGATCCTATAGAACCTTATAGCACCTTCATATGTTTCCACATAAGCTTCTTCTTTCTGTCCGTTAAAAAAAAAAACAATTTTACGTGTGAAAATATCTTTGCTGATTATTTGGAAAACGTTACTCTTGTTCATTTCAGCCAGTAATTCGTGCGGACCGGTGGACATTGACGGGTGATGTTTTTGACAAGAGCCAGCGCTTGACACCTGTCAACTGGAGAATATTTCCCGCGTTGACGGGCTTTTGCAAAGAGGATGGATGACGCAGATGATGCTGCTCGTAATATTAGGTAATTTAATGAGATTCTATTTTAGATACACATGAACCTGCAAATTTCATAATCCATGATGGAATGCCTCTATGTAACATTCAATTTCAGCGAAACGTTGAAACAGCGATTCTGTTATTTCAAGAATTCAATTATCTTTTACATTAATTATGTACGATCATCTTTCATTATTATGTTGCGCTTCAATTGAATTAGTTAATTCTGCGTAGCTTATTAGTTGAAAACAGTTATTAGAAGTAGATACTGATTAAATCTCATGAAAAGAATTAAACCTAATCCGATATTAAGCGTCTGAGAGAATAAGAAATTATGAAGAATGTTCTGGATGTAAAATGACATACTCTAGACAAAAAAGACCTGGATGATGTAGAGAAGAAGAAGTAATATCACTATTGTTTTTAATAAAGAATCTTGTCATGGAAAAATACACCATTTATCGAATAGCGTTACAGAATATCAAGAATAAGATAACAAATTGGAAAGTAGTAGTAGTTATTTGGGTGAAAACATAATGTATAATGTATAACTTTAGTTTCATCAATAGTACTTCGTTTCTCAACAATCATTTAACAAAATTTGCTCCAATACACATTAACGGTCAAATAGAAATTCCTGAAGCACCTAACCCAAAACAATCAAGTGAGTGTCCAGGTCCCAATGCTGATTTCAAACTTTTTGTTTCTACAATACCATTCCATGGTAGGTTTTTGTTTGAGGTTAAAAGATTTTTGAGTAATTTAATATTAAAAACACATTTAGGGTTGAATCCAAACTTGACATGCTTTTTAAATTACGCAAAGATTCTCCTGACACTGAAGAACATCATGATAATTTTAAGCAAAATTCGAAAAATTACAAAGTCATCGCCAAACATCAGGTCAAAACTCGTCATCAATTTCACTTGGAACATGTTTTGGTTTTACGCCATGAGCCAATTAGAATTGATTCCAAACTGAACAAATTCATTAAAGTAGGCAAAAATTATCTTGGCATTTCTCATCTTACTAGTCTAGTACATAAAATTGTTTGTTTAGACTGAGACAAGTGTTATGTAGTCCAAGTTGATTGATTACTTTCCACTAAGACTGAAGGGAATCATGTTAATTTTGGGCACAGTCTGAAGAACGTGATGTGATTGCCAAATAGCATGTTGAAACTGGTCATGAGTTTGACTGGGAAGATTTTTTGGTTTTACACTATGAGTTTTTAAGAATTGTTTCAAACTGTATAGGTGCATTAAATTAGGCAAAGATTCTCCTTGCATTCCTCAGCATACTAACGTGTTATATATAAATGCTTATACTGTGGAAAGCGTTATATAGACCAAGCTAGTAGATCACTTTCCACTAGCGTTAAAGAACATCATGATGATTTTGAATACAATCGAAAAAACCATAAGGTAATCGCCAAACATGAGGTTGAATCTGGTCATCAGTTTCACTGGGAACATGTTTTGGCTTACTAATGCAGTATATAAAATTGTTTACGATGTAAAAAGTATTATGTAGGTCAAACTGGTAGAATACTCTTCACTAGGAATGAATGAGATCATGACAATTTTGGGCACAATCCAAAAAAACATAAGGTGATCGCCAAACATCAGGTTGAAACTGATTGTCAGTTTTCCCGGGAACATGTTTTGGTTTTACATTATAAGCCATATAGGATTACATCCAAACTCGACGCGTTCATCAAATTAAGCAATGATTCCCTTGATATTCCTCAGCTTATTAATGTGGTATATAAAATTGTTTAGACTGTGATAAGTATTATGTCGGCCAAGCCGGTAGATTTCTTTCCACTGGAACTAAAGAAAATCATGATGATTTTGGGCACAATACAAAAAAACCATAATCCCCAAACATCAGGTTGAAGCTAGTTGTCAGTTTACCTGGGAACATGTTTTGGTTTTACGTTATGAGCCATATAGGGTTACTTCCAAACTCGACGGCTTCATCAAATTAAGCAATGATTCTCTTGACATTGCTCCGCTTACTAATGTAGTATATAAAATTGTTTACACTATGATAAGTATTAGGTCGGCCAAGCCGGTGGATTTCTTTCCACTGGCACTAAAGAAAATCATGATGATTTTGGGCACAATACAAAAAACCATAATCGCCAAACATCAGGTTGAAGTTAGTTGTCAGTTTACCTGAGAACATGTTTTGGTTTTACGTTATGAGACATATAGAGTTACTTACAAACTCGACGGGTTCATCAAATTAAGCAATGATTCTCTTGACATTCCTCCGCTTACTAATGTAGTATATAAAATTGTTTAGACTGTGAAAAGTGTTGTGTAGGAAAACCTGGTAGATTACTTTCCTCTAGGACTGAAGAACATCATAATAATTTTGAATACAATCGAAAAAACCATGAGGCAATCGCCAAACATGATGTTGAATCTGGTTATCAGTGTCACTGGGAACATGTTTTGGTTTTACACCATGAGCCATTCAGGATTGATTCCAAACTGGACAAGTTCATTAAATTAGGAAAAGATTCTCTTGATACTCCTCAGCTTAATAGTGTAGTGTATCAAATTGTTTATACGGTGAAGAGTGTAACGTAGGCAAAGCTGGTAGATTACTTTTGACTAGGACTGAAGAATATGATAATTTTGGGCATAATTGAAGAAATCATGTAGGCCAAACTGGTAGAATACTCTTCACTAGGACTAAAGAATATCATGATAATCTTGGGAACAATCAAAGAAACCATAAAGTGATCATCAAATATCAGGTTGAAACTGGTCATGAGTTTGACGAGAAACATGTTTTGATTTTACACCATCAGCCATTTAGGATTGATGCCAAACTTGACAGGTTCACTACATAGATTTGGCAAAGAATCTCTTGACATTTCTTAGCTTACTAATGTAGTATCTTAAATTGTTCAGACTGTGAAAAGTGTTATGTAGGCCAAGCTGGTAGATTATTTTCCACTAAGACTGTAGAACATCATGATAATTTCGGGCGCATTCGAAGAAACCATAAAGTGATCATCAAACATGAGGTTGAAGCTGGTCATGAGCTTGACTAGAAACATGTTTTGGTTTTACACCATGAACCATCTAAGATTGATTCCAAACTTGATAAATTCATTCAATCAGGCAAAGATTTCCCCGACATTCCTTAGCCTACTAATGTAGTATTTAAAACCATTTGTTCGGACTGTAACAAGCGTTATGTAGGTCAAACTGGTAGAATACTCTTCACTAGGAATGAAGAGGATCATGATAATTTTGGGCACAAGCCAAAAAACCGTAAGGTGATCATCAAACATCAGGTTTAAACTGATCATCAGCTTGACTGAGAACATGTTTTGGTTTCACACCATGAGCCCAATAGGTTTGAATGATGGATTCTCAAGAATAAGAAATAACTTTCATTAATATTACTGAATGAATATAGTTCTTATTCAACAATATGGATTAATGTTTCCGGACGAGGAGATCATATTGTCTGTCTAAATGTCGACTATCATTTATGCAGTGAAGGATCTTCTCTACATTATTGAAGTCTTTTTTGGTCTGAAGTATGACTTCTTACATCCAAAAAATTCTCATAAATGAAAAGAATTACAAGAAGATTAAGAAGCTAGTTATTGGTGGGAGGGGAGAATTTGTAATTTAGTTCTTTCTCTTTGACAATCTGATAAATCACCAACATTTTTTCAAGTATAAAAACTTGATCTGAACTCTAAAGAAAAAACTGTTATAAATTATTGCATTCCTGTTCCTCTTGGTTCATTTTAGAATGCAAATAATGACTTTCAGTACAAAGCGATACGGAAGCTGGTCGCTGATATATGGTCTTGAGATGTCTATATTTTTAATATTTACGGAGAGCGAGATAAGTGACTCCGTCGTCTCTCCTCTTGAATTTTCTCTCTCCAAGTTTCCCTCTTTCTCTTTCTCCTTCCTTGCTTCTCTATTTTTTCCCTCTCAATGCACAACATTTGCAAGGGTGCTAGGCGCGTATGGAATTTCATGATAGAGTCCATGGGGCAAGAAAAGCGAGCATTCATTTTACCTCGACACACATTGCTGGCCCCTGCCGATTTCACCTCTCTCTCTCTCTTTTCTACAATCACTCTCATTTTTCTTCTTTCTTCTCTCTCTGTCTCTGTCGATCCCGCTGCTGGTGCAGCTACTCTGCCCGCCGCTGCATTGTATCGAAATATTACCCTCCTATAAATCATCCCGAGCACAGCATATTATATCGGGAACTATTCGCGGCAGACTCCATCGAGGCTGACGCGACATAGATTACTTTATTTATTTGACTGCGCGGTTTGTAACTCCTTTTTCAAAAATATCAATTCCGCAGACATGTGGTTCTCTTTCACTCTCATGATCATTTTATACTAGTCCTGGTTTTGCATTTTATAATATTAAAAAGACAAACAATGTAAAAATTCACAATATGAACTTTTTGAATACTGAGAGATTCAACAGTTTGTAAAACGAGTTAAATAATTAAACCTGAAATGATTCAGTTAAATTGAACGAATTAATCTTAATTAAACTATTTTGTTTACTCTCAAGCTTTTCGCTGTGTTCTGTCACAAGCTAAATATCCGATTCGCACATGATTTTCCTGGCATAAGTCCACATTAGACTTTCCAGATCCTTTCTTTAGTTCCTTCCATGACCTTGCCAATCATTATTTTGGTAAATATTTTTCCCACTGTACTCAGTATGCTAATCGCTCTATAATTAGTACAGTCACCTTCATCACCCTTTCCCTTGTAGATTGGAACGATAATCCACTTTCTGTAATCATTTGAAACATCATTATTTTCAGCCCACATGTTGATAAATTCGCTCAGCTACATCAACAAGTATCCTCCACCGCTCTCAAGCATTTTCGTAGCAATATCATCCACACCAACAGCCATTACCATTCTTTAGTTTCCTAATGGCGGATATAATTTTGCGGATGTCGATTCTTTTTCCGCCACCTAAAATGAGCTTAATTCACTTCTCCTCTTCTGTTTCACAGTTGTAATGCTCCACAGCTTAACCTCCATTCAATTTATTGAAAAAATCTCTTATACAGTCTTTCACTTTATCTGTATTTCATACCATTTCACTATCAGCATTCTCAATTCTAACTACTTCAGTGCAGTTTCTTCCTTTCCTTACCTTCTAAACACATTCCGAAAATAATTTCTTATTTCCTTCGAAATCATTTCGCATTTTTTTACTTTTTTCTGCTTTGATTTTATCCTAGCCTTCTTTGACTTAAAGAATAAAATAAATATTATCTACGTTTGTTGATTTTCTCTAGAGAAAAACATGTATCTGACTGATTACGTTTAACCTACATTAGGCTATTAGAAAATAATAACTTATCGTCTCCTATCACAAATTCTGGATATGCAAAACTTGTAAAATGCTTTGCTGTCTTTATGTATATCAACTTTACTGATTTTTAAAAATAAAATATGACAGAATTTCAATTAAAAATTTGTAATCTTTTTCAAGTTACCAAACATTTTTAAGTCTCAACACACACTTTTAAAAATGCAAAATGAAAAATCAGTCCGAGAAGAGGCTGGAAAGCGACCTTAAGTAAGGGATTCATAGTCGTAGGCTCAAATTTAAAAAAAAGTTCATTATTATTATTCTTCTTAGTATTGATCAACTTATATCAAAAAAGAAAAAAGAAAATATGGAAAATTTGATTTTCTATCTCAACTGGACATGCCAAGAGTTTTGATTTGAGCCATCCCCGAAGAAAGTCAGACTAAAAAAAGCTTCCAGCGTAAGGATCCAAAAAACCAAATTTTTCACATTTTTCTTATTCTCTAGTTATTGATATCAAAGAAGGAAGAATACAATATAAGAAGTTATATGTTTCATCAAATTCAATATACCAAGAGCTTCAATTGGAACCATCTTTGAAAAAAATCAGACTAAAAAAAGCATCCAACATAGGGATCTAAAGAACCAAATTTTTCCCGATTTTCTTACTTTTTGATTACATATATCAAAGAAGGAAAAAAAAGCATAGCGCGTGACACTTTTATCTTAATTCAACATACCAAGAGGTTTATTTTGAGACATTTCCGAAAAAATTTGAAATAAAATAAATGCTTCCAGCCTATGCAACTAAATAATAAAATTTTCCTCATTTTTCTTATTCTTTAACTAATGATAAAAAAAAGAAAACATGCAGCATGGCAAATTTAATTTTTTATCACAATGCAATATGCCAAGAGCTTTAATTCGAGAACCCCCGAATGAAAACGGACTAAAAGAAGAGCTTCCAGCATAGGGTTTTAAGTAGCCAAATTTTCCTCATTTTTCTCATTTTTGAAATGCTTATATCGAAAGAGGAAAAATATAATTTAGCACGTTTCATTCCCTATTTAAACTGAATGTGCCAACATCTTCAGTTTTTAGCTATTTCTGAAAAAAATCGGATTAAAAGAATAGCATCCAGTCTAAGGTTCTGAATAACCAAATTTTGCCCATTTTTCTTATTTTTTATCTGCTGATATCAAAAAAGAAAAAAAATTTAGCGAAACAAATTTTATTTTTTTTTACCCGAATTTAACATGCCGAAAGCTTTAGTTCGAACCATACCCCAAGAAAATGAAACTGAAAGAAAAGCTTCCAGCTTATGAATCTATATAACCAAATTTGCCCCATTTGTTTTATCTTTTAACTGCTGATATAAAAAAAAAAGGTAAAAATGTAACATATCAATTTTTTTTTCAATTCGACATACTGAAAGCTTCGATTCGAGCTACCCACGAAGAAACTCGAACTAAAAGCGAAGAAGTACTCGTAACCTAAATCTATAATACGGAATAAATAAGGCTTCTTCTTATAAGATATACATTCTCATTGCCTGGTCGTTAGGAGTAGTCGTAAAATGGGAGGTGAATTGTAGCTTAAAACTATATTTTAGAGAAAGTAAAGTGTTTTCTTATGAAATATGTATTTAAATTGCTAAAGCAAATGTTAAAATGAATTCTAATTGAAAACAGGAACGGAGAGATTCAACAATATTGGTTTGGTAGTGTGGAGATGAAGTCTGGTCGCTAGGAATACTCATAGGTGGGAAGGTAGATTGTGGCCTAAATCTTTATTTTGGAATAAGTACAGTTTTATCCTCACAACATGTGCATTCTAATTGCTGACACTGAGAATAAAATGAATTCTGATTGGAAACAAGAATCTAGAGATTCAACAATATTGGTTTAGTAGTGTGGAGATGAAGCCTGGTCGTTAGGAGTACTCGTAAGGTGGAAGGTGGATTGAAGCTCCAATCTGTACTTTTAAATGAGTAAAGTTTTCTCCTCATAACGTGTGCATTCTAATTGCTAAAAGAAAGAATAAAATGAATTTTGATTGGAAACAGGAACGGAGAGATACAACAATATTAGTTTGGTAGTGTGAAGTTGAAGTCTGGTCGTTAGGAGTACTCGTAAGATGAGACGTGGATTGTAACCTAAATCTATATTTTGTAATAAGTAAAGTTTTTTCTTATAACGTGCGCATTCTAAAATGCTAAATCAAATAATACAATGAATCCTGATTGGAAACAAGAATCTAGGGATTCAACAATATTGGTTTAGTAGTGTGGAGATGAAGTCTGGTCGTTAGGAGTACTCGTAAGATGAGAGGTGGATTGTAGCCTAAATCTATATTTTGGAATAAGTAAAGTTTCTTCTTATAACGTGTGCATCCCAGAATGCTAAAACAAATAATACAATGATTTCTGATTGGATACAAGAATCTGGAGATATAAGAACATTGGTCTGGTAGTGTGGAGATGAAGTCTGGTCGTTAGGAGTACTCGTAGGATGGGACGTGGATTGTAGCCTAATTTCTTTTTTTTGAATAAGTAAAGTTTTTTGTCATAACGTGTGCATTCTAAAATTCTGAAACAAATAATAAAATGAATTGTGATTGGAAGCAGGAATCTAGATATGCAACAATATTGGTTTGGTAGTTTGCAGATGATGTCTGGTTGTCAGGAGTACTCGTAAGATGAGACGTGGATTGTAGCGTAAATCTATATTTTGGAATAAGTAAATTGTTTCCTTATAACGTGCGCATTCTAGAATGCTAAAACAAATAATTTAATGATTTTTGATTGGAAAAAAGAATCTAGAGATACAACAATATTGGTTTGGTAGTGTGGAGATGAAGTCTGGTCGTTAGGTGTACTCGTAAGATGCGACGTGGATTGTAGCCTGAATATATTTTTCTGAATAAGTAAAGTTTTTGGTCATAACGTGTGCATTCTCAAATTCTAAAACACATAATAGAATGAATTCTGATTGGAAAGAGGAAAGGATAGATACAACAATATCAATTTAATAGTGTGGAGATGAGGTCTGGTCGTTAAGAGTACTCGTAAGATGGGAGGTGGTTTGTAGCCTAAATCTATACTTGGGAGTAAGTAAAGTTTTCACTTATAACGTGTGCGTTCTAAAATGCCAAAACATTTGGTAAAATGGATTTTGATTGGAAACAAGAATGGACAGAAACAACAATATTTATTTGGTAGTGTGGAGATGAAGTCTGGTCGTTAGAAGTACTCGTAAGAAGGGAGGTGGATTGTTGTCTAAACCTATATTTCCAACACCGTATCTCGTATCTGTTCATCTTGTACCTCCAACCCAACTAGTGTAAGCGTTCTCCAGTTCCTATGAACATCTCGAAGTAACGTCCCCTCTCCTCTCTGAAAGCCCATACCTTCATGCCCCCGGACGACAAATCCTCGTGGCTCCTCCAACACCCCAGCAGAGCTCGCGACGGCACACGAGCACATTTCTCTGAAATACGACGTCCCCGGGAGCATAAACGCCGTTACTATTCCCACAAGTTGTAACTGGTGTTAATTATTGACTTGATATATATACGCAGGCTGCGGGATCAAGAGAGAGGGTTGGTTGCGCATAGAAGAAGAGGCGGGGGGAAGGCAGAGCGTTATTCACACCAGGCTCGAATTCGATATCTGATTATCGTACGTCTTGGCTTAGATGATAGTACAAATAATTAAACGTCGAGCACGGGAAAATTGCGAGAACACTATTGACTTAATCGTTAGCTCAAAATACGTTCAACAAGGGTTACTATTCTAAATTCCGAACCTAGTCCTTGAAATTCTGAAAAATTTCCTGTATAATTGATCTATAATAATAGAGAAAAGGCTTTCCAGCGTTATCCTTTGAATGTTTGATGAGAGAGTCGAATTCGAGACCAAAAATGATTTTTGAGTCGAGAAAGAAAAGGAATGTTAACCAAATTGTTCAATTGTCTATAAAACATCCGAATTTCTATCCAAAAGATATGAATTTTCAACAAAAATGTTAGTTTTAAATTAAATGAAGAATTATTAACCCACAATGCAAATTTCCAACAAAATAGTTCAAATCCTCAAACAAAACAGAATAACTTTCAATTAAACAGTTGTATTCTTCAAAAAAAAAAAAAAAAATGAAATTCGTACTATAAGAGATGAATTTTAAAACTTTATCGACGAATTTTCCAAAGAAGTGTTGAATTTTTAACCAAGAAATACTTTTGAATCAAGAAATAATGAAAATTTCAACTTAATTGTTCACTTTTCTATAAAAAAGTGGAATTTCCGACCGAAAAATATAAATTTTAGATGAAAATGTTAATGTTCAACAAAATAGTTGAATTTTCAACCTTAAAGATGAATTTTCAACCAACAAAATTAATTTTATTCCAAAAAATAGTTTAATCTCTTTATTAAACTTCAACCGAAAAAAAAGAGTTTTTGAGAAATTATTGCAGCTTTCAACCTAGTAGTTGAATTTTTGACCAAAAAAGATGAATTCTCAACATGAAGTGTAACAGTTGATATTTCAACTGGAACAGGTTTTTACCCCTAAAGCAAAAATAGTTCAGTTTAACAAAAAAAAAAAAAGAATTTTGAAGAAATAGATCCTCAACCAGAATAGATTGATTTACAAACCAAACTATTGCAATTTTAACCAAAAAAATTAATTTTCTACCAAAGAAATACGAATATCTAACAAAACACTTAAATTTCCTGAACAAAGTATTTGAATTCTCAGCCAAGTGGATTAATTGTCTACCAAAAAAGATGAATTTAAAACAAAATACATAAATTTACAGCCAAGTGGTTGAATTTTTTACTAAAAGCGATAAATTTTCAACCAAAAATGGAATAGTTAAATTTTCGGTTGAAAAAATGAATTTTCAACCAAGAAGAGAATGAGTTTTGCACAAAACAGGTAAATTTTTGACCGAAGTAATGAATTCTCAACTAGAATTATGAATGCTGAACAAAAAAATTGAATCCTCAGGTTGAACAGATTTGTTTTTAACTAAACAAATGTATTTCCTACCACGGAAAAATTTAATTTCTACCAGAAGAAATGAATGTTTAACAAGAGTTTTGAATTTGTAGCCAAGAAGAAATTTTGAATCAAGGAAGAAAAAAAAGTCAACCAAAATTTTGGATTTTCTCCAAAAAAAAAATTGAATTTTGAACACAAAAATATGAATTCTCAACAAAAATGTTAGTTTCCAACCAAATGTTCGAGTTTTGAACCCAAAAATACGAAATTTCAACAAAAAAAGTTGAATCTTTAACGAAAAGAAGTAAATTTTTAACAAAACAGTTGCATTTTAACCGAAAAACATTAATTTCTAACAAAACAGTTAGATTTTTTTAAAATAATCAAATTTATAACAAAGAAGTTTGATTTTCTACCAAAAGCAAGAATTTTTAACCTGGAAAATTAATTTTCTACCAAAAAAGACGAATTTTCAAAAAAATACGTGAGTTTGGAACTAATTAGTTGAATTCTCAACTAACGAAGATACATTTTCATATATGAGAATTGATTTTTAACCGAGAAACAACAAATTTTCAACAAAACAGTTGCATTTTCAACCAAGCAAGATGAAATTTCTAACAGAAAAGTTGAATTTTCAATCCAAGGAGACAAATTTTCAACACAAGAGTTGAATTTTCAAGCAAAAAAAATTTTTCAGTCAGGAAAAATTAACCAAATTTTTGAATTATCAAGCCAAAAAGACGAATTTTCTTCAAAGCAGTTGAATTTTCAAGTCAAAAATGTGAAATTTCGACGAAAAAGTTAAACAGAATAGTTGAATCCTCGAACAAGGTAGGTTAATTTTCTACGAAGAGGTTGCACTTTGACTAAAAAAGATTAAATTTCTACCAAAAGTTATGCATTATTAAACTAAAAAGACGAATTTTCAATAAGAGTTCAACTCTTAACAAAGAAAAAATTTTCAGTCAAGAAAGAAAAAATATTTCAACCAAATTGTTGGAATTTCAAGCCAATACAACGAATTTTTTGCATTAATTCTTCACATCGATTCCTCAAATATTTTTATATAATTTGTAGGTGTAATTCATATCTATTCATAATAATAAAGCAAGTGATGAAGAGGAAAGAATGGTGGAAATGTGTGAATGGGTCTCTGAAGACTAGAAATATAAGGAGAAGTAGAAGCACAAGAGCTTGCAAGAAAAGATGCATGGATGTAAAGGAAGAAAAAGATGTATAAAATGATAAGGATGTGTGGAGAACAATTGTTTATAAGAAGAAGAGTGCCGCCTGAAACGAGAGATTTTGGATACTCATGGGCCCTCGAGCAGAACTCTGCTTAGTGGATGTGGTTGGGGTAAAGAGTGTGGATCTCCTTATGGGTTTATTAGTCCTTTTGAGTGTTTATGTGTGGACCGTGATGTACGATGGCTTTGTGAAGCTCTTCACTTGGGGTGATTGCTAGAGTTATTTATCAACGAATTGTCCAATCGACTGGCTTTGTGGGGCAAAATAATGAGTGTATGAAAGATATAATGCGTTTTGGACGTGATGATAGAGCGAAAGGATGCGTAAAGAGGGTTTATGATGGCTATTGTAAAGAAAGGGTCGATGCGAGCTGAGAGCTTCGGGATATGCTCGAGTTAGAGGATCTGTATGTCACTATGTACATACCATCCTTTCATGGGCCCTACACTGTTAAACATAAGCATGAAAGATGGTGATATTTCCAAAGGGATCCCCTTCTACTTAGTTTTATTATTAGAGCTTCTTTCGTAATTGACAATTGTGACAAACTTCTTCCACTGTTCTCTCGTTTCTCTTGCAGTTCCTAAATTTTCTGTTCCTTCAAAAAGTATCACGTTATGTCTCTTTGCTATTTTCATTATTACTATCTTATATACCGTTTCCTCATTTGTATTCTTTTCCTATGATCCTTTCTATCCATTATCGTTTTGCAACTAAGTCTTTTTTAAGATTTTGTTTTGCTTCCTCCTCTCATTTCTCTTATTTTTCTTATTGTTTCCTTGTCATACTTCATCTTTTCCTAATCTCAACGATTTTTCACGTTGCTCATTCCCTTCTTTACTTGAATAGAGGAGAAGGAGCAATTCAAAAAATTTTTGAGGTTGGGAAAAAACTTCGAGATGGGAATAAAGAAATTAAGAACTATATAGAAATATAAAATTGAAGAAGATAGAAAAATTATCAAAACGATATGAGAAAATGTAAATAATCATAAAGAGGAAAGAATAATGGAGTAAAATAGGAAGATGTGAAAGGAAGCGGAAAGGGCAAGTAAGAAGGCAGGAAAAGAAAAAATGAAAATAAAAAAGTAAAGAAAGTGTTCAAATATCACACTATAGAAAAGGCTAAAAAAATAAAATATGAAGTTACGTCAAAACACTTTTTCCACTTATTTTATTTCTATAGTTTCATATTAGCTATTTTTTCTTTTTCTTCCCGAGTAAAAAGAAAGTCCTATGGGGATCCCGGATAAATCCGCTAATTTATTGGTCATGAGAAAAATCAGTACTGTAGTATTAACTTTTCTTAAAAGCTTTTAGAAGTCCAAATAGGGAAGAATGTACTGAGGAAGTTCCACTTGATTACAAAAAAAAATCTCGATTTTTGTATAAATTTCGAGAAAATAAAATGTAATATTTCTTGTACTTTCGTCCCAAAAATTAATAAGGATTTATCAGAACTTTAAAAAAATGAAGCGGGACTTCGCCGGGACTTTTGTCTTGAAAAAATCCTGCTGAAAAAGGACGTATTCTAAACTTTTTTTGTACTTTAGTTCTATGGTATTTCAGAAGGACCTTTTTAGAACATAAATCCCATCAGTATTTGCTGAAATTCCGAACAAAATAAATAGAATGGAACTTTTTCAGTACTTTTGTCCCAAAAATTATCAGGACTTGAATAGTTAGTACTCAAGTACTGATTCGTCTCATATCCAGTATTTTATTGGGACCTTGACCGGGATTCCGGTGGGACTTTTTTTACTCCGGTTAGTTCTGCATGTCCCTTCCTGAATTTCTTCACTTCTTCCTATTTGATTCCTCCATTATTTCTTCATCATGATTCTTCAATTTTCTCTTCTCTTCTGCTTTTATTTTTCTATTTCCTTGAATTTCTTATCTCTATGTTTCTTTTTTCTTTATTTCTTTTTCAACCTTTTTTTTAAATTAATTTATTTCTTCTCCTCCTAATTTTGAACTTTCCTTCTTTTTTTACTCTTTTCCAACTTTCGATTTTATTTTTCAGTATTTTCTCATTCTTTATTTTAATTTACATTCTCTCTTCGCCCTCTTTGTATTTTATCTCTCGTATAATTTTTTGCCTACAATTGGCCATTTATTGTCCTCTTTCTACCTTTATATTTTCTCTCATTCGTCCTTTCTTGAGATAATCTAGTTACCACTCTCCTTCTTCTTCTTCTTCTTCTTCTATATTCCTTCTAGAATTCCTGATGCCATCGTCTTTCGATTTCTTAGCTGTTTTTGATTCTGCTGACCTTGCCATTTATCCATAATTTTCTATTTTACATCTTATCCATAATTTTCTATTTAATATCTTATCCATAATTTTCTATTTTACATTTTATCTCCATTCCTCAATTTTTTCACCCGACCCTATTTTATTCCTTTCATTTTTCTGTCTTATGATTCTTTAATTTTCTCTTCTCTTCTTCTTTTGTTTTTCTATTTCCTTGAATTTCTTGTCTCTACATTTTTTTTTCTTTCCAACATTTTTTGCCATCTTTTTATTTCTTCTCTAATTTCAAAATTTTCTTTCTTTTCTGCCTTCTTATTTTTACTCTCGATTTTAGTTTTTGGTATTTCCTTATTGTTTATTTCGATTTGGTTTTTCCCTTTCCTCTCTTTGTATTTTATCTTTCCTATAATTTCTTGCCTTTAGTTGGACATTTATTTTCTTTTTTCTATCTCTATATTTTCTTTCATTTGCTCTTTTTTATTGTAACTCACTTACCACGCACCTCCTTTCTCTTCTGCTATATTCCTTCTCAAGTTTCTTACACCATCGTTTTCCGATTTCCTTAACTGTTTTCAATTCTTCTTACCTAGCCATTTATCCTTTATTTTCTATTTTATCTACATCTTCATACTCTTTCTTTTCAACTATTTCTAGTTTACGTCGTAGTTTTTGTCTTGCTTAGCCCTCTTATGACAATGTTAAATTATTTTTTCCACGTCATGCTCCTCCTTGTATTCTATTTTATTTCTTCTTTTATTTTTCTATTTCCCTGACTTTCTTATCTCTATATTGTATTTTTTTCCTTATTCCTTTTCGAACTTTTTTTTACTTCATTATTTCTTCTCGTTTTAATTTTGAAACTTTCCTCTTCCTTTTTTTACTCTTCCGCTTCCATTTTTCAGTATTTCCTTCTTTATGTTTATTCAGTTTCTCTCTTCGCTCTCTTCGTATCTTATCTTTCCGATAATTACATTCTCATTAGAAAAGGTATTAGATTTGTGTAAAATTCAACCCCCCTCCCCCGTTTTTCTCTTGTATACTCTTTCTCTAGTCTTTTACACCATCCTTTTTCGATTTCCTTATCTAATTGTAATTCTGCTCACCTCGCCATTCATCCCTAATCTTCTATTTTATATCTTCATACTATTCCTCTTTAGTTCTTTCTAGTTTATTTCTTTCAGATTTTGTCTTGTTTAACCTCTTATATCAATATTAAATTACTTTCCCAAATTCCCCTATCTCGTTCTTCTGTTCTATTTTAATTCTATCCGTTCCTATTTTATTCATTTATTCTTTCTCCGTTATGATTGTTATATTGTGTCTTCTCTCCATCTTTTATTTTTCTATTTTATTGAATTTATTATCTCTATCTATTTTTTTTCTTTGTTGCTTCTTGCTCTAGCTTTGAACTTTCGTTTTGAATTTCCCTTCTTTCCATTTTCGATTTTAGGTTTCAGTATTTCCTTCTTTCTTTTGATTTAATTTTTCCCTTCACCTTCTGTGCATTGTATCTTCCCTACTTTTTTTGCCTACAACTGGCCTTCTTTCCTGGTAGGCAAAGTGATTAAAGGCGGTTTAGGGAGGTAAGAGGAAGTGTAATGAAGGGAGGGGTGAGTGGATGCGTTGCGTGATAGGAAGGGAAGTGATGAGAGGGGAATCGACGTGATGTTAGTGAGGGGGCATGAAGGGGTGCTGGAGAAAGTCAGTGAGTTAGGGGGAAGTGAAGGGAAGGGTGGCAATGGGTACGGAATGGAAGTGTGATGTAAGGGGCTGGATGTGTCGATGGTACATGGGGCGGGAAGTAAGAAAGGTGGTCGGGAGGTAGCGATGGGAGGGATGATATGAGGGGGTGGGCCATTGAGGGGTGAAGGTAGGTGAAGTAAAGAAACATAGATATATGAGAAGTGAGGGAGGAGGAGCTGGGCGGATACAAGATAGTGATGTGGTGATGGGAGGGGGAGTGAAAGTAGATTTTGAGTGCGAGGGGCATTAGGGGAGGGGAGAAAGAAAGATGAATGGTGATTGGGTGTAGCGGCGTGAGAGGGGAAATTGGTGGGTGTAGACATGAGGAGGGAAGGGGCTGCGAGGGAATTTTAATGTTAGAAGAATAATGATGTCGATAAAAAGAGTGAATTAAAAAATTAGGTACTTGAAAAATTTTAACCTATAAAATTATTTTATTTTCTTTTTCCTATGATCATTTTTTAAATGTGTCATAAGCAATAGGAGTTGGGAGAAGTGGAACATTTCAAATACTATAATAAATAGGCTACGAACTCCTTTTTTGTAGGCGCATTTCGCATACTCTTACTAATTTGTTTTTGTAATTTATCACCCTCCTCTTTTTTCTTCTTCTATATTCATTGTCTAGTCTCTCATACTATCGTTAGGTGTTATCCTTAGCTAATTATTTACCCTTTATTTTCCTATTTCACATATTCATACCCTTTCACTCTTTTACTCTTCATTTCTCCTTTGTTATGTCTTGATCAGCCTCTAACGTCAATGTTAATTTTTTCCATTTTCCCCATGCTGCCCTTTCTGTTTCATCTTATCTCTGCCCTTTTAACTTTTTTCATCTTTATTTTCGCTCTTTATATCATTCTTTATAGATCAATTTGAAATAAAATTGCAATCGCTCTGAATAACGCAAGAGTCAAGTTTTGAATAAAAATTGTGACTAGCAAGCATCGTAACTTCGATAAGATAAAGAGAATTATTATCCATTGAATAAAGCCGATCCACAAGGTACTGTGACTTCCTTTGATCTCCGTTTAAAGGCAGAATAAAACCTGTAACGTTCGTTGTCGGAAGTGGAATCATCTCTTTCAGAGTATAGGTATCAAATACCATATCGTTACTTCGTCCGCCCTCGAGTTCTATATACTTATACCTACCCTTGATTGGTACGAGTGATTCCATTTGATTTTATTTCACTGTATCCTTTAGGCGAGACGTAGGATTTCTGTTTAGCTTTGTGCCCCTGTTAGATTGAATAGCCCGAAGGTTTCAGGGGCATACGTTCATGACTGTTTCATTTACAAATGTATTTCCTTTCAGACGGAACTTTCAATTTAGTTAGATGTTACCCACCAGAAATGGAGGGGGTTGTTCCACTTCGGGTTGCCTATGCTACAAATAAGCCAATGGTCGGTAAAAGTAGTTAGGAATCCACCTCGCGAAAACAATTTGCAGCAAACGAACAAATCACATCCTCTTCCCATTTAGATATATTTTCGAACTGAAATTCCTTCTATTTTGATAGAAGCTGCAACGAAGGTTTTGGAAAATTCTGATGACAGTGAGCTTCAGGAATTCAAAATCAATGCGGAACAGCTAATTACAATTATAGAGAATTTGTGAGGTGTATTTGATAGCTTTAGAAGAGCATCATTTTAGAAATAGATCACTGAAAAATTCATACTTGTGCAATAGTAATGTGTAATTTGTTGAAGATTCTAGACCCAAATAGTACTAAAGTTGGGGTTTCAGTGCCGGATCTAAAATTCATAGATCTCTCATTTTTTACAATTTGAATCATTTCAAAGATACTTCTTTTTTTCGTTCTCATTCATAATGTGTCACTTCTATCCTACTATCTTAGTATCTAATCTTATTCCCTTATTTGATACATCTAATATATCATTCTTAAAAGTTTAGCGTATCGAAGCATTCCTTCATCCATCTTCTTTCACTCCTCTTGCTTTTTCTACCTCCTTCATCCATTCTTCTGCCAGTCCGTGCTCCTCCTAAATATTAAGAACATCTTCTTGCCAATCTCTCCTTTCCTCCTTTCATCTCATGCAACCATCCCCCGCAAGCTACCACGCCTCTTCTACTCATTCACATACACTGCATGTTCTCTTCTCATCCTTCTTCAAATACAAAGATTCTTTTACTTCATTTCCCAGTCTCTGTTCAGCTATTCTTGTCCATCTCTTTTCTCCCCATCTTCTTTCCAGATACATTGGCAATCCTTCTCTTTTTATCACCTTATACCATCTATTGTATCTAGATTTCCCTATCCTCCCATATCTATCTCTTATCTCCATCTGATCTCTTTCTCATATCTATCTATCCATATCCATCTCTGTCTCTTTTTTCCAGCTTATCATAATCCATATTTCCTCGTTCTTCCATTTCTTGGCCTCTGAAAACTATCTTTCTTTTTCTTCATGCAGCGTTAAATCTACTGCCCTCTTTCCTCTTTTTCCACCTTTCTCTAGCACTTTATCGCTGACTGCCCTCCCTTTCTCTCCCTTTATTTTTGTTTGAATTTTCACGCCCTTTCTTCCGCTATTGTTCTAAATTTATCCCTTTGAGCATTTTCTCTCACCATCAAACCCGGTGTTCTCTAGTCTACCCCTAATGTCCATCCAATATATCTCTCTTGCAACCTCTCTATCTCCTTTCTCTCCTTCCATCCTGATTCGGACCATGCCAGCGCACCAAACAATCTCATTCGCCTAGTCCAATCTTTTCTTATTCTTCTTTATTCTCTCCCCCACACTTGTTCCATTAGCTGCACCGCTTTCTTCATCCTTTCCCTAATATGGATCAAAAGTGAGTAATTCGCTTGCACGAAAAAACCGAAATGTTGGGTTTTCTTTACTCGCTCTAACTTTCCACCTCTTCATCTCACTATCAATTTTTTCTTTCTCCCTCCTTCCTTTCTAAACCTCATTACTTTCATCTTATTCGTATTAAGCCTCAATTTTTTACTATCTAAGTACTTTTCTAGACGCGTAATTAAACGTGACATTCCTCACTCTCTGCCAACAACACTGTATCATGCACAATAGCCAGTATTTTTTCCCCTAGCCTCAATCTTCTTTATCCTTTTCATTTCCTCTCTCAAATCTAAAATCAATAGATCAAACCTTACTTTCTGTCTCTCTAAACATTTCTGCTACTCTCTCCCTCAAAACATCTCTTATGCCTTTTTTCTTCATAGCCTTATCCATTCACTCCCTGCCCAATGAATCAAACGCCGCCTTCAAATCCACAAACATTGCTGTCATGCTCCCTTCCTCCTTTCGAATAATTATATTCATAATATAACTTAGCCCGTAAATATTATCCATCACTCCCATAACTTCTCTACATCCTGTCTGATTCGGTGAAATAATCTTTTTCTTCTCTACTTATTTCTTTGAAATCTCTGATACTATTGTGACATATATCTTATATAATGTTGGCATCAATGTCGCCCCCCTATACTCACTAACACCTTCCCCTTTTCCTTTTTTCACTATTGGTACCACTATCCCTTCCTTCCATGATTCTGACCAACTCTTTGCTCTCCATACCCTGTTGAACTTTATCCACGCTAACTCTTTCAAATTCTTTCTTCTATATTTTCAAACTTCATTCGAGATTTCGTCTATATCTGCTGTCTTTCCATGTTTCACTGACCCTATCTCCGTCTATATTTCTTTTCTTGCGATATCCTTTTTTCGTGATTTTTCCTTCCTTCCTTCCATCCGTTTTCTTTCCCACTCCTTCTAACAATTCCATAAAATATTTTTTCCATTCTAGCATTTCGATCTCCAGATTAACTCTTTTTCTTTGTTTTCTCTCTATTCACTACTTTTCATACTTCTTCCTCCGTGCTTGCCTTTTCTGCTTTCTCGTCAAGTCTTTTACTCTCTTTTCCTTTTTTATGATATAACTCATTTCACTCTTTCTTCTTTCTCCTCCATTCTCCCACACTGCACTTGCCGTTTTTCTACTTTTTTAATTTCTTTTCCTACTTTTTTTTCTCTCGCTACGATCCTTACCCCAGCTACCTCTTTTTTCCCCTCCACTGACTTTCTTTGATAGATACGCTGATAATCTTTGTACTTCTCCTATCACTATTTCTGTCTCCTCGTTTACATTTCCCCCTCCTAAATTTACCATTTTTATCCTTCCCCTAAATTCTTCTATCACCTGTGTTAACCAATTACCTTTACCTACATTTTTTTTCTTATTTTCTTTGGCTGTTTTCCGTTCGTCACTCTTTCTCATTGGTACTGTCACTACTAGCGGGAAAACATCCGAGTCTACGTACTCCCCTATATATAGCCTCACTATGTTCTCCCTCCCTCATCATCCACAATAACATAGACTTTCACGGTCCTCTCCTCCCATGTAAGTTCACTCCCCTTCCTCTCATTCCTCTATATTCCAGCTCAAGATAAACCATTCCAACTCCTTATATCTTTTCAGGAATTTCCTTCCCTCTCTTTTTATTACTTTGTCTTTGGAGTTCTTTCCAGTCCCATCCCATTCCTTTCCTAATTATTTCCTTCTCTTCCTGCTGTTCTTACATAACCCCTCTATTTTCCCCTCCATATTACCATTTACATATACCCCTACTGTCCTCCACCTCTCCTCTCCTATCCTTATCTCTTCTTTCATTAATCCTTCTTTTCATTATTTCAGCCTAGTCCAATCTTTTTCCTTCCCTATCAAATCTTTTCATATTCCTATCACCATTCCTCCTATTACTCTGGCATTTTTATTTTTTCTCTTTTCTATTTTCTAAACTGAAGATTTTTACATTTTTTCAATCCAAGTCAAATTATTATCATATTCTGTGCAGAGTTTGTATAAGCTCTTGGATGATTTTTTTCTAGCCTTGGAGTTGCTTTGTTTGTTTGAGGGGTCGCTTTGTTTGTCCTACATAAATTCTACCGTAATTTTTACATTTAATTCGATAGACCAAGTTAGTTTTTTCAAATTCATGATTTTTTGGGGGGAATGCGGTGGGATATCATTTAGTTTGTTTTTAATAATAAAAAAAAACAAAAGATGTTTTGACTTTTTACATATTCTTAAGAGATGGTAAATAGAAGTGTTGTTAATATGACAAGACAACTACTCAAGAAAAAAACCATAGAGTTATTATTTAGTGGTTAAGTCTTTTAGATGTTCTTATTAATTAAATTGAATAGTTTATTATTTCTAGTGAAGATTTCGTGAATATAAGGAATATTTTTATCATAAATTCGCTCAGCCATACAAAAAACATGCGCTACTGCTCTTAAGCATTTCTGCGGTAATACCGTCCACACCATCAGCCTTACCATTCTTCAGATTTTTAATTGCGGATATAATGTGGCGGACATCGAGTATTCTTTCGTCTCCTACGATGGGATTGACTAGCGTATCCTTCTCTGTGTCACAGTCGTTATGCTCCATATCTTGACCTCCATACAATTTCTCGAAAAAAATACTCATGCTGTCTTGCACTTTGTCCATATCTTATACCATTTCACCATCAGCATCCTTAATTTAAACTAAATGATTCCCAGTACTTCCTTCCCTCATCTTCTCAACCTATTTCCAAAATAATTTCTTACTTCCTTCAAAATAATTTTGCATTATTTCATCTTCCTCCGCTTTGCTTTTATCCTTGCTTTCTTTGACTTGCTTGCTTCTTATCGCTAGCAACCACGCGGATTTCATCATTCCACCAAGCATATCCAGTCATTCTTCGCACAACCGTAGTACCGCTCACTCGAATGCACTCTGGAAGATATTATTTCGCAGTATTATCCATGGACCCCCTACATTTGCATTGCCTATTTTTGTCTACCAGTATTCTCCATGGTGACCTAAATATTCATTCAGCTTTTCACGGTAAACTATCTTTACTTTTCGCTTCTACAATTTTTTTTCAAACTCGCGCCTGCTTTAAAGTTATTATTAATTCTTCTCCTCTTCCATCTTTGAGAACAAAATCGGCTCTTATGTCATTTCTGACTTTGGACTCAAAGTTTTTATTCATTTTATACTATTTGATTATTTAAAAGCAAAAAAAAAATGTGTGTTCGAAGTTTGGGCCAGTGTCCAAGGTTACATGATTCTACAGAATTTCTGCATCTACTGAAGAGATCGGTGAACCCATAAGGGTTCCGAAATTTTGTTTATATGTTTTATAGTAAGATTGTAAGTAAGCGTTACTCACCCAAAATACATAAAAATGTGTATTTCTTTTTGTAATTGTTACGTTCCTCATGAGGCTATAACATTATGGCAAAATATGTTCACGTTTCGAAAATAAACATTGTTTATTTCACAACCTCGAAAGCTCAAGACCAAATGTTACAAGGAAAACAAACTTTTTCATATACGGTTTCATTGTAAGTGCATGCACTTTTTTGTAAAGCCTTTTGCTGATAGATCTTTAATTCTGCTGGTGTGAGCACGGCCAGTTTCAGAAGGAATTAAGGTTAAGATTTAATTTCTGATTAGGCGTATACGTTCTCGTGGGAGCAATTCCGCTCGGCCATTGTGACTGACAGAAACTGGCGAGATTCTCGAGATGGAAGGACCGAGTGGCATACGAATCGCCCACTTAACTACTGCCACCTAACATTTCGAATAACAACGGCTTTCCTGCGGAAAAGCGAAAAGAGAGAAAAAAAGTATAAAGCGTTAGAAAAGATAAAGTTTCATATTATTATCAAAACTAGTGGTAAGTGCACGTGCGCCAAGCGCGCGTACACGTTCTTGGATTTTTATTTCCAAATGCATTCCTTATGTATAATTTTCCAACTGCGACAAGAACCAATGAAAAACATTTATTATTGTAAACTGCATCCCCACAAGAAATTATATAATTTGTTACAGAATTAAATCGGCTAATGGTGGCCACCATTGTGTGCCGAAACGTTTGAAACAATTTAATTGTATTTAAAGTACTTGAACCTAAAGCCAAAAACTAACATCAGCTTTCTCAAAGGAATTCATTATTGAGGGTCAATACAATCCCCTACCAATTATCAAAAACATGAGCAATTTAAAAATCCATAATATTCTGTGTACGCTTGTGTATTAGACACTATTTTTTGCAGCACCCGCCTGAAAAAGTTTTTTGGAGTCAAATTTGCAAATGATAATTTTCGGAATATTGACTTGAGAAGTTATTTAGAAGCCCACGAATATTATACGAATCCGGCAAAATAAAAACAAAATTCTTCTGGACTTGTATACTTAAATTTTTTTCATTTTGTTATTAGGAGTTTTTCAACACTAAGCAGGCAGACAGGCAGGCAGACCAAAAGCGTTGAAAATTAAACAGTAATTCCCAACCTCATTTAAAATTGTAGTATTTTCAAATTAGGATCTTGAAACTAAAACGTTAAGAATTAATCAATTACAAATTTTCATGAAGTATTTCCATGCAATAGGGAGAACTTCATGCTGCTCCAAAAGTGAAGATAACTTTGTAGGCTGTCAAACTGTCTGAATAATTTAATGAACGAATTTGAAAGCTATCATTATTGATTAATGCCGAAAAAAATTTTAAAGTGTATCAGTGATTCGTAGTGGTTCAACCTTTCGGAAAAGTATCAAATAGACATCTGAAAGATTAAGTTCATGGAACATAAGTTACTTCCAGTTGGGTGAGACGTCTTTTCTTCTTTCCTCTAATTTTTTCCTTTTTCCTTTTCTTTTCTCGTTTTTGCATCCAACTTGTGAGTTCTTCGCACTGGAGAACAGAAGGAGAAGAAGAAGAAACTCGAAAGGGCGTAGCACGAAGCAGACTAGGAGAGAACACGCGAGCATTCGTGGCAGAAATTAAGATTCCAAGGAAATTCAGGATTCTCAGTGACGCTCGCAATGCCGGGTCTTAAGTTCTCGAGATAATTTACGTTCGGATGCTAGTATGCCACGGTGGGGTGTGTGGATTTCGAGATGGTGAGAGTAGCGTTCCGCCACTGGCACTGGCTCTGACACGAGTTACCAACCAAGCTTAACCTTTTTACCCAAGCTGCCGCTGACACATTTCTTGATTTCCAGAACAATGGGCTATAAAAGACCTGGCTCTCCCACGACTCACCCAACTACCATTGCATCGGTTCCAGCACCCTCGATTTGGAGAAATAAAAAATTCTGAGGTCCTTGTGGCTATTGCATACGCACAGAGGTAATAAGGTTGCCAAGGTCTCTCCAGGGAAAGTGTACAAGAGAATCGGAATGCTTGTCGCGTATACGCCGTTCCATGGGCCTGGACCAACTCCCATAAGTCGTTGAATCTTTTCCTCGAGATTCACAAAAACAGGATATAGATTGTTTCGTCGGAAGTGTAACCGACACTTTTTATTTTCAGATTTTTCAGAAAATCTTCTTTTCTTTCATTGTCAGGTAAAGGCCTTGGTTCGTAACCCCCGACCAGTTCGTAACACAGCAAGCGTATAAATTGATTTTCTATATAACACAATGGAAACTGTTAGTGGCTTATGTGAATTTCTTCTCAAAGAAGAAATAAAAATGTACAAAACTGATATGAGATGATAGGCATTGTTTCACGTTTATCAATTTAAAAAAAAAAATAAAAACGTCGCGCTCTGGCCATCTACCGTGGCACTCCGTACTTTCGGACTAGCTGAATATAAGACTAGCACTGAAATGACTCCACGAAACTGGACACCTCAGCGTGTTGTGAGTAAAAAAAGTGGCAGTCCAGTGGACAGTGATAACGTTCGTCTTGTTTCGAGTGCAATCATTTGAGTAAGTAGCTTTCCATGTCGAAATACAATTTGTGAGTCGATTACGAACGGGCACCAAAATATCAGCAGTGACGCATCTGTAACCCTTCTGGCAAAAACTCTTATAAAAATTGAAATATGACACATGTCGTTGACACGCTGAGACAGATATTTAATTTATATTCTTCGAGTATCTGTATTAATTTTAACCTTTGATCGAAAACAAAAAATGAATGCGTCATGTAGAAATTGATAGTCTTCGAATTGATTGTGAGGTTAGTATACGAATTGACGCACTTAGCGTAATTTGCTGTTGACGCCAGTTCGTCGACTTTAACGAGTCTCAAAAAATTAACTTTTCCAAACAAAAACTTGAAAAATGTGAAATTAATTGAATATAGTCTAAAAATAGTTAAAGAAACCTATAATCTCGAAATCAATTGCATGGATAAGCTGGTTACGAACAGGCTCATCATTGGGTTACGAACTGGCTCAAAGAGGACTTTCGGGGGTGACGAACCGGCACATCGGGTATGTTCGTTCAAATTCTCAATTATTTAATTAATGCATTCTCAAACTTGCGTTCAATGACATTTTCGATTGATGATGGATAATTCTTCACGTAAGAAGAAAGTTTATTGCACTCAAATATTGCTTGAGGCATTCAAATAGGATTTTCTTCTTTCCAGCTTCTTAGTAGGTTACGAACTGGGGCCTTCACCTCACCTTGACTCCCAGATTTCTTCCACCCCTTTTTGCTTCTGTCTTTCCCTGTCCCTCTCTGTCCTTTTTTTGCATGCTCATAAAGCATCTTCCCTCCTTATGCTCTTTTCTCACTTTCTCCTCTGATATCCCAACCTTTCTAAAATATTCTTCTCGTACCTCCACTCATCAGCCTTTTATTCTCAGGTACTTGGGACTTGTGTTAGACAGGAGAAAAGAAATTTTCCAATAACTTATTTTTTCTCACCTTTTCCACCATTTTTCAAAAATAATGAAGAGTTTCAGTTCAGCAGTTCAAATAGAAAGAGACCGAGACGTGCAAACTTCTGGGATCAAGTCAGTCGAGACCCAGCGTGTGTTATTTTTGAACAATTTTCAGTTGGAGAATTTGTTCTTGAGGTATAAAATTCGATAAAAATTATCCACATACCTAAATATTCATTTACATCAATCGCCACTTGTAATAATCTCCACTTCACTAAATTTGGCCGAATCGTCATTCAGAATAAATTTTAGTTTACCTAAAGTACATCCAACCTTAAAAATGACGCCAAAAAAATGATGTCAAATGGTGATTGATGAAAATAAAAATTTGGTGTCATAAACATGATGGAAAAAGGAAGTTATGGCAAATAGTAATTCCGAAATATGAAACTTATGACAAATCGTAATTACATTTCTTGAAGATGAAGAAAAAATTTAATGAAAATAAGAAGAAAAACGAAAAACTCACTCGATTTCTTAAAATAAGTATCGTACTCAATACGTTTTGAAAGAACCTCATATTCTCTCATAGCTTTTTTATAAAAAATACTTCTAAAGATGCAGGATTTTTTGTAAAAAATACAGGTTGTAAATGAAAAAGACATAGTTTAATACAAAACAGGTCGTTGCTAAAAATTAATATAGATTAGGTACTGAGAAAGTATATACTGGTCATGATGAGACATTCAAAGAAAGAAATATTTGAAGGAAAATAAGGAAAGTAGCAAAGGAAGAGACGAAAAGGGCAAGACAGTGAGGTTAGATTACCAAAAAGTATGTATTCAGTGGGAATATTATGTTTAGAATGAGGACAGAGAACAGTTAGAGGAAAAAGAGATAGATTTTTCAAAGAGGAATACGAGATGAGGAATACAAGGAGAGAGGAAACGTAGAATGAAAGAGTAGGAGGAGTAAAAGGAACAGGTAAAAGATACAAGTGAGAGAGGAAAAGGTCAAGTTGATTTTTTTTATGTTGCAGGAATTAGGAATGAGGTCAGCGATTCTTGGAATTTTATAGAAAAATTCGATGTGATTTGGTTTACGGAAACAAGAATCGAGGAAAAAGACTGGGAAAGTATAATAAGTAAACTTCGAACTAGGTTTAGATAGGAATTACAAGGGGCTACTTGGGAAAAGGAAAAAGGTTGGGCAAGTGGAGGAACCATGATGGGAGTCAGGATAATTCTAGAACAAAGGAAAGTGTAAAAAGGAGTTAAGAGTGGCAGACAGAAAAGAAAGATTAAAATAAAAAGGAAGTGGCACAGAATATACAACACAGTAACATTGGAAAGGAAGAAGGAAAAGAGAGGGAAGGAAGTTGGGGAGAAGGCTTAGAATAAATATTAACCGAAAATAAGACAATTTCAAATTTGTTAGTTGAGGATGACAGAACGGCTGGCAAGCTCGAAAATAGAAAGGACAAGAAGCAATGGAAAAGGGTTAGTATGATCTGTATGTACAAAGGAGAAATGTGTGTAGTAAATGTAATTTTAATGTTGGTATAGTTAGAAGTTTGTAAATTAGGAAGTAGTTAAAGAGGAAATATCGTATTAGTCACAAACCTTCATTTATGTAAACAAAAACTAACTACCAAATTATTCTCCTGAGTGCAAATTGCTCTTTTTGGAAAAATATTCTTTTTTTTTTTAAGTAGAAGTTGGAATTTTCTCTCACCAAGGTAGGACGAGACCAAAACATGATCCCAACGTCGAACACGGTGAGATTCGCAAGGGTGAGAGTCAATAGGAGCAAAGGCTAGACAGCCTTTATAAATTACTATTCCTGTTGTCTCCTTGGGTAGGTATTATTCCGTCTGTTGATTTATCGAATACCATTAATTAGCGGGCGCGCCTTTATTCCTACGAAAGGGACGAACCTATTGCTCACAGTTAGATGCCAATTCAGTGCCATTGTTCTTGCGTCGTTCACATACACTCTAGCCAGAATCGCGCGAATTGAAAATAATTTTTGCCGCGAGTGCGTTGAATAAAATAAAGGAAAAAGTCACAAGCAAGAAAGGGAAAAGTGAACAGGAAAAAGGAAAATCCGGGAAAAGCACAAGCCTCGATGTTGCGGTGGTGGGCGTCGCTTTTCACGGCGACCGACGTGAGAAATATTTTTCCGAACTCTTCTTTCTTTCTGCTTCGTTTTCCTCCCTTTCACACCAACACTTTTTTTTAGTTAGGTATCTATCTCAACGAATTTCAGAAATAAAATCTATAAATCTTTGCAATATTTTGACAACAGAAACAAGTGTTGGAATAAAGATTTAAGGTAGTGTACATTTTAAGTTTTATTTTTCATACGAAGAAGCAATCATATAGGCAGTGTTTTTTGTAGCCTCTCGAATCCCTCCTCCTCTACTTTATTATCTGAATAGCCGCGACCATTTTGGCCTGGTAACTGTGCCCTCCTCAGGCATAAGCCGATTTCATCCTCGGGTTCTCGGCCGTTTTTGAATATCGATGGTTTCCTTAGCAACCGTGTAAATAAAAAGACGATTTTATTCTGTGGCCTGGTTGTCCTTCCTCCTCCACTTTATTATTCAAACAGTAGCGACCGTTTCGACCCAGTGAATGTGCCGTCCTCAGGCATAAGCAGATCTCTCGTCCGGGCTGCCAGCCGCCTTGAAATATCGGTGATTCCTTGGCGACCGCGTGAATAAATAGGCAATTTGATTCTGTAGCCTCACCTTTCTGGTGGTCTTTTCTTCTCCACTTTAATTACTCAACAGCAGCGACCGTCTCGGCCTGGTAAAAGTGCCCTCCTCAGGCATAAGCAGATTTCTCGCTCGAGTTCTCAGCCATCTTGAAATATCGGTGATTCCTTGGCGACCGCGTGAATAAATAGGCAGCTTTATTCTGTAGCCTCACCTTTCTGGTGGTCCTTTCTTTTTCACTTTAATTACTCAAACAGCAGCGACCGTCTCGGCCTGGTAAAAGTGCCCTCCTCAGTCATAAGCAGATTTCTCGCTCGGGTTCTCAGCCATCTTAAAATATCGGTGGTTTCCTTAGCAACCGTATAAATAAGTAGGCATTGTTATTCTGTGGCCTTACAGATCCCTCCTACTCTTTATTATTGAAACAGCAGCGACCGCCTCGGTCCGGTAAGTGTGCCTTCTTCAGACATAAGCAGATCCCTTACTCGGGTTCTCGGCCTCTCTCAAATATCGATGGTTTCCTTAACAACCGTGTAAATAAAAAGACAATTTCATTCTGTGGCCTCACCTTCCCGGTTGTCCTTCCCTCTCCACTTTATCATTTGAACAGTAGCGACCGTCTCGACCCAGTCCCTTCTCCTAGACTTTAATTACTCAAACAGCAGCGACCATCTCAGTCTGGTAAATGTGCCCTCCTCAAGCATAAGCAGAACTTTCACTCGGGTGTTTGGCCCTTTTGCAATATCGGTGGTTTTCTTAGCAACCGCGTAAACAAATAGACAATTTTATTTTGTGGCCTCATCCTTCTGGTGGTCCTTCCTTCTCTACTTTATTATTTTAACAGCAGCGACCGTCTCGGCCCGGTAAATGTGCCCTCCTCAGGCATAAGCAAATCTCTCGCTCGGGTTCTCGGCTATCTTGAGATATCGGTGGTTTCCTAAGCGACCGTGTAAATAAATAGACAGTGTTATTCTGTGGCCTCACAGATCCCTCCTTCTTCACTTTATTATTTGAACCGCAGCGACCGTTTGGGCCGGTAAGTGAGCCCTCCTCAGGCATAAGCGGACCTCTCGCTGGGGTTTTCGGACATCTTAAACGAGGACCCACTCACTGGGCCGAATCGGTTGCTGCTGTTCAAATAATAAGGTGTAGGAGGAGGGACCTGTGAGGCCACAGAATAACACTGCCTATTTATATACACGGTTGCTGAGGATAGCACCTGAAGTAATTTTTTTTTCGGTTGTCCAATTAGATGAATTTTCCGATTCCCTCGTTTCGGTGGTAGAAAATTCAAGTCCTTTCCCTCTGCTAATTAAATATGGATGGTGATATGGCCTTCGCGGCAACGGCGTTAACCCTTTTCGCGGCAATTAGCATTGGGTGCCTCGTTTACTCTTGTTCGCGAGACGGGAACCGTGGGCCTGGATTATTTCATCCTGCACGTAATATCGCGTTGTAATATTCGTAGCCGGCTGTGTGAAATTGTTTGCCAGTGCTGCTTTCTTCAGCATTTCCACTCATTAAGGGCATTCTGCGAAGGCAGCTTCTTGTCTCAAGATACCTTGCACTCACCTCATCGTCCTTCACTTACCGTTTTTTACAGCTCATCTTGTTTTATTTACATGTAAAAAGCTACTATTAGTAAATTTCTCAAGATCAATTTAAAATAATGATCCGCAAGCGGTCGCAGCTTATACATTTCGTTTAAATTTTCGTTGACATTTTTGTCAATAAATATCATGTTGAGATTCCCATAATAATAAATTTAAACTTTTAATTAATTAATTAATAATTCGAAAATAATATCTTGAAAATAAATTCATGTTTGACGTTTCACTTGGGTTTTTGATATTTTATTCCACTTTACAAGTTTAGTTCATGATATATAAACAAAAAAACAGAATTATTTCTATACTATAAAAGTTGTATGAGCTTCCGCTTTTTAAATCTTTCAAAACTGTAAATTTTAAAGCGTATTTGTAAAAGAGCTTTCAGCTTGAACCTTTTAAGATTAAATATTCTGAACTGGAGTCGTTTTAAATTAAACAATTTTGAATTGAAAGCATTTAAAATAAAATAACTTTATATCGAAACATTGCAAATAGTTTCGCTTTAGGTTTAAATCTTTCAAAATTGTATTGTTTGAAAATAATAGTATTTCATAGTTAGAAAAAACAATTAAAACCAAAACCTCCTGAAACTTTGAAAGGACTCGCGAAAATGATAGCCTGAAAGTTCAAACAAAATCGGGTAATAAAAAGACATTCCTCATATCCCTTAAACTTTAAAGTTTCCCATTTAGTTAACGTTGTGAAAATCGTTACTTTTGAAAATGTGGAAATAAGGTGTGGAAATCTAAAATTAGTGTCGAATAGAAGTTAAATTTTTTATTGGAACACTTGAACAAATGCCATACCATTTTTCCTAGATCATCATTAAACAATATACCTTATATTTTTATTACCCTTTAAAATAAAGTTTCAATTATTTTGCAAAATTCTCATCCTTTAAACAATTTATCTCAATCGAGAAATTGCAAAATGATATCATTTTCTAAATCGGATGATTCTTATAATCAATAGAAGGAGACAATGTATTTTAAATAACATATTTTTCTAAAAGTTTAAACAATTTAGCTGTGTCTAGATGTATCTTGTAAGCTGAGAACTTCAGAGAAATGTGGTGTTCATCTATTTGATTATTTATTTGATAGTTCACTAGAATTCATGAACTTTTTAAATAATTTTGTAATGTCTAAACAATTGGTTTTCAGCAAGAAGCTACAAGTCTATGTCAGTTTCGAAATCGAACAAGTTTTCTGGTCAATGCATTTATCATAACAATTCTCTAATTGTTTAAACAGTGATTGAGCTGTAGCTTGGCAGATTCTCTCCCTTATTAGTGAGAAATAACACGTTCAATTTTTTTTTGTTTAATAAAGAAATTGGCAAAGATATGGGATCTTGAACTTATGGGTAATTTTTTTTGAAAATTAAATATTTTCGTTCCTATTTGTCCGATTTAAATTCTCAAAAGCCGAAATGTATTAAAATATACATTCAAATTTTGAAAGTTTTCAGTACTCAGCATTGAAATCTAAAAAAAATTCAATCTTGCAACTTAGAAGTGGAGCATTTTCAAATTTGGAGCATTTGAAATTGAAAAATTTTTTTTTGAATTTCTGAAAAATTCCACAATATTAAATTTATAGCATTCAATAATCTAAACTTAAAAATTCATAGTTTTCGAAATCTCAAAATTAAAAATTTTAATTTCCTTTTTCAAGATGAAGAGTTTCATATTTAGGGCAATGGAAATTTGGCAGATTCAAAATGAAATTTAAAAAATTGTAGTCACTGTACACACTGTACACACACGGAATATTCAAAATTACTTATTTAATATTGATACATATTCGAAATTCAACTATTTCACTATATATAATAACTTCAAATTTGAATCGCGCACAATTGAAAAATTCCAAAAATGCATTAAAAACTTAATATTCCGAATGTAGCTTTCTAATTTTACGATTCATAAAACCACCAGAAACTACTAAATTAATTAGCAAACCGAAAATTTGTTTTCAATATAAAACCATGTAAGAACTGCGCATTCAAAACACATTCAAAATATTCCTCAAGATTTCACAAGGCTTCAAGTATTTTAAAATATTTCAAAGGATTTTCAATAATCTTCAGTGATTTCAATTTTAATCGATTTGAGAATATTTCAAAGGATTGACAGACATGTAAAGCGTTTTAATGAGTTTCGAAATAATTTAGGGCATATCACAAAACTTTCGAAGGTTTTAATGGATTTCAAAGAATTTTTAGGCACTGCAAATTATTTGAAAAGATTTCAGGGATTTTTAAAGTATTTCAAAATATTTCAAGAGATTCTACAGCACGTCCAAAAGGATTTTACAGAATTTTTATGAATTCCAACTAATTTTAGAAGACTTCAAGGAATTCAGAGAGATTTTAACGATTCCGTAAATGTTCTCAATCAGTTTCAGAATATTTCTCGGGATATTATAAGACTTCTAGAGGTTTTAAACGGTTTCAAAAGATTTCAAGAAATTTCTAGAGATCTCTGGGTATTTTCAAACATCTTAAGGATTGTCCAAGCATTTAAAAAGATTTCAAGGGCTTTCACATGATTTTAAGTTATTCTAAATATTTCGAGGAGCTTCATAGAATTTCCAATGATTTCTATGAATGTTAAGGAATTTCTATGGCTGCCACAGTCCAACTTACTTGAAAAAGTATAAAAGTTACCTACTTAAACCGAAAACGTGACTGAAAGTGACTAATTTCTAACTCAAAAAGGGTCTAAAATTGATCAAACGTGATTATTATGCATTAATAATTTGACTGATGTTTTTTTGAAATTCGAAAGAATTCAAAAGAACTCGATGAAATTTATAAGAAATCCAATTCCAATTATAAAATTTAAAGGAATTCAAGATATTTTGATGAAGTTTATAAAAAAATTGAGTGCATTGAGCAAAATTTGAAAAATCAAAAAATTTTCATGCAATTGAGTAAAACATAAGTGAGCAGATTTCAGGGCGTATCTGAAAAAATTTGAGAGGATTAAAAAAAATATTTCAACTCAAAAGAATCCAATGAAAATTCCAGAGAATTTTTAAAAAATGAGGCTCAATTAATAAGAATTGAGGGTGAATTTCAAAAGAATTTAAAAGAATTTAAAAAAATAAAAAATATTCCATTGATTTTAATAGAATTGGAGTGAATCCAGAAAAATTTGAGGGCATTGAAGAGATTTCAATAATGCTTATACGAATTCAAGATAAATTAAAAAGAAATTAAGGTGAATGGAAAAAAATGTTCAAAATTCATGAATATTCCATGACATTTAGATAAATGGGACTAAAGAGGATTTGTGAATAAGAATGTAACAAAATTTATGAGAATTCAAGGTAAATTAAAAAGTTTTGAGGTTGAATTACAGAAAAATTGAATATTCAAAAAAGATCCACTCAATTCAATGGATTTCAAGGGGATTCCGAAAAATTCAAGAAATTTCAGAAATAGGTATACAGGTAGATCTGGTCCAGTGGTGATTAACCCTTGGGTTCTCTGTTTAAATTTATTGAAAGAAATAACTAAAGTGATTTTTTCATTTTAAAAAGTGCCTATAATGTGAGCTATAGTGACTTTATCTTAAGAAATTGACTAGAAAGTGATTTGAAATAAAAGTGAATAAAACTGACTGTTTGACAGCAATGAAGTTTTCAGAGCTCTAGAGATTGCAGAATATTGTAAAATATTTCAATGGGATTCGAAGGATTTCAAGTGATTTCAACAGGTTGCAAAAATTATTAGACACTTTAAATGATTTTTAAAAAATGTATGGGATTTCACGGGTTTTCAATGTTTTTCAATTGTTTACGACGGATTTTGAAAAATTTTGAAGTTTCTCAATGTATTGGAAATTATATAAGGTATAATTGTACCATAGCCAGTGTACCATTAGTTACAATTTCCTAATATATGAACATATTTCAAGTATTAGAACTAATAAGTAAAGTGCTTAATCAATAAAATACGTATTTTGAATAACTTAAATCTTTTCAGTACAATACAACTGAGTACTTAAAATATAGAAATATTTTATGAATGGCCACTAATGGTACAAACATAGACACAAAGATTACTTCTACGCTAGTATTTGAATAACAGTATGTAAAATTAATGAATCTTCAAATTTATTAATTCGTGGATTCATTCATTCACTTTGTCCATATTGAAGCTCCTGTTGTTTGTCTCGCTTTTCGCGTATTTTTTGTCTCGTAACTTTTCCTATCATGTCAATGTGACACTTTACCAGCAAACATCAGTTTGGCATCTTATAAAATTATTATTCTTGATGCATTAATTAATTAATTACTTTTATATATGTACATTCCGCTTGAAGCTGCGTGAGGTTTTCTTCCTTACGAAGAAATGCTTTATTATTGATTTTCAAGATCCTAATTTGAGAATACTTTAATTTCTAGCGGAGTTTGAAATAGTTTAATCTTTATCCCTGCAAGTTTGAATTCATTAATTTTTCAAGCTTCCAATTCGAAATCATATAATTTCCAATGTTTCGAAAATGTTCAAACTTTGAAGGCTCGCAATTCCAAATTCTCAATTTTATGCAGTAAAAATGGCAGTGAATATTTTTTATAAAAAAATCTTATTTTCTAGTTTAGAAAAATCTATCTGATCACTTTGAATGTCACGTGATACTACATGACATAATAGATACCTGATCATAATTTGTATCATCTTCAAACATTTTCTAATTTCAATTTTAAATTACACATTCGAATGCGCAATTATAAAATAGTTTAACCTTTGAGACCTTGAAAATGAATAGTTCGAATTTCTAAATGTATAATTTTGTTATGTTAGTGTTGTTGGCCAGATAAAATTAATAAAAAATCTACAGTTTTTAATGTTTTGCTTAGAATTGTTAAACTTTTTTGGGCATTATATTTGAATTTATATAGTTTTGTAGGTTCCCAATTTCAAATTGCGGAATGCTGTAGGTTACTATTTTAAGACCGTCGCTGGGACGCATATTTACTGAGTCGGAGCGTAAAAAATGAAGGTAAACAACGAATTTGACTTTCTCGAATTAAGGGTACCTTTCTTTAACTAAAAAGATATCTTAATTTTTTCTTTTAACACCCTCAGTTAAAAAAATGGACATTGTATTATCACTCTTTTAATATCAATCTGAAAGTTTTGTTCTCACAACAGTTTCGATAGGGTTTTTAATGCACTTTCTATTGAACAGGAACATTTTTAATTATTTGATATTAAGTGAGTCATAAATCCTTGAAAAACATGGTATCCGCACAAAATCTCCGGAATGCTTATTCTTACGAATAAATAATGAAATGTTCGCTTTTTAACCTGAAGTTATCTGAAAGAAAAAAATATATGCTTCCTTTTTAGACAGAAGACAAAAAAAAGAAACGAACCCTAAATTCGAAAAAAGTCTAATTGATTTTTGATCTTCAGTTTTGTAGGTCAAATCTTTTTGGTTCAAACAGTGCTTATGATTAATGGAAAGATAATGGAAAATCCAATCGAACCTGTAGTAGAAAATGTTGTTTTATTATCTTCGGAGCCAGTGGAACCAGGCCCCAACCCCAAAATTGAATCACCTGATTTCAGTCCATAAATACTAACATTACATCTCTGTAAGATGTTTGAGGCCTATTCCTGTTTTAAATCAAGTCTGGATTCGGAGTGAAAAAATGGCTCATTTCAATACTTTTTGTGCAAAACAATTTTTTTGGATCCTAGCCCGAGCACTCGAAAAAAAACGTTTTACACAAAAGTATTGAAATGAGACAATTTTCAACTCCGAATACAGATTTGATTTAAAACAAGAGTAGGACCTAAGTGTCTAACAAAAATATGACTCTAGTATGTATGGAGTAAAATGAGGCCATTCGATTTTGAATTCAGGGCCTGGTTCCAACGTCCATAACGGAGTTATAAATAACCAAAATAGTTGGTAGCTCAGAAGTAATGTCCCATAGATTAATGTGCTTCTAATTTTTAATTCGCCCCATAAAGTGACCACAGCGAAGTGTTGAAAGATACTGAGAACCTTGGAAAAAATCTGCTTTCTATTTTAATCCCAAACTCTAATCAAACAATCATTTGGGGGAATAGGGGAATTGAGGGTTATTCAGACCCCTATGCTGGAAGCTTTCGTTTCGATTTTCTTGAGAGATGGCTCAAATTAAGACTCTTGTGAGGTAAAATTGCGGTGAAAGATGAATTGGTATATGCTACGTTTTTCCTCTATTAATATTAGTAGTTAGAGAATAAGAAAATGGGGAAAATTTGGTTATTCAGACCCCTATGCTGGAAGCTTTGGTTTCATTTTGATATTATTGCAAGATTGCTCAAATTAAGGCGCTTGGCATGCTGAATTGAGATAAAAAATAGAACGTATTGTGTCATATTTTTCCTTCTTCGATATGCGTAGTTGGAAAATAAGAAAACATTGGTGAAATTTGGTTATTTAGATTCATATGCTGAAAGCTTTCCTTTTGGTCAGATTTTTTTTCGGGAATGGTTCAAATTCAAGCTCTGGACAGACGGAATTGAGATCAAAAAGAAAATGTGCTATTTTATATTTTTCTTTTTGGGATATCAATAGCCAAGGAGTAAGAAAAATTGAGAAAAAATGGTTATCTAGACCCATATCCTGAAAGCTTTCCTTCTAGTTCGATTTTCTTCACATATGACTCAAATAAAAGTTCTTTCCGAGGCGAATTTAGACAAAAAATACAATTTTCTCTGCTGCAGATTTTTTTTCTCATATTAGTAGTTTAAGATTGAGAACAATGGAGAAAATTTGGTTATTCAGACCCCTATGCTGGAA
>JAUMHM010000078.1:10284678-10309788 GCA_032362435.1 Melikaiella ostensackeni
CGGTGATGACGCAGCAGACGAGGAAAATATCGATAAATATCGTTAAGAGAAAAACGTATCGATACTTTTCGATACAGGAGCGTATCGGTATGTATCGATATTTATTGATACTTTTCCCATCACTAGTTCAGTACAGTTACGTGAAGTCTCGTCGCGTCAGTATTCTCAATAATTGTTATTTAGGAAAACTAAAGAAATAAAATGAAAAGTGGCGTTAAAAATCTTACCCCGCCTGAGATTGTAGAAAAAGCGAATGCAATTGTAAATAAGTCATTGCCTTCTAAGTGTAATGAAAAATATGAAACTGAATATGAAAAGTTCATGCAGTCGCGGAAAGAGGAAAATCTAACCTCATTTTCGGAAAATGTGTTGCTACTTTACTCTGACAAGCAAGTCAAAATTTTAAAACCTTCAACTGTTTGGTCACATTACTCAATGATAAGATCTACTTAAAATCTCAATAACGGTGTCGACATAAGCCAATACAAGGAATTGACAATGTTACTGTTTTTATATTTTCATTTCAAAAGAGTCTCTTTTATTTGCGGGGGCTCCGCCCTCCGAAAGTCCCAGGCGGAGGCTTCGGCGCCTGCACCTCTATCAGAGTCTACCCCCCCCTGGACCTCAACCGCCTTCACACCTAACCTCAAAATCTAAGAATAACATTTCCTTGCGTGTATGTGAGATTCGCTCTACAGTTTAGACAAGAATCACACTTCCTAATCACAGATATTGGAAAAAGTATCGTGTGCGACACGGGAGCAGCGTGATTTTGACTCACGTGAGTGCTATCCTCGCTTCGCTCGGGCGGCAAACTTCACGCTCGTCAAAATCACTCTGTTTGCTCCCTTAGTGCACAATGTACTATTGTCTTGTTCAATTTCTACTCTGGTATAAAAACCGTGAAGAATGAATTTTTACCTCTCAAAATAAAAAAACTAAGTCTTTCAAGAACTCAAATTGAAATTAACTATTATCAAGGGGGTCCTTTGGTAATCATTCTTCCGAAACACAATTTCACTTCTCCAACTTGTTTTCGTATCCCGCTTCGTTTTTGAGAAAAATTGGGTATTTCGTTTTTTTAATATCACAAATAAATTTTTTTCAAAAACCAAGAATTCTGAAAGACATCGAAGATGGAGAGAAAGAGCACTTGGGGATCTTTAGAGTGATGATAAACGATCCGCACATCAACCGGAAAATGTGAGCCCTGTGGAGTCCGCTGACTGAATCAAACCACTATCAATCACCAGCGACTCCCTATGCGGCTTCTGCGTGTAAACAGAGTGGTGGCACTTTTAATATCCGAGGTAAAAACCGAACTCCCAAACTACGACGTAACTCGTATATTTGTCGAAACGCCTTTCCAATGACAGGTGACAAAAAAAGATTGTGAAGCACTCAAGACACGAAATCTATAGAAAAAAAAAATGTTTTAGACATCCGAATCTCTTTAAGAATCATTTAGAAGGAAAATATAATATCTTATGAAGATAAATTTACTTATGGGATGTATTAAAAGTTGCAATAATTTGAAAAAAGGTCAATCGAAAAACTAAATTCTGCTTTGAAATGTGACTACAAACTGAGTGGATCGATATGTCAATTTTTCAAAAAGGTTTGAACTAGATTTTAAATAGAGCAATGACGAAGGAGTGGCAAAAACATTTACGTCGCCTCATATCTAACGTGGAAAGATTCCCCAGAAAGTACTCCATGGAAATTTTGAGAAAATTTCGGTCGGAAATTTCGTTGACACACCGTGGGAATTTCAAAAACTTTCCGGCTGCAAATTCCAGCCTGCAATGAACCCAAGGAATTCCGAGAAAACGCTATACAACCCTTACCTCTGCCCTGGTCGACGCCCGGAGACCTTGACCGTAGTGCCAACATATTCCGTATACACAAGGTGTAAAAAATACATCTTCTACGAAGAAGTTGACTTTCTAATAGACATTGGTCGCACTCCAAGGGATACTGAGACGACCCGTCAGTGTACAATATCAGTGTGCAATATATACGCAATATACATATGTGCAATATATATATATATATATATTTGTGTGTGTGTGTGTGTGTAAGTTGAGTTCTAAACAGGGATAAGTCAAACCCCAACGGTTGTTTGAAAGACCCGTCATCTTGTAACATCTTCTGAGTTCATCAGGTATACAAAATCCATCTTCCTTAAGGAAGTTAAGTTGTGAATAATAATTGGTCGTTCCCCAATGGTGACTAGGAGGACGACTCACTTTGCAACATCTTCTGAGTGTACCAGGTATACATAATACATCTTCCTTTATGAAGTTGAGTCCTATATTAAGTCCTTCATCCAGAAGCTAACTTTCACGAAGTAGATGTATTTTTTACAGCTGGTGCAAATGGAAGGTGTTTAATGACCAGTCTGCTCCTTAACCTTTAGGTGGCAATTACTCACTATTTAAAAGTCATATTCCTTGAAGAGAATGTATTTCTTACACCTGTTGCACACAAAAGATATTGCACAATGACGGGTCATCCCAGCAAACTTTTGGGGTGCGACCAATTCGTATTTCAAATTCAACGTCCTCGAGGAAGATGTATTTGTTACACCTGGTGCATCGGAAGATGTTGTACGATGAGAGGTCGTCCCAGTATCTACCAGGGAATAACCCATTATTATTTGTTACTGAACTTTGTTAAAACAGATGTATATTGTACACCTGGTGCATTCGGGAGATGGTACACAATGAGGATTCGTCCCAGTATCTACTGAGGAATGACCAATTATTATTTTTTTGTACAACTCGTGTACTCGGTGGATTACAATGATAAGTCATTAGAGAAATAGGTCGGGTGTGCTCTTTCTTCATTTAGAACTTAACTTCTTCGAGGAAAATATGTTTTCTCACCTGGTGCACTTAGAAGATGTTGCACAATGACGGGTCGTCCCAGCAAACAGTTGAGGTGCGACCAGTTCCTATTTCAAAGTCAACGTCCTCGAGGAAGACGTATTTGTTACACCTGGTGCATTAGGAAGATGTTGTACGATGAGTGGTCGTTCCAGTAACTACTGAAAAATGACCAATTTCTATTTAAAAGTCAACTTCCTGGAAAAAGATTCATTTTTTACACCTAATGCAAACATAATATGTTAGGACGACGGTCCATATCTCCGGAAATTGACGGAAGGAAAGAGGTAAAGACAGTATAGCGTTTTCTCGGCATTTCTTGGGTCCATCACTGGTTGGAATTTGCAGCTAGAAAGTTAACGGAATTCGTAGAAAAAGTCAGCAGACTTTGCAACTGGAATTTTCATGGAATTTCTGTGGAGTACGTTCCGGGAAATCAATCAAGAATTCATAGATATCAAAATTTTCGAGCAAAGATTATTATTTTCGGTGATGGTTGTCCACTCCAAAACAATCGAGACCATAATGATTCAGACTTTAGAGGATCTCTGCACAAACTGTTAGAAGTAAGTTTATTTCTCTATGTATTTAGGGTCCATACGAGTAAGTGGTAGGGTTACATAACTTCAAAAAATGGTGTACACCAATTGCATGATTATAAGTGATTTCAAATGAGAGTAAGTGAATGGAAGTGAATGTAGTGATTGCAGGTAATTGTAGGTGACTGCAATTGAATGAAAGTGATTGCAGTGATTCCCAGTGATTGCAGGGTTTATTTTGTATTATTACAGCAATTCCACGGTGAATTCCAAGTAATTGCAGTGTTGAAAGTATTGATAGTAGGGATGTATTAAAAAACTAAAAACTTCGAGTTGTCTCAAGGCTTGATAATTCGAAATTTCTGGAATCGTATGACGTTAAGTTTTCAACTCTACTTTTTAGACATACTTGGATATAATTCGATACCAAGAAATCAAAAATGCAATTCTTGAAAAGTATCCGTCTGTGTGTAACTCGAGATATAACTTGCTTCTGTTTACCAAATCTCGGAAAGTAAAAGAGCAATGATCATGAATCGTGAACTAAATGTAGCTTCATAACGTTGATGTCCAGGTGAGATGTTAATATTTTAATTTATATTGGCTATTTCGAACTATTTTTCTTGTCGTTTACATCATGCTCATTTTTATGTCCTTACATTTTTTATGCGTATCTTTTTCTCCTATTTTTACTGTAGTATGAGAATTCCGTCGTATATTTGTAGGCCTTTTCAAGACGCATAAACTCAATTATTAACGAATCTTCCATGATCTCTTATGATCTACCAGTACTGATTTATGATTTGAAAGAAAATCCTTACGGGAATACTTTCTAAATATTTTGAATAGAACAACACTATTGTAACTTAAAAAGGTTTTCCTTGTCCCAAGACACATTTTGATTGACCTTTTATTGTTATCTCCGATTTTCTGGAAATACGATTTTCGTCAAGACAGAAACATCAACTTGAAAAGTATTAAGAATAGCACTTTTTGATTTTGTTATTGAAAAACCCTCCTCTATGAGTGAGCAAATGTTTTCAATGCCTATAAAGCGGCAAAGTGCTCATAATTTGAGCACAAGTAAATACATCGATTGTGAATATATTTTACCATTATATATTAATTTAAAACACAGTTTCTTAGAATTTGTTCAAGTTATATATATATATATATATATATACCATATGTAAACATTTTTATTAGTAATGCAATTCCTTGAATTGAATTCTGACAATTCATAATATACAAGCATATTATATACGGTATGAAGCCACTTAAGGTAATTGCAGGTGATTTCGTGTAATTGCAAGTAATTGTAAGTGATTGCAAGTGATTGTACAGTGATTTCAAGTGTTTGCAAGACAAGTATGTGAAGAAATATTTGTAACTAGTTTAATAGGAGCGCAAAATAAACTAGAATCTACCAATTTTACAGAATTGTACATACGTAAGCCTTAATAAGACATCCACTGATTCTTAAAATATGTTTTCTTTCAATTTTTTGCCATATTACAGCAACAATAATGGGAACTGAAAAAAACTTCTAATCTCATATAAAAAATCCAGGGATATTAGAAAAGTTCCTATTTCCAAGTGTTACACACTCCTCAATTGAATAAAAAATCATTTGTATATGTTAATGTATTTATAGGAATGTAATTGATGGTTATTATTATATACACTCATATTTATAACGAATACAGAATTCACTAACTTCTCCGACTAACCTCGGACTGTTGTTAGGTGTTTGCATTTCACAATGGGGTAAAAAGAATGATCTTTTCAGCCCCATATCTGATATATTTAATCATCCTGCAATTTTTCCGGCCCAAAGAAATGGTTTTTCGGTCCAATAAAAATTGTTCTCTAATTTAAAATGATTTTTCTCATTTGGAAGTTGTTTCTGGTTAAATGAAAACAAAATTTCCTTGTAGAAACGGTTTTTTCTAATAATTAAAATAATTAACTTGAGCCAATGCCTTTTGGTGGCGGTCTTTTTTCTATAATTAGTTAGAGATATAATATTCATATTACACAAAAGTAAAAGATTTGATTTGCTTTTTATTCCAAATTTTGTACTTATGACAGTAACACCGTTATCACACGCGTATTGACGCTAGCCGAGGAAAAAAATGATAAAATTGTAGCTGTCGAATCTACATGGGTTTCTACATTCCTTTAGTGCGAAACGTTATTGAAAAATAACATTATTGAACTTTTTTTTTAGAATTTTCTCCTAGGGTGAGTAAAAAATTATTAAGAATTAACGTTCCAAAACGGGAAATATTTTATGTACAGAAGTTTCTGTACATTTAAAAAATCCCTTTCATTAGTTGTTGAAATAATATTCTACTCACTGGTTCATCAGAGGTCATAATAAAATGATGCTCGCATTTTTAATCTGAAAAATAAAAATATAAATTTCAAAGAATAAAAGTTGCAAATTTTGAAAAAAGTTTATATTGGAATTTTTTGTTGTTGTAAAAAATACTTTTGTAGCATTGTTTGTTTTGTGGCATCATAAAGCATTATCCAATAAGTATCATTTAACTTCGAAGACCATCCGGTTAAAGTTAGCTGAGGCTCACTGAGGAAAGCTTCCCTTTTAGTCCGATTTTCTTTCGGAATGGCTAAAATTGAAGCTCTTGAAATGTAGGATTGAAATGAAAAATGAAAATCAATAAGTTATAGTTTTTTTTCTTCATATTAATAGTCGAAAAATAAGAAAAATGAGGAAAATGAGGGAAATTCGATTATTTAAACACGTATGTTGGAAACTTTTCTTTTAGTCCGATTTTCTTCGAAAAATGGCTGGAATTGAAGCTCTTGGCATGTAGAATTGAGATAAAAAAATAGAAATTGATAGGTCATAATTTTTTTCTTTGTGATAGTAGTTAAAGAATAAGAAACATAAGGAAAATTTAATTATCTGGACACCTATGTTGGAAGCTTTTCTCTTGGCCCGATTTTCTTCCGAGTGACTCAATTGGAAGCTCTTGGAATCGAGGACTGGAGTAGAAAATAAATTTTGAATCTTGAATTTTTTCTTTTTTGGTATCAGTGGTCTAATAATAATAAAGATGGCCATATTTTAAATTGAGACCTACTAACGAAATCTCACTTGAGGTGACTTTCCGCCCTCATATGAGACTGATTTTCAAATATAATGTCAGTATTTCCGTCTAAAAGTGCAGAGGATACAGAATTTGTAATGGAAAGATAATAAGTAGATGAGAGATACAAATCGTACAATAAAATAAGGAAAGGAAGAATACAAAAAGAGGGGTTGAATCAGGGACGATAATAGTGGTGGTAAAATAGGAGAAAATAGGGGTGTGAGTGGAGGGGGTAACTGAAGGCAAGCGTAGAAGAGCAGGGGGTGGTTTCTGGCTTAGATAGTCGCAAATCACTTTAACTGCTCGTAGGAGCAGTTTGGAGCCGCTAATGGCGTCAAGTGTCTCAGATACCGTGGCTTCAGATCAGGTCCGGCGGGTCGTCGAGCCTCCCACCCCCATATCTACCTTCTCGTCTGCACGTACATATTACACGCTGACTTCTCTCCTCTCTTCTCTTCTCTTCTCTTCTCTTTCCTCTACCTGACACTCTCTCCTCCTTTCTCTTTCCTCTACCTTTCGCTCTATCTTTTCTCTCTCCTCTGCCTTCCACTCTCTCCACTTTTCTTCTCTTTTCTCTAAACTTGCTATCTCCCTCTCAGCTCCTCTCTTTGGTTTGTAAGACGTGCAATTTAATGCGGAGTGGAACGTGCCGTAGAATTAACAGCGTAACTGCTCTTGTCTTGGACATAAGCGTTACTGCCGGTACCTTCTATTCGGCAGGCCGACCGATTAAGCGTCCTGGAGGTCCTGGAAGGTCGACATTCCCGAATAGAGGAAGAGCTGAGTTGGGGGTGAGAAGGGTGGTTTCACGTACAAGGGTGGCTATGATACGTTTAATGTCCGAGCAAGCGGCCGCTTGCTCACACAGCGGTGTCCGCCATCCGTTACATCTATAAATCTAAGATAACAATATTGCCACCCTTCCCCCACCACGGCACAGGCGACGCTCGAGGGGCCAGTAATGAATGTTTGTACAGCAACCATTAACGACGACCGGGCGCTTACGCTCGCCGAATGTACTATACGCGTAGTGAGTCCTGTTTAATTTGTGTCGTGTGTAGCGACATCTACAACCGCCTGGAGAAACAATTTTGCACATATGGGACTCCATATGCCATGAGCGATAGATTTCCATGGTAATAAAATCACAATGCTTATGCTTCCTAACAAAGGAAGTACAAAATCTCCAAAGAACACCACACCAAGTGTAAAGAAAATATCTTTTTGTCAAAATGTCTAGTTATGATTTTTTCTTGTAATTTTGAACCTGCAAATCAATAATTCGAAAGGATATCATTAGAAAAGTTGACAGTTTTCACTCAAACAATCGACAAACATCAAATTTTTATATGTTCTTTAAGGTAGAGGCCCCGGTTTGTAACCTCCGAGCAGTTCGTAACTCAGCAAGCGTATAAATTAATTTTTTATATGAAACAATAGAGACTGTTGTCTGATGTGAATTTCTTTCCAAAATGAAAAGGAAAATGTACAAAACTGATATGAAATGATAGGCATTATACTGAAATATAAGTTTTTTTCCATGAATTCGACAGATCCACTATTTTGGGAATATCGGATGTTTTGGGGTTGTTTCAACATCCACTAAACATAAATGCAAGGAAATAGACATTTTCTCAAAATCAATACCACGAGAGATTTGTTGACCCAACTATTGGGGCCGGAAAACACTTCATAAGAAACGTGTAAAACATCCTCTAGCAGGAAAAGTTTTTGAATTTATTTCTGAGGTTTTTTAACAGCCCTTAAAGATTTAGGCAAGAAAATTAACATTTTCAAAAGAGCGAAACCACAGTAGGTTTTTTGGTCAAGCTATTGGGGTAGGAAATCACTTAAAAATAAGTGAAAGAAGCTTCTTTTACTAGCTGAAGTGATTCAATTTATTTTAAGGTTTGGTTTGACATCCCTCAAAGATTCAAACAATGAAGTCGACATTTCCTAAAAACCGAAATCGCCAGAGATTATTTGATTGAACTATCAGGGCCGGAAATCATTTTACAATGAATATGAGAAACGTCCCCTAAGAGAGAGACTTGTTGAATTTATTTTTTAGGTTTTTTATCAGCCCTTGAAGATTCAAGAAACAAAATTGAGATTTTCAAAAGACCAAAACGATGACAGATTTTTTGATTCAACTATTGAGGTAGGAAATGACTTCAAAATAAGCGAAGGAAGCTTCTTTCACTAGCAGAAATGATTTAATTTATTTTAAGGGTTTTTTTGATATCCCTCAATGATTCAAGGAAGAAAATCGATATTTTCGAACAAGCAAAACCATAGGAAATTTTTGTAATGAACGATTGGGGTGAAAAATCACTTTAATGTAAGTGCAGGAAGCGACCTTACCAGGAAAAGTGTTTGAATCTATTTTAAGGGTTGTTTTAAGATCCCTGAAGCATTCACGCGAGGTAAATGACATTCCCTAAAAATAAATACGACTGAAGATTTTTTGATTGAACTATTGGGGTCGGAATTCAATCAAACGGGAATGTCAATTTCCTTACATAAATGTTTAAGGGATGTTATAACAAGTCTGAAAGTACATTGAACGAATTTCCCAGCTAGGATATGTCTCCAACGATTATTTTGAAGTGTTTTCCGACCACGATAGTTTATTAAAAAAATCTCCTGTGATTGTGGTAAATAACAAATTTCGATTTTCTTGCTTGAATTTTTTAGAAATGTAGAAACAACCCTCAAAAATAAATTCAACTAGTTTTTATGATAGGAGAAAATTTCTGTACTTATTTCAAAGTGATTGCCGAATCGAATCGTTTAACAAGAAAATCTGCCTCTCATTTTGTATTCCTAGGAAATTTCGATTGCCTTGCTTGAATCCCCAAACGAAGTTAAAACAACTCTTAAAAAAAATTCAAACACTTTTTCTGGTAAAAGAAGCTCCCTTGACTTACTTTGAAGTGATATCCGACCCCAGACGTTTAATCCAAAAATCTTCCGTCGGTCTGATTGTTGGAAAATGCCGAATTCCTTATTAAAATCTTCAAGGGATATTAAAAGGATCCTTGAAATAATTACAAAACATTTCCTGGCAAGGGCTATTTCTGACATTAATTTTGAAGTAATTTTTTCACCACAATAGTTCAATCAAAACATATCCGGGAGTTTTGGTCTTTGAAAAATGTCAATTCCCTTGCTAGAATCTATAAGGGTTGTGGAAATAGCCCTTAAAATGAATCCAAACACTTTTCCTGACAGGAGACGCTTTTTGCACTCTTCTTGAAGTTATTTCCGACCCCAATAGTTCAATCGAAAAATATTCCGTTATATTTATTGCTATAAAATGTCAATATCCTTGTCTGAAACTATAAGGGATGTCAAAGCTACCCTTAAAATAAAATCAAACACTTTTTATGGTAGGGGATATTTTCTGTATTTATTGTGAAGTGATTTCCGATCCCAACATTTCATTCAAAATATCTTACGTGATTTTGATTTTTCGGAAATGTCGATTTCCATCTCAATTTTTTGAGAGATGTTCGTGCAACCCTCTTAATGAGTTCAAACACTTTGCCTATTAGAAGACGCTTCTTGCACTTATTTAAAGTGATTTCTGTTCCTGCTTGTTCAATCATAAAATCTCCAGTGGTTTTCATTGATAATTAATTTCGATGTTTTTTAAATCTTTAAGGCAGGTTAAAACAACCCTTAAAATAAATTCAAAGACTTTTTCTGGAAAGGGACGCTTTTTTCTCTTATCTTGGAGTGCTTTCCAGCCTAGTCGCTCAATTAAAAAATCTTGCATGGTTTCATTTTGGAAATGTCTATTTCCTTGCTTGAATCTTTGAAGGATGTTGAAACAGCCCTTCAAATGACTTTAAACACTTTCCTCAGTGAGAAACGCTTTCTGCACTAATTTCTGACAGATTTTCGATCCCATTCGTCAATTCAAAAAATCTTTCGTGGTTTCGATTGTTAGAAAATGTCGATTTCCTTGCTTGAATCTTTAATAGATGTTAAAAACAACCCTTGAAATAATTCCATACACTTTCCTGTTGAGGAAGCTTCCTGAACTTATTTTGAAGTGTTTTCTGACCCCATTCATTCAATCAAAAAAATCGCCATGATTTCCTCTTGGAAATAACTATTTCCTTGCTTGAATCATTTTGGGATGTAAAAACAACCCTTAAAATAAGTTTGAACACTTCTCCGGATAGAGGGCGCTTTCTGCACTTTTTTTATGTGGTTTCTGACCCCAAGCATTTGATGAAAGAATCTTTAGTGGTTTTGATTATTAAGCAATGTCGATTTCCTTGCTTAAAACTTTAAGGGATATTGAACTAATACTCGAAATATACTCGAACACTTTTCCTGGTGAAAAAAGCTTTCTTTACTTATTTTAAAGTGATTTCCGACCTCAGTATTCTAATTGAAAAATCTCTCGTGGTTTCGACTTTTGGGGAATGTCAATTTTCTTGCTTGAATGTTTAAAAGATGCTAATGCAAGAAGGATAACACTCTAATAATAGACGATTTTTACATTCTCATCTCAATGAGAAGGTATTGGTTTTATGTGAAAACTGACTTTTGCAGATTTCAGCAAATCTCGATATTTTGGGACTTACTGATTGAGAAAAAATGGATTTTACTATGGTGTCTGTCTATCGTTGTCGTTATCGCCTGTGAACAAGATAACTTTCAAAGGAATTGTCCGATTGCATTGCACTTTTACACACTGTTTCAAGGCCTAAAAAGAAAGGACGAGTGTGTGAACCAGCCAATTTGAATGAAAATTCAAAAAGTTGGAGCATTTTCAAAAATTTTAAGACCATTTTTTTCAAAATTAAAAAATGATATGTACGCCCATTCATAGCACTTAAAAAGTCGAATAATTTATTTCCATGACGTTTTTTTTATGAAAAAATTATGAGAGTAATATCATTTTCAAAATTCAAAAGAAGAAACGAAAATGAAAATTTTACGCCTCAAAAATGCGCGGTATAGATAAAAGTCAAGAAGAGAAAGACGTTGCTTTCTGAAAGCTCTACAAGATTCTCTCAACAATTTTTTGAATTTCCTCAAGAAATCGAAAATTCAAATTTTGAGCCAAATAACGCGTGATACGAAAACAGTTAAGATATCAATATTTTTGCGTTTACGAAGATACATAACCTTTCGTTTGAATTTTTTTTCGCGGGAGGCATGGTTTGTTTTTTAAGTATGGAAAATAATACTGGAATATTTTTATTTTAATTTTTGAGCCGAACGACGCGAGATAAGAATTTGTATATATTATACGGTAAGCGCAGAAAATCGAGCGCGAACATTATGCTGAGAATGTATTTCTCAAGACCGAAAGAGCCCTAAGTAAATAAATTTCCGTTTTCATTTGAAATCAGAAACAAATTTAGTGATTTGTACATGAAACACATGTACAAATGGGATGTTGAAATTCTAGCAAAGTCTTATTTTGGGGTGAAGGGGGTGGAAGAGCTTGAAATTTGGTGTACACATTTCATGAAGTCTCGTGGAATCCCTCGAAATTTTTACAATCCTTTGAAATCCCATGAATTTTTTTGATAATTTTGGTGAGCCCCTTAAAATTTTTAAATCATGTGAAAATTTCTTGAAATCTTTTGAATTCCATGGATATTATACAGGATCTCTTCATACCCCTTCAAAACGATTGGTCTGCCTGGAAATCTCTTGAAATCGCTAGAAATCTTCAAAATCCCGTAAAAATTCCTTGTAATCCTTTAAAATCCGTGAAAATCCCTTCAGATCTCTTGAAATTGCTTAAAGTACTTAAAGTACCATGAAACATTCCAAAATATTTCGAGATACCTTGAAATCTTTGGAATCCCTCAAAAATGAATAGAAGTCTTAAAAATTTATGATAACATCTCTAAATCTCTTGAAATGCCTTCAAACATTTTAAAATCCATTAAAATCTTTCAAAGTCACTAAAATTTCTCAAGATCCTATATAATATTCAGAAATCCTCTGACATTCTCGTGAATCTTTCCAAATTTCGAGAAATCATCCAGAATCCGTGGACATACTTTGAAACTTTTGAAATCTCTTAAAATCCTTTCAAATCCCGTGAAATAATTGATATTTCTTTAAATCTCTTAAAATCCGTTGAAGTTCCCTGAAATCCTTCAAGATCCTTGAAAACCTTCTGAAATCTTATTAAATTTCTTCTAATCCCTTCAAGTCTTCGAAATCCAATTAAAAACCCCTGACATCCTTTAAAATTCGTGAAAATATTTCGGTATCACTTGATTTCTTTAAAGATCCTTTGAAGTCCCGTGGTTTCTTTCGAAATATTTCGAAATCTCTTAAAAACCTTAGAATCTCTTAAATTCCTTGTAATCCACGGAAATCGTTTTTAATTCCTTAAAATCCCTGAAAATCCGCGGAAATCTTCCGGTATCTTTTGAAATCCCATAAAATCTTTCGAAATCTTATCGAACTCCTTGAGCTCCCTCAAAGTCTTGTAAAGTCGTTCGGAAAATTGAAACTCTCTCTGAAATCGTACTAAGTAATTTCTTCATATTCTTGAAAATGTTTTAAAATCACTTAACATCTGTGAAACCACTCGTAATCCTTAGGAATCATTTGAAATATCCTAAAACTTTTAATCTTTTAAAATCCCTTGAAATCCCATGAAATTCTCAAGAAGATTGAAAAATCTCTTAAAATTCCGTAAAAAATTTTAATACTTTGAAATACGAATCCTTATGATAGAAATGAAGGGTCTAAAATTTCAAAAATCACCCTTGCGAAACTAGTGGATGTTCCAATGATAGAATTCAAACTCTGTCAATTGTTTGAGTGAAAATTGGCCACTTTTTGGATAATTCTCTTTCGAATTACTGATCAGCAAGTTCGAAATTGCAGAAAAAAACGTATAATCAGACATTTTCACGGAGAGCCAATTTATCTACATTTGGTTCAAGGTATTTCTTGTTTACAAGTCTTTCTCATCTGAAATTTAATCCCCTCATACAGTAACACATTCAATTTTCTTTGTACAATCATTCTGGTACCAATTCGAAAGTCGTTTCAACCTTCCTTGTTTGTTGAATAAATCCTCTACTCGGAAAAGGCCCCAAGCTAATGAAACGGGATCTAAATAAACAGAAAACAGAAAGTGCACGCACAGTGCAGATAACTTGCGATCAGGTGTCGACAATTATACCGGACATTTTGAAACGAGCGTTCTCCAGCGGAGGATTTAGTGTGCACCAACCGGTACCAGCCAGCGACACGGGAAATGGTGACCTCCACGTAATCCGAAGTATTCCGCCATTCGCCGGCAATAAACAGTTTCCGTTAATAGCGCTGCGTAGAGAGGAGTGGTGAGGTGAGAAGAGAAAGCGTACATTCGTAGAACCTGGTAAAATACTAACAGCAGATGGTACAGCGGGAGGGTCGGCTGCTGGTGGTGGCGACGCGAAGCAAGTTGTATCTCACAGATCTGTCGCGTGATTAAGCTTATTAAACGCTTAACTCATGGCGGGCTGGCTCTGTTCTCTCTCGGCACCGCTCTATCCACCCTCAACACCCCCAACCCCTCCACAGACCAATTCTCTATCTCTAGTCCTCTTCACATCTATCCCTATCTTTCTCGTTACCATAGTTTTGCCAGGGTGTCGACCAGACCTGGGTCCGTGGCACAAATGGTTGCTGGTTCTCCGAAGTGAAGAGGAGGGGCCGAGGCAAGACTGCCAGCAACCAGCGAACAGCCCCGCACACCAAATCATTGTTATTACGGAATATTACGCGCCTGTATCAGCCGCGCAGACTCGGTGGCCAATAAAGTGCGGTTACGACCCCTAATATGGTGAATCTCAATTTTCAGCGCGAGCAAGCGTGCCCGTTTCTACCCTCGTAACTGGTACCGAGGCCGGACGTAAGGAGGAACAGTGAGACTTTGCACCAAATAAAATAGTTGACGCGAAATTTAACGAGAAGGGGGATATTTTATTTGTGAGTTCTTTAAGATGATATTTCGAGGGGAGACACGAAGGGTATGAATGCAGCGTCTGATCAACGAAGAGTCGGATCATTTTTTAGACATTGTAATTTTATCTTTTGAGAAGGCTCATTAAAAATTTTTGCGGTGCTCAGTATTAATTGTCTACGAGGTGTGACTATTAAATAACCAGACTGATGCTATAACAATTTTTAATTAACGAATTATTCATTGGAGATGTTATCCCCTTCAATGCAGTCCCATTCCCTATCCCTACACCACTCCATACGGATCTTCCATTGTTTGAAGCAATGTTGCAGGTCCTTATCTAAGAGGTCTTTCATAAACCACGCCGGTTTTCCTTCACATGATTTATCGACTTTAATCCGGTTTCTTTTAGCTCAGACTTGATCTTCTTCGGGAACAGAAAAAAACTATATGGGGCTAGGTCAGGTAAGTACGGTGGCTGCCCCAATACGGAAATCTTGCTCTTCGCCAAATGCCTCCTGACAGACAGCGCCTTATGTGCTGGCGCGTTATCTTGGCGAAGAATCTACGAGTCGTTTTCTCACATTTTTGGTCTTATTTTTCTCACGCGTTCACGAAGTGTTGTCAAAACCTCTTTATAGTACATCTGGTTGAAAGTCTAACCTTCAGGTACCCCCTTAATGTGGACAATTCCTCAGATATAAAAGAACTATCATCACTGCTTTGAATTTCGACTTACTCATCCGTGCTTTCTATTGTTTCGGTGAACTTGGATTCTTCCGGAGCATGGATTGGCGATTAGTTTCAGGGTAGTATTAGATAAACCATGATTCGACCCAAATTATTAAATTTTTTAAAAACTGTGGATTATTTCCAATGTTCTCCAGAATGTCAGCACAAACGTTGCTTCGAGTTTCCAAAAACTGTGGATTATTTCCGCTATTCTCCAGAATGTCAGCACAAACTATGCTTCGAGTCTGCTTTTGCTGAGCAGTGAACAATTTCAGCACCATCCTAGCACAAGCTTTTTTCATGTGTAAGTTTTAATTTAAAATTTGTCTAACAGTTTCTTTATTGATGTTCACTGAGTCAGCAATCTCTTGAATGCTCAGGCATCAATTCGTCTGAATGATTGCACTCACTTTTGTGATGTTACCGTCGGTTTTTGATGTGCGAGTACGGCCGGGACGCAGATCCTCTTCAATCACTTCCCTCCCCTCCTTCAATTTTACAAGATTTAAAACTTGTATACGCGATATACACTTATGACCATAAACTTCTTTTAAGAAATCATACGTATCTGTAGCGTATTCTCCGAGTTTCACAAGAAACTTCACGTTGACATGCTGTTCCACTTTCACACTCAACATAATCCCGGCAGAGCTCAGGTAGACGGTCAACTTCAAAAAAGGTTACGGTCGTACTGAGGGTCGTACAACCTTGAAATTCAAAGGATAGGAGAGAAAAAGAACACAGATCAATATCAGATCCTGCTTTGTTTTGCCGAGACCCCAGGCAAGCGGCAAAAAAATCAGTTCGGTTATTTGATAGCCTCACCTAGAACGTCGGTACCATTTACAAACTAGCTACTTCGGCGACCTTTAGCTCTTCTAATGTCGATAAAAAAACTCTTTCCAGTACAGCTTCGATGCGGATTTTCACGCTCTTCTTCACTGATATGTAATAAAATTTTATTTCAGAAAATAAATATTTTACCGCCAACCATAAGGAAGAAAAGCCAGTTTTTCTTTTATGGAAAGAAGACACATTTCCTTTATATCAAGAGTAAACTTACATTTTTCCCTTCAAGAGCGTCAATGTAGAAAATTGGGATTTTCATTGTTCATATATGAAAATAAGCGACGAATGATTTTCGAAAATATACCATCTATTTCGGCCATTTGTAACTCTTTTGAAAGCAATAAAAAAATTTTATCTATTAAAGTTTCAATAGGATTTTACCCTCTCTTGAGCGTTATTGGAAGATACAGATTTAATCTTAAAAAACGAAGGCCGAAAATAAATTTGACTTTTTTCATAGAAGGAGACTTTTTTTGAAATTTGTTTTGGGCTTGAAAGAAATATTGGGTTATTTCCTTCAATAACCTTGCGATTGAAGACCGAAATTTGATTTTTTATTTGTGAAAATGATTTTTTAGAACATTGGAGTGCCTTTGCAAGTATCACTGGATATACCGTAGCACTCAAAACTCATTTTCATAAATAAAAAGTTTAATTCCCACTTTTTATCGTCAATGCTCTTCAAGGAAAATCCTAAGCTTCTTTTGAGATAATTTTTATTTTTTGAATGTGCCTTTTTCCAAAAAAGCTAAATTTGTGGTTGACCTTCATTTTTGAAGGTCAAAGATTTTTTGAAATGCCAATGCTTAATTGAAAGGAAGTAAAAAGCTTATCGAAGCTATACTGGACAACAATTTTTTTATGGTGAAAAAATTTTGACAGCGGAAGGCTCTCAAATGTCCTCCGGGAGCACTCTTCTGATTGTGATAAGAAAAGTTTTTTTCAATACAGTTTCGATAGGTTTTTCCACGCCCTTTAAATTGATTATCAGCATTTTTTGAAGGAAAAAAATTTGACCTTCAAAAATGAAAGTAAAAAACAAAACTGAATTTTTGAAAGAAAGGCATATTTTTTAATTTTTATAACTCTAAAGAAAGCTCAAGCTTTTCTGTTCAAGATCTTCTGATTATAAAGAGAGATTTTCATTTTTTATTTATGGAAATGAGCGTTAAGTAGTCTTTGAGAATATCCCATCTGCTTTGGCGATTTTAAACCCATTTAATATCAATAAAGAAAATATTTTCAACTACAGTTTTGATGGGCTTCATCATGCCCCATTCATTAGTTGTAATTGGTTCTTGCAAAAACATATTAACCCTTGAAGAAACGAAGATTAAAATGAATTAAACTTCTCTTCTCAGAAGAACAATTTTTCGTCTAGAAAGAAAGTTAAGTTTTCCTCCATTGAGAACATTAAAATCAAAAAGAGGAACGTTAATTTTTTATCCACGAAAATAAGTTTCAAATGCTTCAGTATACCCAATGACACTAGCGCACAAGCGCCAATGCTCTGAACGATTATTTTAACTAATAAAAAATTAAATTTCACTCTTTAATTTCAAGTTCCTCGCAAAAAAAACCAAGCTCTCTTTCCAGCCCAAACAAAATTTTAAAAAAGTAATCTTTTATGAAAATAAGACAAATCTGTTTTTGATCTTCAGTTTTGAAGGTCAATCAATAACTTTTCTATCAAATGGTTACGACCCATGAAAACGGCGTGAAAAATTCTATCCAAACTGTAGCAGACAATATTTTTTTATGACTACTTTCTATTGCTTTCAAAGGGAAAAGCCTGAGCTTCACTTCAAGGTAAAAAAATCAGTTCGTGAAGGGGGCGGCAAACGCCTATCAAAAAGGGTTTCGTAGGCGAGCGTATATCTTTTGTATAATGATGATAATTTTTTATAGTTTTCCAGCGCTGATAAAAAAACAGCACTGTAACGTAGCACATTTTATTTTTCATCACAATGTCACATGCCAAGTTCTTCAATTTGAACCCTTCTCGAAGGAAATCGGATTGAAAGAAAAGCTACTAGAATAGCGATTTAGAAAACCAAATGTTTTCATTTTTCCTAGTTTTTAACTATTGATAACGAAAAAACAACATTGTAACATGAGAAATTCGATTTTTTTACGCAATTTTAAATGTCAAGAGCTTCAATTTGAGCCATCACCGAAAAAAGTCGGACTAAAAGAAAACCTTCCATTATAATGATGCAAAAGCATAATTTATAAATGACTTTCGGAATGAAATAAGAAATGTCTATAGGTAAAAAATATTTCTCAGAGATCTCATTATCTTCTATGCTTGTCAGTGATCGACTATGGATTGAATGCAAAACCTCAGGGTGGTTACTTCGATAGTTATTTTTTATAGGCGTGCAGATAAACGGAAAGATACCTGAAACATTTAATATTTAGTAGTACAGGTAGACATGTGTTCAGTCGTGGATTTCAGAAATAAAGGTAAAAAAATGAAGGATAGAATTAATTCTCTGTTCAATTTTTTAGTGATCTGAAAAAACATCACAGCAACAAAATAAAGAATTAGATACTTATACTCATCTAATCTGAATTTGGAGTTAATAACAAACTTTGGAGTATTTATAAAAATGAAACTTATCCTTTTGTTAAGTTTTTTTAAATAGCTTTTGCAAAATTGATAGTAAAAATGAACTAAGAACAAGATATACCTATTTTTGTTCTATCTACCTCTCTCTGAAGATGAGTGTTCATCGCAAGACGACTGCGGTCACGTGTAAAATTGTCCGATTATTCGCGGTTAGATAAAGAGCTTCTTCGGGGCGATGGAGTTGGGTGTGGGTGTGGGTGGTGCATAGTCGACGTAGGATGAAAAGCCAAGCCGACGGTCTCATTTTCGCACTACGGACCTTGGCGTACCCTCAAGCACCCTCCAAGCGCGGATTCAATCCCCGAGACCCACGAAATAATCATCCGGTGCTAGTTTATCCATCGCTTGCAGAAGTCTCTTACGGATCGGTCCGACATCCACTGGAGCAAGACACCCCTCAGACGATACCTCTCTCTTACTATTATCGAGCGAGAAACCACAAATTTTTTTATAAAAGATCCGTCGTCTACAACTGGCATTGAAAAGAAGTTCTTTTTCAAATTTGTGTCTTCTTTTTTTAACACGATCTTTTTCGAAGCATTTAAATCCTCTTCATACCTTCATAATTACCTACCATACCTACCATCATAATATACATACATCATGATATATATGCCTTTATTTTTAAGTCTAATGGCCTAGAAAAATTTATTTACGAAATACATTAAATTTACAAGATCATTACTGAAGACTTACTCAGATTGCCCTCACTCAAACCTTTCGACACCCTCTACTTCTCTTTTCATTGTGAACACATCCCATTCTAATTTCCGCATGAAAAATATTATCCTTCTCAAATTGGTTTAAGAATTGATAAGAAAATGATGGATTCTTTCATTTTTTGTCCTGAAATGTATCATATGCAAGGACCTTGTAACTAACTTTGGTTCAGCCCCACCGTGTCTAGTATTTTTATCAAAAATGATAGGGAAAATTGCATGTGTTGGGAAATAGAAGGTCATCGGTTTTGCGCATCGTAATTATTTGAGAAAGATGGCACTTTACTCGCCATTTTATCGCCTTGAACCGTTAATGGCCGGTGGTTCGTAACAAGGTTTCCGTACGAGACAACGTTGACCACTGAGAGACGATGACAGCGGCTTTCAACCTTCCGCAGAGTCAGCTTGGCCAAACAGTTCCTAGACGAAGTCTGACAAATTTTGTAATTTATAAATGGATGTAGAAGGGACTTTCGAACCCAAGAATACAATTTTCCAATAAAAAAAACTGGTTCAACAGTGATACTTCAAGGAGACATTTGACAATATTTGGTGACACCTTAATTACATCTTAAGCCTAAAAACTAAATTACACTCAATCCATTCAGAGGAGAGGCAGAAGATAGGTAGAGGATGGGGCTTGGATATCCCTCCAGGCATTCGGCTACCTGATTTTTCAGAGCTTTTCCTCTTCTATCCCTAATCCAATTATTAGTATCTCCTGTTTTTGGATTTAACTATTTCTTCAAGCCCAAACATCTCACAATGTTTTCGTTTCGTTAACGTACATTTCCAATTAGTTTATATTTACATACTTTACAAGTTCGCTTAGCATTTCATTTAGGCCCTCGGCAGTTTTGGCTAACACAACTAGATCATCAGAAAAGTCCCCTTCTTCGAGGTCTACTCCCAAAATATTGTACGGAGTGAGGCTCAGTGGCAATCAGTAATCCTTTCCCAACCTCTCTAGTTGTTTCAAAACTTTCCGAAATCCCCTCCCAGGTTCTTATTTCATTCATCGTTTCACCAAGGATTGCCTCGACCGTCTTCAACATTCGGCCTCTAATTCCCAGATTCTACAATTTATCGAATAGAATTTTTCCGTCTACTTTATCGAAGGCTTTTTTAAAATCTAAAAATAGATTGAACAAAAATATGTGGTCTATTGTTACCCTTTCTTTCCTGAATCCTTCTTGACTATTCTTATATAAAAATTTTCTTTCTATCCAGTCTCGAGCTCTCATATTCAAAATAGATACTAAAATTGTATACCCAACATGAAGTAATGACAAGTCTCTATAATGTCCTCTCAAGTCCACGTCACTAACTTTATGCGGCGGAAATATTCTAGCTTTCTCCCATCCTTTCCCCAATTTTCTTTTTACCATAAACCACTGAGTACCCCATGCACTTCCTCTGTGCATACTTTTGGCAATCTTTTCAGAATGCTACTGTGATTTCGTCTTCACCGGTTCCTTTTCGTTTCTTTAGCCTACTAATTCCTCTAACTACCTCATCAGAAGTAATATCTCTGTTTAGCTTATGTTCTTCGTCTAAGACGAATCTCTCAATTTCTGATTTTTCAGTCCCAACCTACCTACCCTCTACTAATGTGTCTTCGCTATCCTTTCCGACTGAAATTTCATCTCTCTTTTCTTTTTCAATTTCGGCATCTTTTGGGTCCTCTTGTCCCTCGGGAAGCTTTACGATGTGCTCTTTCAATTTCTTGTTCATAATTGTTCTCCTTCTAATTCTTTCCTCACATTTTGATCTGCGTTTGCCTATCGTGCTCCCGAAATCTCTCATATTCTGACTGTCTTTAACTTTTTCCTATCTAGATTCCAGTTTATCGGTAACCTCATTCGCTTTAGGCGTTTTTAAAAGCTTTTCTGCTGCCCAAAGTTCCTATTTATCATTTTCGCCCTTAGATTCTAAATATTCTTTTAGCTTTTCCCAGACACCTTTAATTTGTCTATCATACTCGTCTACTTCAGCTTAATTCTTGTTCGTTTTTCAATCCCCTTCCCCTCCTCTAGATCCGTATTTTTTAGACATTGCGAACTCTTTCGCAGCTATTGAAAAATGATTGTTTTCATGCCCTTACCTCCTGGTCAATCAACACTTATACGAAAGCTAAATTCCCGCTCATCAACATTATTCTTCGCGAATTTATCGTTTTCAATCCCTATTATCTGTTCCCCTTTCACTCTTCCCTCTTTGTCAGTCTCGAGGATTGTTACTAAATTCCGAATAATACTTTTAATTTTATTCTTTGTTGTCTACGGAAATTATTAGGTACTTTTCTACCTTCAAGCGGAGCATTGGAAGGAGAGAATTGCATGCATGCAAAACTGGGGATTGGAGTGGCCAATCAGAATTAAGCGTGACGTCATGTATGACGTCAAGCAGTTCCAACGTTTTGATTTGAATTTTTTCTAAAATGTTGCGTGAGTTTGAGGTTATGAGAAGTGACTGACTTCGACGAAAGTTTATTCTTAGTTTAGACATTTTTGAATTATGCTTAGAGCCTCATATGACTTCAAGGCGTCCTTTCCCAAGGTATTTTTTATCTAGTTACTGTAATGAGTTACTTTTTTTGGTAACGATAGTGGTAACGCAGTTATTTTTGTAAAATAAGTAACGAATTGGTTACTAGCTACATTTTTTTCAGTAACAGTAACTATAAAAATCGTAACTTTTTTAGTTATTTTCAAAATGTAGTTCACAAGTCTTTTTTACAATAATCAATCAATTTTATTGCTTTTGCAACTATTTTTCCATTTTCATTATTCAAATTGTGGCGGCAGATAGCCATAGAGATTGATAGCCCAATACAGAAAAATTGCAATTTTTCACGCATCCTGGAATTCAAAATTTTCTAAAATCTATACAAACACTTTCAGAAAAAAAAAAATAATTTTAGAAATGAATATTCATTTTTCTGTTGGAAATCAATTTTTTAGACTTAAAATCAAACTTCTCTTTGATATAAAATCCAAATATTAATGGTTGAGAAATCATTTTTTTTGGCTAAAAATTTAAATATTCGCTTCAAAACTCAACTCTTTTGTTCAAAATTCAAGAATTTTGATAGAAAATCATTCTACTCGGTTGAAAATCTAACTGTTTTGTTGAAAATTCATCTTTTTCAGTTAAAAATTCAACTATTTGGCAGAAAATTCAACCATTTGGTAGAAAGTCAACTTTTTTGTTGAAACTTCATATTTGTGGGTTGAAATCTTAACCATATTGTTGAAAATTTATTTTTTTTGATTGATTGAAGCCATTTAACGTTTTTTCATGAATTAATAAAAGGTAAACTAAAGAAAGTATAGCAGTGTTATTATTTGGTAAAAAATTGAATTATTTGGTACAAAACTTAGCAATTTTGAAAGAAAATCATTCTATTCATTGCGTGATGAAAATTCAACTATTATGCAGAAAATTCATCTTTTTGGTTGAAAATTGAACATTGGTTGAAAGTTAATCTTTTCTATTAAAAATTTTTTTTGGTTAAAGATTCATTATTTTAGTTGGAAGTTTATCTGCTTATGGGAAAAATCATGTATTTTGTTGAAAATTCAACATCTTCTAAAAGAATTTCTGTGGGTGTCTTGGGATGTAAATCTTCCAGAAGTGAGAGTCGTAACTAGGTCACTTGACAGATATGAATGAAGTTGTGTAAGAAATATATAAATATATTTCTAAAATTCAGAAGTAACTGTAGAAGTAACGATAGATACTTTTTTGCAAAAGTAACTGAGAGAAAGCTAAACGATAACGATAACTAGTTACCTTTTTCGTGATGTGACGGGAACGATAACGAGTTCCTCTTAAAGAGCAGCTTAACTATCACTGACTAATATCTACAAAATTATTCGATTTTATACGACGAGGCTTAATAAAAAGTTGTGTTTTTAATGATTAACATTCTGAAATATTCACACATTTCCAGGTGCAGCCTCAAATTTTGATTGACTTTTTAGATGAATGCATTAAATTATTCTCTGCTAAAAAAAAAAGTTTGACAAGTCTTATTGTTCCACTCTATCTTTCTGAATTACAGTTTTAATAAACTTCTGTAGTTATTCTGTCCCGCCGTTGGCTTTCTTTTTAGACATACAATAGTTGACTGATTTAATTGAATAGTTTATATTTGTATATTTAAATATTGTTACACGTAAGAAAATGATTGTATCTATTGTCACATTATGATTCCGGTAATAAATTATTTCAGAGTTTCAAAACGTTTTATTATTTTGAAATACTTGTATTATAATTTAGGAATTATTAAGTAGGAACCTAAGATATTCACTAATTGAAACGTTCGTCAATCACTTTACTTTTTTCTCAATCAAAATGATGAAATATTGAGAGGAAATTGTTCTACCAACACATACTTCGTGGAAAATCCACTTTTATCAATTTGTAATTCTAAAGTGAAATTACAAAATGAAAAAATTCACTATTTGTGAGTTCTTAATGAATTTTATGAACTTCCTGAACAATTCCTTCTTATAATAACATCATTTTAATTGAGAAATAAATATAATAAATATCTAGCAATTTGAATGTCCCGCCAGTGTTGGCATGCGGAACTGCCGTGATCGATTGATCTGTGAATCCTATTTTATGAGCGCTTCAGCATTTCTTCGCCTTCTATTTCCTTCTCCACTTACCTTTCCCACTTCCTTCTCCACTCCTTTTCTGTCTGCAAATTTGACCTTGCCAAATGTCGTTTTTTTCTTCACGATTGTGACCCTTCCTAAGACAAAGGTTTTCCCTTTATTTATACTCTAGATCTTAAATTTTTATTTGTGCACTGAGAATTTCGTTCCTTTGTTTTACGTTATCTTTTGGAACTGCTAGTTGTCTCTCCGTTGCTTTTGACAAGACTGATATTGACCACTCTCTTCTTGCTGCCCCCACATCCTCATCACAACCACAATATCTGGATATCTCAAATTTTCCCACTATTTCCCTGATTTCCTGTAATTGTGGCATCACTTTGCTTTTTCACCAATTATCAACCACTCTTCTCAACATTTTTTCTGGAGGTGTCTCGCTCTCCAGTGTCGAAAAATCTTTCTCATTCCCCGGTTGCGAGATAACTATATTGAAAGCACTACATTTCGGATCATTTAAGTCTTCGTTATTGCTCTCGTGTGTCAAAATTTCGGTTTCCGAAATACCAGTAGACACCAGTAATAGACATATAATGTAATAGTATAGCAATACACAGTAAACACCAGTAGATCCTCCTTCGAATTTCCCGCGTCACTCCGTATTTGATGACTACCCTCCATTAATTCATCGTGTAATTGTAATTCTGTCTGATTCGTTTATGATCCCTGCGACAAATAAGGTTCCATACTTTTGAAACTTTCTCTCTCCGTCTCCCTAAGTGTATCTTTTTTGCAAGGTCTCCTCAATTTTCCTTTAGTTAGAATCGGCGATTCATCAGCTATTCATTCCCTTATTAGTATAAGCTTGGCTGCTCATCTTTACTGAAATATTTGATGACTACTTTCCTGCAACCATAACACTCTTTCCCCTTTTTCCTTGAAATAAGTGCCTCTAATAACACTGTTACTAACACGCTCACTTCCGAAATTACAATCGATAGCACGGCTGTCGTTCCACAGACACTTCAATGATTTTTTTATCGAAATTGTCCCCAAGGTTCC
>JAUMHM010000078.1:10315072-10338781 GCA_032362435.1 Melikaiella ostensackeni
GATTAAAAAAATTATCTTGATTTACGATTGGTCCTATAAAGAAATGTTTAACAGCAATTTTATTTGACCTGTTAAAATCACAAATTCTACTTTCTTGACTATTTTTTTCTCATCTCGCTTCGTTTGGCTAAAAAAAAAACTAAAAATATTCCAATACTATTTTCTATACTTAAAATACAAACCATACCTCCCACCAGAAAATATTTAGAACCAATTTTATAGGTCTTCGTAAAAGCAACAATTTTGATATCTTAACTTCTTTTTGTATTCCGCCTTATTTAGCTCAAAATTTGAATTTTCGATTTTTCAACAAAATTCAAAAAGTTGTTATGACAGTCTTGTAGGGCTTCCAAAAATAAACGTTTTTCTTCTCTTGACTTTTTTTTCATATCGTGCATTGTTTGGCTTAAAATTCTTATTTTCGTTTTCTTTTGGAATTTTGGAAATGCTATAACTCTCGCAATTTTATTTTTAGCGAAAAAAGTCATGGGGATAAATTGTTCGACTTACTAAGTACTATGAATATCCGTACATGGAATTTGTAAATTTGAAAAAGTAGTCTCAAAAATTTTTAAAATGCTCCCACTTTTTGAATTTTTGTCCAAAATGGCTGGCTAACGAACTTGTCCTTCATTTCAGGACACCAAAAGAGTAAACCAAAGGCCAATCCAATCGATTAATTCTTTTCAAAGTTATCGTGCTCACAAACTAAAAATCTACAGACACACAGAAACATTCGTAAAAACATGTTTTTCGGGTTCAGAGGGTCTCAAAACGTGTACATTTGACAAAAACGAGGAGGGGGGGGGGCAAATTTTACACAAATCTAATACATTCTCTGATGAGAATGTAAAAATAAAGTTGCAAAATCATGAATATCATTCGGCCAGCTTATTTTGATTGAATATATATGGCTTATTACATAGTATATTGAATGCATATGAACTGTAAATACTAAAATTGACAAAAAAGTACGTTGAAATCTTATTTTATGGCGAAAATATGTCCGGAAGCGGTACACGCCAGGGGAGATTACGCTTACAGTAATATTAATTCTAAAAAATATATTATAGAAATCCTTTGCTTTATTTGTTTACGTGAATCAACATTCATGCACAAGTAGATGAAATGACTACTCGTATATTCTCTACTATCTGTTTTAAAAGTTGTTGTTACAAACTTCAAATTGCTCTGAAACATGCCAGGGGAGATTACACGCCATATTTTTCTTAATTTGAAGAAAGAATAAATTAAATTTTCAAAACCTAAAAGTGATTTTGTTTAAAGTTTACTTGAATAGAAATGTTCTGCTACAACTTATTTAGAATATGTTGCTTTTCTTGGAAATACAACGTGCCATGGAAATTATAGTAAAAAAGGTACGCGCCTAATTTTCGCGGAAAATGTCTTATATTTTGCTTATTACACATTTTATAGTAGCATTGATGCAAAAGTTATAATTTATGGTGTACATTTTCACATTCATTCCCTCTGAAGCCATAAAACATATTTTTGCAAAACAATTATTCTGCAGAGTCTAAACTGTAAAGGTTCATCCGCAAATCAAAAAGTGGTTACAGAGTTCAATATGCTCTGAAAGTTAAGATAAAAAATATAAAAACGTGTCTTATACTATATATAAAATTAATTTAAGCTAAATTTGAATGATCAAAGTTGATAATTGTATCTTCAGTTACATGTGGAACCATCCGAACCATAAGTGGTTACAGCCAGGAGAGATTACATTTCGCACTTTCGCCAATTTTTGCATATAGAAAAAAAATTGTTTTTCAAGTTTTACAAATGCCCCTAATGAAAGCCAACATACTGCATTTAAAACACCTAACCTCATTATATAGTATTAGCTTCTTCCATTACTAAAATATTGAGCGATTACACAAATGTGCATATTTGATGAGAATCACCCATATAACACTTTATTTTGTAGAATTTTTTTTGCCGGAAATTATTTACAGCTTCTAATTAGAAAACATACAATTTTATACGTTTTTAAACTGATTTAACTTTCGGCGTATACAATTTAAAATTCTTTAGTTTCAAGCACTTAAAGCTTTTATAATTCCAATTTTGAATCACAGTTTGGAATGCGCAATTTCAAAATAGTTTGAGTCTTGAGGCCTTAAAAATACATTGTTTAGTTCTGAAAGTATTAATTTGAAAATATTCGTTTCTAAGTTTATTAATTTTTTAATCCTCAATCAAGAACATCATAAACTTCTTAATGTATAATTTTGACATGTTAGTGTTGTGGGATAGATGAAAATAGTATAAAAAGTGTAGTTTTTGATGCCTTTTTAAAATTATTAAATTTCGACGAGCATCATATTTGAACTTGTTCAGTTATGCAGGTCTGCGATTTTAAATTACACACGATTGTAGACTACTCGTACTACTTTAAAATCGTAGTTGGAAAACATAGTGATCAAAGAGAAGGGAAAAATCAAGGTAAATACGAGTACAAAATTTGACTTTTTTGAATTCATGGTTCTTTTCTCACTGAAAAGGAAGCTTAGGTTTATACCTTTTAACAACTTTAGGTTGAAAATCAGCATATAATTAAGACTTTTTTAATATCAATTAACCAAACATCAATAAAACGATAAACCAAATGCTTATTTTCACGAATCAATATAAATATATCCATATTTCAACTTGAAGGTATTTCAAAGAAAAAAATCTTAGCTTTATTTTCAGACCAAATCTATTTTAAATGACCAAAATAGATGGTCTTATATAAAAAAAATCTGGGAAAGTTTGAAATTTTCAGACTACTTCGTTAAGAAATTATAAATAAAAAAGTGCGCAAAATGTCTTGTCACTTACCTGTCAATATTTAAGTCGACTACTTTTTCAGGTTAAAAAGTTCTAATTTTTTATTTTAATGACCTGAAAAAACGCTCGTTAGTCGAAAAAAGACTAAAAATTTGTTTCTGTTCTTAGAGGCCACCCTGCAATATTTATATTGAGAATTTGACTGCTCATAAGAAACCTCTCCCTCCGTAACGCACGAATCATAACTGTATTTAATAATTTTTTGTCCGTAAAAAAGCAATACACTATCTTCATTTTACATTCATCTCCTTTGGAAGTTTTTGAAGTTTTATGTAACCTCTGCCAAACATCTTTTCCGTTGATTTTGAAAAGTCAATTACTTCCTCATGACTTTGAAACAACGCGTGACCAAAAAAAGGATTTTTCCTCTTTTCATGGATAAATCTAACAACCGATATTCTATTATATTTTATTTTAAGAAATCAGGAATTTTGATATTCATAAGGAGTGCAATGCTTCTTACAGATTTTATATACTCAGTATTCGCAATAGCAGACGATGAGTAATTATTTTCTAATAACCTGATGCAAGTTACACATAATCAGTGAAATTCATGATTATCTTCAGAGAAGATTGAAAAAATAGATATCATTCACTTTATGCATATATATTAGATGTAATAATTTATTAAATTATTTAACTCGCTCCAAAAAACTTTTAACTCTTGATATTGCTTTCTCATGGAGGAAGTTTTGTAACGATGGAAATTTTCAAACCTAATTTTTTTGTTTGTGTGTATTTGGAGAAATTGCAGTCCGGAATAATACCCATTATTGATTAACTTCAGAGCAGAATCAGATGAGAATACATTCTTTTCCAATTATATATTTTTCTTAAAAATCGTTTTAGATGTGATTTTTTTTAAATTTTGACAATATTTATGAAAAAAAGTTATACGAAGATATAAATGAAACACGTCCTTCAAAAAAAAAATTGAGGCTAGTTCATTAAATATCGTGACACTGTCAAAAAATGGAAAATTAGACATTTTTAAGAATTTTTATCACAGTATTAGTTGATATTATTCGAATAAATGTTCACATTCATCTCCACGCGCAAGTTTTCATCTTTAAGAAATTTTGAAGTTTTTAATTTTTCGTTTATAAGAAAATTTTTCTTTCAATATTGGGAGTATAAGAACATAAGAAGTAGTAAATTTGTTTAGTTTGACAACATGAATCTATTCATGTATTTACAAATACTCTATGGCCAAATGAAGTTATGAAGTTATGAAACTCATTTTACAATCTAAGATCCCTTTTCCACCCCCCTGATTTAATAATCTTTTGAAAAACTAATTATCCGAGACTTATCCGAGCTACAGAAACCATTATAAAATCTTGGAAATCAATCAAGATAATGAAGCTAGAAATGAAAAGTTTGACATGTTCGAAAACAAAAAAAAACCTACAAAATGTAATGTTAAGTATCCAAAAAAATTATAAGTAAATGAGTATTGAAGGGATTATTATTTTCAAGTATTACGTTTTCATTTAACAAAGAAGGTCATCATATAGGAGACTTTTATCATAATCATAGACAATATATCAGCTCGATTCTAGTCAAAGTCTTATTTGTTTATAAGTATACTTATACTTAAATCAACAATAAATACAAAGGAAATCATTTCTGAGAAAGCAATGTTCATGAAATGATCACAATAAAAGATACACCTTATATAATAAACGCGCTCAAACTACTTTCCGGCGGCTCATAAAAAATTTATTATTATGGGTTTTTAAATTGTCTATATTTTTAATATTATGAAATAAAAATCTAGGGTTATAAACGGGCGCTTAGTGCGCGTGCATTTGCTGCTAGTCATTGAATAAAGAGTGGTATCTTTAGGATTACAGTACCGTCCAAGAGTATGAGGACACCTACAAGACTAGCACACTTCTCGCATATGTTCAGAACAAAATGAGGTAGAACAATTTATAAAGAACAATTGTAAAAATTATAAAATTCCGCATCAACTGAGGTCTGTTTGAAGTATTTTCATGAATAGAGACTGAATCAGTGAGTGAAAAAGGCTGATCTAACTTCTGATTTCTTCTAATTTTCATGATTTAAATTTAAGTTCTGAGAAAGTCTAGGGAAATAATGGTAATGAATTGAAAGTCACGCACAATGAACCTTGTGATATCCTCTTTGAAATAAGGCAAAGAAACTGTAAAAATGTTAATTTGTTCTCCAAATATCATTAAAAATCTAGAGGCATGTGCAAAACGAAAATTAGAAGAGATAAATGAGAGAAGATCGAGCACCGCTCGTCCGAGCGATTTTTGTCTTGCGCACGCCTCTACATTTTTTATGATAATTCAAGAAACAGTGAATATTTTTCAGTTTCTTGGGCTCATTTTAGAAAGAATATTTCACGGTTTACTACACGTGACTTTCAATCTTTCATCTTGATTTTCCTGCATTTTACCAGAAATTGAAGTTGAATCATGAAAATTGTCAAGAATCAGAAGTTACATTGGTCTCTCTCACTCACTAACTTAGTCTTTATTTATCAAAAATACTTTAAGCAGAGGTCACTTGACGCGAAATTAATAACCTTTTTAACGCTCTTCTACAAATTATCCTATTTCATTCTGTTCCGTACATATCATACGAGAAGTGGGTACATGTTTTCAATCGCTGGTTTTTTAGGTGTCCTCTTATTCCTGGACAGCTTTGTATATGATATAAAACCAAACTGAATTTGGAGCTTAGACTCGAAATTGTTTCCCCTTTTTTTTCGACCGTTGGTATGGTTAAATTTCAATAATGGTTTCATTTTTCGTTCTCGCGGTCCAATGTAGAAACGAAAAACGATTCCAGGCGTCACACATCGTTTCAATATTCAACGTTTCAACCGACAATGCGGGCTTTCATCAAGAAAAAATATTTCTCTGAAATTAAGTATTGTTTTCTCATTATGAAATAAATTGAGGCACTGGTTATGAACTAATGAGCATAGCAAAATTGTCATGACCTGCGTTAAATACGTAGAGTAAAGAAATTTTTAAAATGAAAATAATGTCAAACGATGCAAACAATGTGTTTTGAAACGATATGTATGTGACACATATAAAAAAAAATACTTAGTTTTTTTAGGAAAAAACATAAGTTGTTTTCATAATTGGAGCCTCAAAAAGTTGGAGAGGCTCCTAAGATAAGTCCAATTACATTTTAAATTGAGAAAAATGCCAATTATAATTGTTGGTACATTACCGAACGAGGCAGGATATATATCCATCTGACATTGATTTTGACAATATGGACGATACTGCATGAGCAACCATGAACAGGCACATGAATTCAAAACAATTATAAGTTAAACTTGTAACAAGGTGGCTTATGGATGTAATGCATAATGCACTGGTGAATCTGATTAATATTCATCACTTCAGTTTAAGCATTTATTTAAATTTCAATACATTCTTTATAAATATTTATTACATAATTTGTCATTCATGAGTGTTAAAAATGAAATCTTTTTTTACATTCGACCGTAAGACCGAAGAAAGAAACCATTTTCAAAATTAACCCATGCATGAAGGTGAAAAATAACCATAATTAAAAGTAAAGTCTATCGATTCAGTTAGCATGAGTTATAAAATACAAACAAAATGCTTTAATCCCGTGACACGAAAGAACACTTAGGCTGCAGAGTATTAATCTGATGAGCGTCAGGATTCGCGGTCATGTAAACGCATGCAACACATAGGCATAATAATAAAGGTAGTTCCAGTATACGATCACCTGTTCATTTTCGGCTTGGAACTGGGCGACGCACATGGATCGGTAGGTATTTATCGCTATCCGAAATACATTCATTTTCATTTCGAGCATTACGCACAGAGAGGAGAGAGTGGAGGGAGAGTGGTCAGGGTATTACCAAGAGCCAATGATATAGTGACTATTACCGTCACTACATACATGTGCCCGGAGTGATGGCGGGTGACTGCATGCCACGATAGCGCTAAGCCTCCGGCAGTAAAATACATTGGTCCGGTGCCGTGGCTGTGATCCGGCCGTATCAATGTAGCTCGCCGGCTAACCATCACACGGGTAGATTTCACCAAACAATTTTTCATTTCAAGGTATTCTTAGCGTCAACCGGGGTAATTATGGATCAAAACTCGCTAATTTTTCAGATTGTGCCTCGCTAAAAATCAGAAAGTGTACCTAATTTTTTTGTACCATAGGGAAAAGGTGCCTGAAGCGACCCCTGAATATTCATAAAAATGTTTGTAGGATGTGGCTATATCACAGCTGATTCCTCTTACTAAGCCACTCACACGATTTTTAGTTTTTTCGAAGTAATTTTTTGTAACTTTCCTAAAATGTGATTTCGGATATAGTCTATTTTGTGTTCTTGGTGCATACTTTCGATTTTTGTATACCCAGAGTATTTACCTACTATTCGCATGAATTTGTTCTGCACTATCTGCAGTTTTTTTAAGTTTGCTTTAGGTGTGAGTTCTTATTTGAGGAGAGGTATATTATAATTAGGGATGTGACTGCACGTTGTGTGATATAATTTATATAATTGGTGAAATTTAGTTATTTGTTAAGGTTTACCCCTAAGTAGTTTACAGAAGAGGACCAATTTACAGCTTCATTACCAATTTTCAATTCTAAATTGATGTTATAGGTCTGAGTTTGGTAAAAATAATTGCCCTAGATTTGTTCATATTTAGTTTGATGTTCCATTTATGGTAGTATTTGATCGTCTTATTCACTGCGTCTTGCAATATAATTACAATGGTATCTTTTCTATATGGAGATATGAATAGTCCTCTGTCGTCAGCAAATAAACTCTTTCGAACATGTTTGAATTCAGGAGCATCGTTTGTATAAATACCGAATATTGGTGGTGCAAGAATCAACCCCTGAGAAAGTCATAAATTCTAGATTTCATTATTTTTTATAAAATCTTGCTAAGATATGGCAGAAGACTTATAGATCTGTAGTTGCATACAAGTGCATGATTTTTTTCTGGTTTCAGTAATGTTACTAGTTTAACTAGTTTCCAGTTTATTGGGAAATGACCTATACAGAATACTCTATTTATTACCTTAGAAAACATTACTACTGTCCTTTTTGTAAGGTTTTTAATTGCAATGGTCAAAATATTGTCATGACCGAGTGCTTTGCTTGTTTTTAAGAATCGAATAATTTCCTTTACTTCTTTTGATGATGTTGATTTTACATTTTCTGCATTCACTCGAAAATTTTTTGTGAATGTATTTACAATGCCTAGGACGATTTTGGAATGACTGTGTGTTTCGAGATTTCTGTTTTGAGCATGAACTGATGCAAAGTAATCAGACAGTGCTGATACCTTTTCTCAAGAGCTATACGAGGATCCTTTGTCGCGGGATAATGGAGGAATATCTATTTTATTTTCAATACGTGCTTTCGTTAGTTTTCATAAGGTGCCATCTTGAGTTTCACAGTTTCCTAATTTCCTATCAATAGTTTATGAGTTTTATACAAATAATTGATAATTTACTCTTTATTGAAGTGCATTTACCATTTTCGCTTCCTCATAGAGAATGCTTTGTAATGGTAACAATTTTGAAAATTTTTTAATTCGTTTGATTAAACGTTCCTCGATTGAAAAATGTCTAATACAATGGTCCATGCAATTGTCCGGATGTGTGTGTGTGTGTGTGCATGTGTATATGTGTGGATGTCCCACTTTTTTGTGAGCATGATAACTTGAAGACGGTTGCAGATAAATTGAAGAAATTTGAATGGCTTATTTTCACAACTCAAATCTCAGAACTAGCCGAAGGGTTTCTAAAAACATTCATTATATTTTTTTAGTACTTTATAATATTTTCAAAATGAGTTTTTTCTAGTGAAACTTTTTTCATTCGTCAAATTTAAAGTCGATTGACTTATAATACGGATATAGTCGGATATTATTTCTGATTATGAGCACCACCCCCCTCCCCCTCTCCAGAACTATTTCTATTTGCCCTGTACGTGGTGAACCCAGGGATTTTAATTTTCAATTTCTCATCAATTCTAGTTTCGCATATTCCTATTACATCTAGTTGTCGTTGCCTAATCATATATTTTAATTCTGCTAATTCATCTTTTAGAGAGTTCACATTCCATGTAAATATTTTTATAGCTCTATCTCGACCTGCCATCTTTTACTTCTTGAAGTGTTCGACCAGGCTTTCGATCACTCATTAGAGTTTGCTAAAACCATCATTTGCTTTCTTGATTTCTTCTATTCTTACTTTGATTACGTTCATGATTTTTCGTACATTTATGTTTAAAGAAGTTTGTTTCAGTTCGTTCATCACGTCTGCTAAGCAGGTTTCATTCTTACATTCTGAAGACTTCCCTTTGGTGACATGACTATGGGTGTACGTGTTCTCGTGGCCTACTTGCAATCGAGCCTGTGATGATGATGTTATATTTATTATATCAGTAGTATTCCTGTTTGGCGATGGGCTAAATGACTTTGTTGGGTGACTCATATTTTCAGGTCTTTTTGGGAATCTGGTGTCGCTTGATAAATTTGGTAAAAAAGCAAGTGAAATTTTTTGGAAAGTTTGCCTTTATTTCACAACAAAGTCTCCTTCGAGGACTACAGAGAGATTCCAATTTTTTCATCTCTCCAGAAAAGTGAGATTTCTCGAGGTCAGAAAAATATACATTCACAGCATCAATTACTTCTTCGTTGGACGAGAACCTCTTTCCATCGAGCCAGGTCTTCAAGTTTGCGAACAGAAAGAAGTTGCACAAAGTCAAGTTCGGAAAATAGTATGGATGAGGAATCAACTCGAAGACCAGTTCATGTATTTTTGCCATTACGATTGCGAAGGTGACAATCATGTCTAGATGTCATCTAATCATTTTTTGGTAGGATCGTCGAGGGCGTATTAATAAATGACTAAATATATTCCTCTTTTAAAGCCACTCCAATGCTCAATTATAATTTAACATCATTTATTCAAAATATAAAAACTGTTTAAGGAATTATCAGCTCCCAGTTGTAACTGGCTCTTAGTAGGGCGATTTCTCGGGTCATTGTAGGTAGTTGATCATTCATCTTATAGTTTTAAAAAATCGGGTTGTATAGTAGTATAAAATGCACATTAGATTTCTAAAACGATATTCTAAAGATTCTTGGTTTCTTTATCTAATTCAATCCAAGTGCTTGGACTTGCGCTTTATCAGAGTGACATATGGGTTCCCTTAAGACGTGAGAGTACATATTCAATGGACGTGGTCCACACGTTCGATAGTGGTCCGGTAAATTTATGTGGGTAATGCATTACACATCGTATCAGGATCGAGACAGACATGCTTGCGTGCCAGTTGCCCGCGGATAATGGAGCTGACAAGCATAATTTCGCGGACCCTCGTATCCTCGTGAGTGTAGTTCGAGGTATTACGAGCTTCCAGGGTTAAGGTGGATTTCGCGAGGCGAGAGTGCTTCAAAGGCATTTAACGTACGAATATTGTACATCTAGAATTAGAAGGCTCTAAGATAATTAGAAAAGACGTACGGGCTTAGATCCTTCCTTGCTCGTCTGCCTGCTTCCCTTCGCTTCGCTTTTTGTCCAAAGTTCACACTTCTCTCTGGCGATACGCATATTTAACGAGTTGGCGAGGCCGCGGGCGTAAAGGGTGCAAAACTCCTGTATTTCGACCGTCGTTTTGCACGGAAATTGCTCAAGTTTCTATGAAACGAGAGCCAGAGCATAAGGGTCCTTTTCTTCATTATCGTAGGCTCGTCCACTTTCTGGCTTGACAATGAAAATCAAAAGTCGTTCGAAAACTCCTGGAGTATTACAATTTTTCTCTTGAGAGATATTTAATAACTTACAGGGTTTCGTGGAAAACCATTACAAATTCTTGCCAGCGAATATCCGTCTCTTACCTTTCCTAAAAAACATATTTGAGCCAAGACTTTGATTCGTCCCATAAAGTTACAAATTCGAAATGGGAAGCAATAGGAAAATTGATGGGTGAGACTACCCCTATGTTGGAAACTTCTATTTATGTTCGAGTTTCTTCGGAAACTGCTCAAATTGAAGTCCTTGGCATGCATAATTGGGATGGAAAATGAAATTTTCATCTTATGGTTTTCTTTTATATTTCATATAAGTGGTTGAAAAATAAGAAGAATGGGAAAAATTTTGTCATTTAGATACCTATGCTAGAAGATTTTCTTCAAGTGCAATTTTCTTTCGGAGATGGCTTAAATTGAAGCTCTTGTAATGTGGAATTGAGTTTAGGACTGAAACTTGCTATATTATAGTTTTGTTTTATTCTTTATATCAGTAATTGAAAAATAAGGAAAATAAGACAAATTTTTTTATTTAGACCCCTGTGCTATAAGCTTTTTCGTAAGTGCGATTTTCTTTGGAGATTGCTCGAATTGAAGCTCTTGGCATGTAGAATTAAGATAAAAAATGAAATGTTCTATTTTATAGTCTTCTCTCATACTTGATATCAGTGGTTGAAAAATATAAGAAAAATGAGGAAAGTTTCGTTATTCAGACCCCTATGCTAGAAGTTTCTCTTTTAGTTAGATTTTCTTCGGAGACGACTGAAATTGAAGCTCTTGGCATGCAGAATCGAGATGGAAAATGAATTTGTTCATTTTATAGTTTTCTTTTATACTTCATATAAGTGGTTTAAAAATAAGAAAAATGGGGAAAATTTTGTCATTTAGATACTCATGCTAGAAGCTTTTCTTGTAGTGCGATTTTCTTTGAAGATGGTCTAAATTGAAGCTCTTGTAATGTGGAGTTGTGGTTAGGACTAGAACTTGCCATGTTATAGTTCTTTCTTTTTCTTCATATCAGTGATTGAGAAATGAGGAAAATGAGACAAATTTTGTTGTTCAGACCCGTCTGCTAGAAGCTTTTCTGTAAGAGCAATTTTCTTTGAAGATTGCTCAAATTGAAGCTCTTGGCATATAGAATTAAGATGAGAAATAAAATGTTCTATTGTACAATCTTCTTTCATACCTCATATCAGTGGTTGAAGAATGAAAAAAAAGAAAAATTTTGTTATTTAGACCCCTATGCCAGAAGCTTCTCTTTTAGTTCGATTTTCTTCGGAGGTGGCTCAAATTGAAGTTCTTGGCATGCAGAATTGAGATGAAGAATAAAATGTTCTATTTAATAGTTTTCTTTCATACTTTATATCAGTGGTTGAAAAATAAGAAAAATGGGGACAATTTTGTCATTCAGATACCTATGCTAGAAGCGTTTCTTTAAGTGCGATTTTCTTCGGAGATGACTCAAATTGAAGTTCTTGGATTGTAAAATTAAGATTAGAGCTAAAACTTGCTATGTTACAGTTTTTCTTTATACCTTATATCAGTGATTGGAAAATAAGAAAAATGAGGAAAATTTTGTTTTTTACACCCCTATGCTAGAAGCTTTTCTGCTAGTGCGATTTCCTTCGGAGATTGCTTAAATAGAATCTTCTGTTTTATAGTCTTCTCTTATGCTTTATATCAGTGGTTGAAAAATAAAAAAAAGGAAAATTTTATTTTTCAGACCCCTATGCTGAAAGCTTTTCATTTAGTCCGATTTCTTTTTGGTATAGCTCAAATTAAAGCACCTGACATGTAGAATTAAGATGACAAATGAAGTGCTCTATTTTATAGTTTTCTTTCATACTTTGAATCAGTAGCTGAAAAATTAGAAAAGTGGGACGAATTTGTTTATTTAGACCCCTATGCTAGAAGCTTTTCTTTTAGTTCGATTTTCTTCGGAGATGGCTTAAATTAAAGCTCTTGGCATGTAGAATCGAGATGCGAAATAAAATATTCCATTTTATAGTTTTCTTTCGTACTTTGTATCAGTGATTGAAAAATAAGAAAAATGGGAGTGGAGAAAATTTAGTCACTCAAAGACCTATGCTAGAAGCTTTTCTCTTAGTGTGATTTTCCCCGGGAATGGCTCAAACTAAAGCTTTTGGTATTCTGTTTTATATATATATATATTACTTTTATAGTTCATATCAATGAATGAAAAATAAGGAAAATGAGGAAAATTTTGTTATTTAGACTCCCATACTAGAAGCTTTTCTGTTGGTGGGATTTTATTTTGGTATGGCACAAATTGAAGCTCCTGACATGTAAAATTGTGTCGATAAATCAAATGTTCTGATTTATAGTTTTCTTTTATGCTTCATATCAGTTGTTGAAAAATAAAAAAAGTGGGGAAGATAACTATAATATTAAGAAAAGCTGGAAATGTGGTTACTTGCTTTCCTGTGTTAGAAGATCTTCGTTTTCACCGACTTTCTTAGAAAATGGCTGAAATTGAAGCTCCTGACGTGTGAAATTGAAATTAAATATAAGATTTTCTTCTAAAGTTATTTTCTTCGGAGGTGGCTCAAATTGAAGTTCTTGGCATGTAGAAATGAGGTTGAAACTAAAACTTGTTGTATTATAGCTTCCTTTCTTTAATATCAGTAGTTAAAAAATAAGGAAAGTTGGAAAATTTTGTTAATAGACTCCTATGCTGAAACCCTTTTCTTTTAGTCCGATTTTCTTCAGGTATGGCTCAAATTGAAGCTCTTTGCATTTAAAATTGAGATGCAAAAAAAATGTTCCATTATATAGTTTTCTTTTATGCCTTAAACCAGTTGTTGAAAAATAAGAAAAATGGGGAAAATTTGGTTATTTAGACCCCTGTGCTAGATGCTTTTCCGTTAGTGCGATTTTATTTGGATTCAGCTAAAAATTAAGCTATTGGCATGTGGAGTTGAGTTTGGAAGTAATACTTGATGTTTTTTATATATCGGTTGTTTAAGAATAAGAAAAAATTAAGAAAATGCGGACACTTGCTTTCCTTTGTCAGAAACTTTTCCTATAGTCTGATTTTCTTCTAGGATGGCTCCAATTGAAGCATTTGACATGTAAAATTCAGTTAGGAAATAAATTTTGCTATATTAGAGTTTTCTTTTTTGATATCACTAGTTAAAAAATCAGAAGAATCAGGAAAATTTTGTTATTTAGACACATATGCTAGAAGCTTCTCTTCTAGTGCGATTTTCCTTGCAGATGACTCAAATTGAAGCTCCTGGAATGTAGAATTGAAGTTAAAAATAAGATTTGCTACGTTATAGTTTTCTCTTTTTTTAAATCAGTTGTTGAAGGATTAGAAAAATTGGGATAATTTGGTTACTTGGGCCCCTATGCTGGGTAATATCGTCTCCTTTAATAGATGGATTCTTATTCCTCAAAGAAATTAGAACTTGATATTTTTGTTAGGCTCCTTTGATTATCAGATACTAATTCTAAGCTTCTTAAATCATTTCACTTGCTCAATTCTCCCTTAAAAAAAAGGAAACTCAAGTAAAAGAAAGTGTTCACACTCTTGCAGATTCAGGTCACATTTTACAATTATGACAAATTATTTTTGTGGCATCTTTATTCTTCAGAAGAAAATCAGGATCGAATATTGAAAGGTCGAGTGAAAAGTAAGTTATGAAGATATAAGTTCTTTTGTTTGCTACCACAATATACTTATTTCCTGAAAAGTCTTAAAAAGGTCTCAAACTCATTATTTCTACAATTATTGTTCATTTATACTGATTAATTTTGAATTTACAATTTGATTTCTTTCTTGCAAATACATTTCTATGGTTTTGTAGCCCTGGGCAGGAACCCTTACAGTTTCGATCGGATGTCTGCCCGTCGTATGGAAAAGGGGTGTGAGGGAAAATGAGGGAGAGGTAATTATGGGTGGTGGAGGGGAGAATTGTGGATATAGGGATTGGCAGCTTTCAAATTGCCGACAGCTACCTGCGGTATAAAATATTAGGTATTTTTTCTGATTCCTATGTGATTAATATTCATCGTCTTTCCACTCGTTTTTAGATGTTGAAAAACGTGTGAAAGATATAAATATTAATCATACAGCAACTTTTCTTGAAAGCGAAATTAGAGAATGAAAAATTGAAGCACAGAAAACAGTATTTATTACTATCTGGTAGTTTCCGGCAAATATGATAATAAATTTCGTTGAAATAACCTTAAAAATTATGATCTCGCCTGAAAACATACATCAGAAACATTTTATTAATTTATTAATTTAATCGAAGACTAAATTAAAACTTATTTACATAAACAAGATTACACATAAACAATAAATCAGTCCAAACTTTACCTTATTTCAGAAACTTACTTCATTAAGAAAAAGAATATTGTATATCTAAAACCTTAATTCTCAACAGATATATTATGGGTCATACCAAAATAGATCGTCTAGACGTCGTTGCAACGTGATTAAAAAAAAAGATTTTGAGATATAATGTTCCTGGTCGTTCCTAAAGACAAATTTCGCTATTGATGAGCGTGAATGTTTGATTCTGTTTGTAAAAAAAATTTTTTAATAATTGTATCACTGAAAAAATTGATGATCCACTGCATCACAAAATTCTATTGTTTCAGATGAAAGCATAGAATAATTTGAATCCGACTGTATAAGGATGAAAAAAAGGATGGAGTTTTCTCAACTTCTAATTGAAAGTATTATTATTAGGGAGAAATATAAAGTTGAAGACCTCAAAATTTGACATCTCCTAGCAGTATTATGTAATTACTTCTAGCACTGAAGTTTATTCTTCAATGAAAATATATTGTAACCGCATGAGACTTAAATTCGTATTTGAAAATATAATTTTAGTCTGATTCAAATGATTTGATGCTTTTATGTAAGATAACAGAATTTTGCGACGCAACGCATCCGCTATTTCTTCAGTGATACAATTATTCAAAAATCATTTTTAGAAATGGGATTAAATAATAACGATAATAAATATAGAAATTCGTCATAATTTCTAGATAAATGAGGTTGTATATTCTCTCAATTCTATAAAATTGAGAACATAGCCGATCTTTCTTACATCAAGCCCTTAGTCCACGGTGCGAAGTTTGAATGGAAGTTCCAGGTAAATGGGATTTTTTCATTATTTATTGCAATATGGCATCCCACGAACATTTCAAAATAAAAATGTGAATAATCGGTTCAGCGCTCCTCGAAAAAAAATCACTTATTGTATTTAATTTCTAAGAAATAATGAAATTTTCATTAGATTATATGGTAAATAGTGGTTAATATTTGAGAAATAAATTGTTTTATTCAATGCAATTGCCTGTCACCCCACGAACATTTTAAGATGAAAATGAAAATAATCGAAGCAGTATTTAAGAAAAAAAACTCGGTTATTGTATTCAAGAAGAAATTTGAATAAGATTATATGGTAAATAGTGTTTAAAATTGTTGTAATGAACTTTTTTGTTGAATATAGTTGTCTGGCACTCCGCAAACATTTTGAAATGAAAATGTAAATAATCGGAGCGTTATTTAAAAAAAAACTCGATTTTTGTATTCAAGAAGAAATTTTCATAAGATTATATGGTAAATAGTGTTTGAAATTTTTGTAATGAACTTTTTTGTTGAATATGGTTGTCTAGCACTCCTCAAACATTTGAAAATGAAAATGCAAATAATCGGAGCGGTATTTAAAAAAAAAACTCGATTTTTGTATTCAAGAAGAAATTTTCATAAGATTATATGGTAAATAGTGTTTAAAATTTTTGTAATGAACTTTTTTGTTGAATATGGTTGTCTAGCACTCCTCAAACATTTTGAGATGAAAATGCAAATAATCGGAGTGGTATTTAAAAAAAAAACTCGATTTTTGTATTCATGAAGAAACTTTCATAAGATTATATGGTAGATAGTGTTAAAAATTGTTTTAATGAACTTTTTTGTTGAATATGGTTGTCTAGCACTCCTCAAACATTTCAAAATGAAAATGCAAATAATCGGAGTGGTATTTAAAAAAAAAACTCGATTTTTGTATTCATGAAGAAACTTTCATGAGATTATATGGTAGATAGTGTTAAAAATTGTTTTAATGAACTTTTTTGTTGAATATGGTTGTCTGGCACTCCGCAAACATTTTGAAATGAAAATGCAAATAATCGGAGCGGTATTTTAAAAAAAACTCGATTTTTGTATTGAAGAAGAAACTTTCATGAGATTATATGGTAAACAGTGTTGAAAATTGTTGTAATGAACTTTTTTATTGAATATGGTTGTCTGGCATTCCGCAAACATTTTAAGATTTGAATGAAAATAATCAGACGGATCTTTTAATATAAAACTCGATTTTTGTATTTAATTACTTAGAAATTGAGACATTTTTATGAGGTTATATGCTCAATATTTTTATTTTCATCACAGAATGCTCGTAGAATGACAGGCAACTACAGTCAATCAAAAAATCTATTTGTAAAAATGTTAACCGATGTTGATCATATAATCTCATGAACAATTTTCTATTTGTTAGTAATTGAATACAAAAATCGAGTTTTTTCGAAAGACATTCCTCCGATTATTTTCATTTTCATCTCAAAATTGTAGTAGTGTGCCATAATACCATAAACAATCGAAAAATCCCATGCACCTAGAACCTTCATTCAAACTTGGTTCAAAAAATTAACTTTTAAATAAGAAAATACTTCTTCATCTCCCTCTTTATTATTTTAAGGCATGTTTTGTTCAATGTGCAAAGAAAGGGAAGGCATATGTTGGTCTGACATACTTCTGTTTCAAAGAAGTTTAAAATTGAATAATACCAATGTACGTAACAACTTCGAGGTACAAATTGAATTTTCGGAAGATACAAATGGTTTGATGTTTGATGTGCTTTATTCGCCATGACCGTCATGAGAAAAAAATTAATCAATATTTAGAACTATTTAACAATGTTGGACTGGCTATTCATAAAAATCACATCATTGTTACTAAAAAAATATTTATTCATTGTAGATTATCGCTTTGTGCTTGGGAAATGTTACTTTATCGTATATATTTTTTATTTATATTTCAGGTTAGATTTGTACTTTTTTACACTGTAATTTTACCATATATCAATATTAGCTCTTTTTTCAATGAGTTAAATATAGTGAACTCGTCTATTTTTTAACCAGTTGTTTGCAGGTTTCCAGCAGATCCGAAAACATGTGAAGTGTGGCTGCATCAGGTGGGCCTAGAAGCAAATTTTGAAAGTACAGAAAATAGCAGATTGTGTTCGGATCATTTTAGAATAGATTATTATGGACAGAATACCGATGTTTGAGCGAGACTTGGTAAACAAAAACTTAATAGACGTACAATACACTTTACTGATTGAAAATCCATCTTTTTGGTTTAAAATTCAACTATTACAGTTGAAGATTCATCATTCTAGATGAAAATTAATTTTTTTAACTGAAAATTTAACTATCTTATCTTGGATTGAAAATTGCTCGTTTTAAGTTGAACTTTCGAATATATGGTATGGATAAAAATTCATTTTTGGTAGAAAATTAATCTTTTTGTTCAGAAATTCTTCTATTACGTTGAAAAATCGTCTTGTTTTAATAGGAATTCATCTTTTGATTGAAAATTCATTCAAAGAGTTTTTAATCGCAAATCTTAAAAATTGAAGAATTTTAAGTTGCCTTCGTGGAAATTGAGAAAATTTTTGATTGTAAATCTTCAAGATGCAAGCATTGCCAAAAAATGTTTCGTAATTCTATACATTTTTAAAATTTGAGACATTTTTGTTGTAATTCTCCAAAATGCAGAATATTTAATTCTAAATGTACCGCTCTCTATATAAAAAATTCTCCATCCCAGTATTTCTTTGGTGAGACCAGGTGATTTGATGTGGAGTTTAGAGCTCGGTTACAACAGCCTTTGAACGTTTTTTCGTGAAATCTAATTTTGATAAAATTCATTGTCTGAAGTTTAAAAAAGTCTTATTAGTTGAATATATATATATATATATATATATATATATCATGTATATTATTGCAGATACTAGTCGAACTTCAATATTACTGAAATTAGTTGGTTGAATGTGCGTATTTTTTCAGCCCTACGCATTAATGGATGAGTTAAAGTGAAGGTGTGGTATTGATATGTCACAATTTTAATGGATTCAGAGTATGTTTAACAATACTTCAACGACAGTATTATTGCCAATGTAGTTCTTGATTGATTCTTAAAGATTTTTAGTTGCACGTGAATTTGATGCCAAAATATTGTACTACTCTTTCCAGTACAATAAACTATCAATTTCTTTTAGTATTTTTTTCGCTATATTTCTTATACAACCTCAATTGATGATTCATTATCTCCATAACTAGTATACAATCATAATTTTATCCATTTCTCTTTTTTTCCAGCTGCAAAAAATCTTTTTGCCTGAACAACTGGAAGGCTTGGTAAGATAAGAGTAATGATGCATTTTTGACATCCAAGTGAAGAGGATTTTTTCCTATTATGAATGTCCTTTTTACAATATATATTTTTACCTTATATATTCATACCTCATACTTTTCCTATGTTAATTTTTATTAAACATCAATTTAAAGTTCGTATTCATGAATTGCATGATATTATTGGCATAATATTAATATTGATAATTATCTAACTTACGCACATGCTACAAGAGTTTTATTCCTTTGTTTCTTCCAAATTATTATTATTTACATGTATATTACACACGCGTTTTCCATTGAATCCTGTATCCAGTCTTTTATATATATATATCAGTGGTTGATAATCGCCCAGGGGGCTTGAGAGGAAGGGAAAGGATATGATGGAGGGGGAACGAGGGGAACGAGGGGAACTGCAGTATGGGAGGGGCAGCGGGAGATTTGAACCACCTTATTAACGAGTGAATAGGCTACGAAACCCTTTTTTGTAGGTGCCGGCCGCTTACTTTTACTAATTGTTTTCACTATGCACACAAGCTTTTTGGATATTCTCTCTACAAATAAAGATTAAATTCCTTTCGTAATTCCTCTGTATTTCTGCAGCTTGTTAGCATGCAGTTCTTCAGACTGAAATAGAGAATACACGATTGTTTGCACGATGGTCAGAGAATGAGCTTTTCTCGGTGAGAGATCCGTCCAGACCATGTTAATGATTGCATTAAACTAAACGAGCAATGGAAAATGAGGGTGTGAGAGCGACAAAGGGGATAGCAAGCGTGGGACTCGTTCGACCTGAGCCGAGCAGCAATCATCATTAATTCACTATTCCTGACAAACGACAGGGTATTCTCGCTGCCATGGATAAAGGAGCTTGGATTTGCTCCCAGAAGAATGCGATTAATTTTTCTTCACCAACCAGGCGTACGCCCTGGGTCAACCACTCTTCACGTACTTCCACTACCGTTTTTCAACTAATGCCTCTCTCTTCAAACTGATCTCGTCACTTTTTGCATACAGTCCTAAAAAGTTTATCCTTAGACAGTTCCAAGTCCCAAGTCTTCAAGGTTTAACATTTGTGCGTAATTTGTACTCTCGTAAGTTATATCAACCAAAATTGGAATTGAAGAGTATTTTTCTGGGGCACAGTTTATTGCAATTGATCAAGCAATGATGAATATTGGGGTGGCACAAATGAAAAAAAGTTTTTTCAGTTTGTGGAGACACCCCCCAAAAATTTTTCATTTGGTGAATAAAAAAATGTGGATTTTTCTCAAATTTTTTGAAAGATGGCGAGTACGTTCAATCGGTAGCAAAACCATTCTCAAATGTGAAAAATTCGTATTTTCTCACATGATGTACTGAACAATTTTTTGCATAAAACACTTACTCTTAAAGATCCAGGACCATGATTGAAATTTTATTTTCAAATCTCATTGAAATTCAATTATACATTTTCCACCAAATAAAAGAGAATGAGGGTGACACATAAAAAAATATATTTTTGCAATTTGGCACGTCTGAATGGACATGCAGAAATGTATGAAGTTTCATGCTGTCATGAGGATTATTCTTCAGATTGTTTGCTAAGTTCTTTCTAAGAATCATAGAAATCGATTTTGTAACTCCTTATGAGAATGTAGAGAATTTATTTTCCATATTTATGTTGAATTTACGATTACTAACTACACGCCTGACCAAACTCGACTAGTACCACTTGCTGGAAACATATATTTTCTCATCTATTTTTTGTATACAAATTTTTCTTCAGATTGCTCTTCGAATACTTCCTAAGAATCCTTTACGGGATCATGGAATTAGATCTTGTAATTTTTGGAGAATATAATGAATTTATTTTCTAAATTTGCAGCATGATGCTCAGATTACCCACGGAAAAGAACAAAGAGAAACAGAGGGGGCACGCAGATATTATGAAGAGGTAAGTTGATGAAGAAGTGAGAAATTGGGAGGTGCAGGAACAAAAAGGGTCAAGATGACAGGGCAGGGAATAATAATATATGGAGGAAAGATGAGAATAGTCTTAAGAAGGGAGAAGAGGAAGTTCAGGAAAAGGAAATAAGGGGCGCGGATTTAGTATCATTATTGCAAGAGATTGGAGCACTGAGAGGAGAAATAAAGGAAGTTAAAGAAAGACAATAGGAAATGGAAGACATAGGAAACGGACGATAGGAGCAAATCAAGGGAGGGGGGTTATTTAGGGAAGAGTTGAAGAAAAGGGACGAGAAGTGGCAAAGAGCGATGAAGAGGATGAGAGAAAGAACTAACATGATGGAGAAGGAATTAGAAATGATAAAAGGAGAAATAGTGTAGAACAAACATTGTATAGGAAGGCTAAAAAAATAGATAAAGATGTGAAAAGGAGAAGGGTTAGGAAAGTTTAGAATGGAGAAGGATCGAGGAAGGGAACAGGAGCCTAAGGTAGAAGGAAAGAGTATGTGCATCATGACCTAACACACAAAAAAGAAGATCTAAATGAAAATAAGGTGAATAGCTGAAGAAGAAAGGAAACGAGGAAAGACAGTTAGGGTAGAGTATCAAAAATTTGGTACGCAGGGGTATGGTATAGATGGAAATGAAGAGAAAGAATATTTAGAGAAGGGTGAGAGACCTTTTTTAAATTTAGCAAAACGGAAAGAGAGGGTAAGGGTGAAGGTAAGGGTAGGATAAACAGAAGGAAGAGAGAATATGATGATAGAGGTACAAGGATGAGAAGCAGAGGTTAACGTGGTCATTTGGAGTGTCACAGAAATCAGAAAACAGGATAGTTTTGGAATTGAGTTGAAACCTGTGACACCGTGGGAATAATAGAAGCGGGGATAGAAGAAAAAGACTGAGAAAGTGCAAATGGTAAATTACTGGAAAACTTTCGATGAAGACTATAAGGGACAACCAGAGAAAAGTTATAGTATAGCTAGTGGATGAATTATAACGGGAGGCAGGGAGAGCATAGAAGAAAAAGAGTCAAGAAAAGGTATTTTAGGTTGAGTGCAGTAGAGGAAGGTAAAATTGAAGTGAAGGTGTGAATAGTGACAATGTATAACGGGAAGGAAATCAAAAAGAGGAAAAAAAAGAAAAAAGAGTTCCATAAGAGAAGAGGTAGAAGAGATTCTAATAATGGGAGGAAAATGAAACACGAGAAAAGGAAGGAGGAGAGTGTATACTTGGATAGAGTATTGCGAGAAAAATTCTTATAATCAGAAACTTAATAATGAAGAAAAAAAGCTATTGGACTTGGTAAAGGAAGAGTTTGGTCGATATTGAATGAAAAAAGGGGATGAGGAAGGCGAATTCACCTACATTAGAAGTAATTCGGTGACAGTAACAGTTTGTATAATCGTTAACATAAGGGGGTGGGAAAGTATTCGAAGAATGAAGATAGAAGTTAGAGTGGAATCGGATCACCAACCACTAGTGGTGTGGTTAAAAAATAGAATCAAACAGAAGACGACAAAAAGTTGGGAGAAGGTAATAGAGAAAGAAGTGTGGACGGAAGAAGCGAGGTAAGAATATATAGAAGAGATAGAGGAATTAGAATTTAAGAAAGCTGATTTATCAGAGCTGTGAGGGAAATTGAAAGAATAGGTGCAGAATGCTAGAAAAGTTAAGAATATCAAGATTGGAAAGGAAAAGGATATGAATTGGAGAAAACTTTTGTGAGACGTTGATCGCAAGAAAAGGAAAAAGGAAGTTGTGGAGTGTACCAGGATGGGGAAAAAAGGAAAAGAAGATAGCTCAAGGTATGTTGATACCAGGAAAAAGTATAAGGAATTGTGCTAGCAAGAAGACAAAAGAAAGCAAAAGGAAATAAAAAAGGAAATGAGTAGTATTAAAGCGGAAGGGAAAGCGTGGAGAGTTATTGATGAAATAAGTAAGAAAAGTGAAGGCATAAGTTATAAGATGAAAATGAAAGAGTGGAGAAAGTATTTCAAAGAAATATTCAGAGGATCAAACGAAAGGAAAATCTATGACTGGCAGAGGAAGGTAAGAGAGGAAGAGAGAGAATACTTAGAGGATGAGCAGATTGAAGTACAGCTCAACAGGTGAAAGAAAAGAATGGCAGGGTGAAGTGACGGGCTAAGTAATGAGGCATGGTTTTACAGCAGCGAAGAAACAAGTAGGGAATCGAAAAAGATGATGAAAATAGTGTGGAAGGGGGTGGGGGTTGGCGAAGGAACGGAAGGAATGGTTGATAACACTGATATTCAAGAGAGAAGAGAAAGGGAAGGTATATGCTATGGTATTGATGAAAAGGTTGAAGACGGAGGTTGAAAATGAGGGGATACTACCTGGAAGTTAAGCAGGATTTAGAAAAAACTACAGGCACCATATACATTTATAATGCAGCATGTTGTTGAGAAAGAGATGAGATGAAAAGGAGAAAGATTTTGCGCGTTCTCCGTGGATTTGAGAGCGGCATTTACATCTGTAAATAAGAGAAAAACTGCGAGAGGTAATAACAAAAATGAGAATGAAGGAATGTTCAATAGAAACGGTACGAGGAATATACAAGAAAACGAGGGATAGTGTAAGAGTAGGGAAAGAAACATTAGAAAGGAAAGGAAAAGGAGGGGGAT
>JAUMHM010000078.1:10338881-10365130 GCA_032362435.1 Melikaiella ostensackeni
TCTCATTTAAAATCAAAAACAAAATTATAAATTTGTACATGAAGAACATATAACACCGAGCGCGAAGTGCAAGATCATGTTTCGGAGCGCGAAGCGAGCTGCGAGCGATGAGAAGGGGTCGCTGGATCCGAATCTGAAGTCGGTTTGACCCCACTAGGTCACCGTTCGTCCCTAAGCTTAAGAAAAGCCTGAAAACACTCAAATAACCCATTTTGTCGTTGAAGCATAAGTCTTGATGACTGAAACTTTTGAGAGAAAGGGTGCCCTCTTTTTTTTGAGCTCGTTGAGTCCGAATAAAGTGCTTGTTATACTCCATCAGGTCACTGTTCGTCTCTTGCCTCAAAAATAACTTAAGAATACTGAAATAATATATTTTGGGTTTGAGGCATAAGCCTCTATTCATTTTTTTCTGTGGTATCGTGCTCTTTTGTTCTCGAAAGATGTATGAAGAGGCTTTCTCTTACGTTTTATGCCCTTTCCAATATGCTTTCTTTTTAACACCCAAAAAAAGTCAGCCATCATATTTGTATCCCATCTTCCTTGATATCGACGTTCCATTTCTTTTGTATTTTGGTGGAATCGTTCTCCTTATTCCTCACTGTAATTTCCTGAATTAATTAAGGAATAATCAAAATGGGAAAATAGGAAGTGCAGCTTTAGATTCATCAAACACTCCATTTTATCAAAGTTTTTCACTATATCAGCTACTATTATTTTGTAGTCCCTACACTTGTAATTTCCCAAAAATTTTTTCACAACTTGCTTGAAACTAATCCATGCTGCCTTCTGTTTTGGATTCATTGAAGTGATGGAACTCGCATCATTCAGCGTTTTCCGAATTCGTGGTCCATCGAAAATGTCTTCTTTCAATTTTGCATCCGATAATTTTCAAAATTTTCCTCTTAAATACTCGAAGCAACTTCCTTGTCTGTTGAGGGCTTTAACAAACTGTTTCATTAGATCAAGTTTTATGTGGATAGGGAGAAGTAATACTTTTTTTGGGTCAGTCAGCGAATAAGCGACGATGTTATTGGAACCTGGTTGAAATGTTGTTCTCTTTGGCCATGTTTTCTGTTTATAGTGATTGTCTCGATCCCGACTATGCCATCAGTCCAAAAAGCAAGGGTTGTTTGTGAAGCATGATTGCTGTCCTAATATGATGTTCAAAATTTTGATATCCCCACAAACTTACCAATTAGGTTCTGGATATTTATTGACTTTATAAATGCCAGGCTTCAATTCATTCATCAATCCATTGATGTCACGACTATAAACAAATGAAGTTTTCTTTGCTTCTGAAAAGTACTTTCTGAAACTCTTCTATAATGCTTCGCATTTATGTCTTCTGACAACAAATTTTTACTTTTTAGTACTGATTAAAGGTATTCTGCACCGTTCTAGGGTATTCCTCAGTTTCTTAAAAGATCGTTCAATTCTTCTTGCGTAACAATTTTGGGAACTCTCTTTCTTCCATTGCATGAGATGAAATCGTCTTCACGAGAGCTCATTTCTTTCACTCTGGAACTATCGGTAATTTCTAGTTCCTCTATTGGATTGTTTGAACGTACTATTTCACATTCTATGCTATCGTTAATCGAAAACGAACTTCCGATAATGACATCATAATTGCTTCCATCATCAGTCTCGAATGACTTAGAGGGTCTCATTACTGTTGCAACATCGACGTAAGAAATGCCTTTCTTACTCTTTTGAGGGGACCTACAGTTTAAGATGGAATCCGAACCACCAGAGCCTCAGTAGAGGTACATAGAAAAATTTCCATCTATAGATTCTACGAATCTTTCCAGAAATGAGTTTATGATCGCTCGGAACCTGGTATTTACCAAAGATACAGCCGAAAATATAAGGGTTCTTATCGCGAAAATGTTTAGAAGTGGAAGCTTGAGTTTTAGCTTGAGTTAAGAAGCTTCAATTTTCCAGAAGATCCGCACATTATTCAGTGTTTTTATTTTTTAATAAACTGATCTTAAATTTTTTTCGTCTACTGGCAGTAAAAATCCTCTATTAAGGTGTTACGTTATAAACGTTTCGACCGTCGACGCCGGACCTTATCAGTAGTAAGGCTTAAACCTGTTGAGAACCATTTTAACAAAGACTTAGTGAATCACAATTTTCCACTTTAAAATACATCTATTCAAAATTTGAATTCAATCTCACCATCAGATCTTCAGAAAATGCAAGTTTCAAAAGTGTTAATATGAGACAAGCTCATCACATAGATTTCATTATTTCATTACACATGACTAAATTTTTAGAAGAACTTGAAATATGATGCAATAGTGCAATAAGCAACTTTATATTTAATTTCTTAAATTTGAATATAACCATGGTCAGAGATATGTATTAAAATACAATTTTTTGTGGGCCAACACGATACATCTATCTCCGAGACCATAGTTACACTGCCATCTTAATTAACCAAAGTGTGAACAATGAAAATGCGCTCTCTCTGACATAGTCAGGTTACACATGAAAGCGAGGTTTGCTTATCAGTGTGAAGTCACATTTAAAAGACAAATTTCAATATAACGAAAAAAATGTCTATATCTGTATAGAATGATCATTTCGAGTATAATTGCAACGTATTGATGTAATATAAAAATATTCCAAAATAGGCTTGAAAATCTAAATATTAACATTTGTAATTAGTCGATTCTATAAGGTAGTCATATTTGTGACTAAGAAATTGTATGTCTGTTCTTGTATTTACAGAAAATCTATCCTTTTTTATATGATACATCTCTTCCAAAATTCTAGGTTTATAATTGGGTTTTGTTTCTAAAATCTTAAAACCATCAAAATAAAAAGAGTGATTCTCCTCCTGAGAATTTACTACAAGAGATGATGTTCTGTCATCATATCTATAATCATGTTTATGCTCCTTCATACGAGTGTTTATAGTTCTTCCCGTTTGTCCAATGTAAACCCCTGCGACCATCACAGTCCACACCATGAATTACGCAAGATTTCTGTCATCTTTTAAGTATATCCTAAACCGCATTGAAACATTTGAAATTATCTTTGTTTTGAGATGAAAACCAAATGTAAATTTGTATTCTTACAAGATCCAATTGAAGTCTTTTTTAAATGCTCAATATACGGTATAACCATAAATGTTACTTTATTTTGTTCTATTGATTCCTTTAAATTCAAATGTTCTGTGATTTTTCTGAATCTACCTTTTATATATTTATCTAGAAGTCTTATAGGATATTTATAATCCATAAGTGTGTTTTTAACTATTAGCAGATTTTTTTCACAAAATCTAGGATCAGCCAGTTTAATTGCACTATCTACCAAAGAGTTAATCACGCTAGTTTTATATTTAAAATCACAGTAAGAATAGAAAAGCTGGTTTTTATTTTCAGTTGTCATAGTTGTGAAGAAGAACCCCGCACGTTAGGAATTCTGGACCGATGCTTAGGTGAGTCTGCCGTCCTGGAGGTGATAACCCTCATACTTCCCCAGGCCTAAGTATGAGGGCTGTCTGACGCGAATCGTTCAACACATCCAGTTTCTTGCAGTTGTCATCGTCTTCAGCTTCTGTCGAGGTAGCAGGACTTTATTGAAATGATTGTACCAGGAGGTGACTTATTAAAATTCAACCATAATCAACACGAATACATTTATACTTTTCAGTATTCATATGACATTTGTTCGAAAACGAGTGACAGAAGCTATCGGAATAGAACGTAAAAAGTGAGGCAAAGGAGAGATACTTAGTTTAGATTCAGCAATCGTATAAACACAGAATCACCTTTTTCACCAAAGATTTTAGTCACCACGACTTAAGCTTCAGCACCAAAATTGGTTACCTTAGTGTTTCTAAATTATTTTTTGAGATGAGGGACGAATGGTTAGCTGATGGATTACAACAAACACTTGATTCAGATTCAGCGACCTCAAAAACAAGAAATCACCTTTCTTCTAAGGGTTTTAGTCACTAAATCGATTTCTAATTGGTTTTTGAGGCAATGAACGAACTAACACTTGATGGGGTTGAACGGACCCCAGATTCGAATTCAGCTACCCCAAAAACATATAGGTATGGTTGTTTAGTTCACCGCACATAACATTTTTTTGTGTGTCTCTGTTATAATTAATTACTTAGTTCGAGTTAGTCATGGAAATAAGGAATGTAAGGGAAGAAATAAATCTGGGAGGATTGGCAGATGTAATATATCCTGGTTGCTCAAGGACCAAAATGTGTCGGTCTATCTTATTCTGGAGTCGGAATCCTGATTCTTCACGATGTCCTGGCACGTGTCTAATTTATGTGCAGCGGCTATTTCCGCTGCAGCGAGAAGCACCCACGTCGCGACAGCCGTAGCCGCGTCTGGACTTGGGTGAAGGGTTGCCTCCCTGAAAGATATCTATGTATCCGTCGTGCCTTCAAGACGTCTCACTAAATCTGGCGCTACGTGTCTGAGCGCAAGCGCCACCACAGTTAACTCAACACGAGTTAACTTCTTCTCCAACCCGACACAGAACCATTTCCGACTCTCTTCTTGCTGACAAGGCATCCGTTTCAGGAAACGAATATTTTAACAAACTTATTATCTTCCTTCCGTCATTCCTAATATCAACCCGGGTTACCCTGTTTTACCAAATGACAATTAAATGAAGCATCGGCACGGCGCATGGATGTTTTCCAGATTTCATTTTCCTTAACATTTATTTTACGTAGAATCATTTAACCGAAAAGCAATTTGCTATAATTATTGGTCCGAAACACTACGAGTATGTGACATAATGTTTGTTCTTCCGAATAAGCACATAACCCAAAATTCATTTGAATGAAACGCCATTTTTTATAAACCTCATGTTATCGAAGCTGCATGTAACATAAATTTCATTCTTTCTAAAATGTCGTCTGGCATTCTTATTGGCTGACTCGATCTTCGCGGCATTATTCAGCCAATCAGAATGCCTGGCGCCATTTTAGGATGAATGAAATTTATGTTACATGCAGTTTCGATGACATGGGGACCGTGATAGATGGCGCTTCGTTTTAATGAATTTTATGTTATGTGATTATTCGGAAGAATAAAAATTATGTAACGTAGTGCTTCGGAAAAATGAAAATTATGTCGAATAATAATTCGGAAATATAAAAAATATGACAAATGGTAGTTCGGAAGAATTTAAATTATATTAAGTAGTAGTTAGGTTTTATATACATTATGTCAAATTGTGATTCGGTAATATAAAAATTATGTCATATGATAATTCAGAAATATAAAAATTTTGACAAATTGTAATACGGAAAAATAAAAATCAGTACAAACAGTGATCCGCAGAAATGAAAATTAGGTAAATTATCAATTAGGATAAATGAAAGTTATAGCAAATTGCTACTCGGTTAAATGATTTTAGGTAAAAGGAATGTTAGGGGAAATAGAATTTGGGGAATATTCATGTGCCTCAGCATCGGCTCGAAGAACGTTGTAGGGTAACGACATCAATAGTGGCCCCCCTCTAAGGAGCCGACAATAAACTACGTTAACATTTCGAGAGGGGTGCGCTAAAAAGTACGATTGGTTACAGAGGTGGGGGAGCGGGGTCAAGGGAAATAACTTCATGAGTTTAGGTAATGTTTAGTACGTTTTCTGATGAATAATAATCAAATGAATATAAAATAATAATAATTTGCGAAAATAATTCGCTAATTCTGCGAAAGATGGCCCTGCAATAGTACAGTTCGATAATAACTTGATAAGTTTCAAAATCACTTTCATATTTCGAACTTCACACTATTCCCCCTATTCCTCCCTCCACCCTTTTTTAAAGATTTTTTTCCCCCCGTTTTCAAGAAATTTTCCGTTTTTCGCGTTTTTTCGCCCAAGTGCGAAATGAGTTAATAGAATATAATAGACAAAATTCAACTATTTTTGGTTAAATGTTTGGGTGAGTATTCAACTCTTTTGCTGAAAATTAATTTTTTTTTTGAAGATTCATCATTTTAGTTAAAACTTCATCGCTTTAAAAAATTAACTAATTTGTCGAAACTCGTCTTCTTTCGGTTCAATTCAACTGTTTTTTATTCAAAATTGAAATCTCCTTTGGTTGAAACGTCAATTATTACGTGTATCGTTGAGAATTCATCTTTTTTGGTTGAAAAATCAACTACTTGGTTTAAAGTTCAACTACTTTGTAAAAAATTCAATTTTTTGTTGAAGATTCAGAATTTTAGTTGAAAATTCAAGCATCTGGTTGAAAATTTAACTATTTTGTAGAAGACTCGTTTCAATTTTTTCTCTAAAAATTTAACTACCCCATTTTTGATTGAAAATTTTTCCTTCATAAGTTGAAAATGCAACTATTTGGTATAAAATTTGGTTTGCTTGAGACGTCAACTATTACATTTTACGTCGACAATTCATCTTTTCCGGGTAAAAATTCAAATATTTTGTTGGAAGTTGAACTACTTTGTTAAAAATTCTTTTTCTTTTGTCGAATATTAATTTTTGTAGTTGAAAATTAAACATTTTGTTACGAATGATTTCACTTTTGTTTGAAAATTCAACTATTTGGTTAAAAATATAACTATTTGGTAGGAAATTAACTTTTTTAGAATCATTTTTTTAAAGACATTTGGCTTTCTAGCTTAGAAGCTTGACGCTTTTGTTGAAAATTCAGCTATTTGGTTCAAAATTGAAATATTTTGTTATGAATTCATTCTTTTGGATTGAAAATTCATCTTTTGTGGCAAAAAAGTCATTCTTCTTGGTTGAAAATTCACTTTTCTTGAATGTCCTCACCCTATGAACAGAGATTTTAACTCACTGGAGTCTATGTTTATACTGTTTTCTTTTATTCGGAAATTTGTCCGCAATAGCCCTGAAGTCACTTATAATACAATACAATTTTACCATTTTAATTTCAGTTCATATTTACTACAGATGCTGATATTTTCATCTATATAATATTCATATTTTATTCATATTAATACCGATTTTGAACGATTAGGAGCAGGCTCTTCTCCTTTCTTGAAGTTGCTATAAACTTCCCCGGCGATTTTAGCCGCTTTATTCTTGGTATGCTTTCATTCCACAATATTAATGTTTATTTTTCTTCCTTAGTTCAGTTTATTATAAGTAACAAGGGCGTGAAAAACAGTTTTCAAGACAATGTTGTTTACCTCGTTTTCTAATTCAAACTTAGTATGAATACTAGAATTACATCTTTGTTAGATATTTAAGGCCTACTCGTGTTCTGAATCGAGTCTGTTTTCGGCGTAAAAAATTTGCGAATTGCAATATCTTTTGTGTAATTCTAGTATTTATGGAGTTAAATCAGGTAATTCAATTTTGAGATTAGGGCCTGGTTCCATCGCCCTTAAACGACAAAATTAAACTTCGACGATTTCAGCGCCACTGGGGACGAATTTCCAAACAAAAGAACTATTAGTATAAAAGTAGATTCCAGTGAGTCAAAATCTCTTTTCATAGAACGTTCTATGGGCCAATACGTCAAATCAAGATTCGAGAAAGTGATTATTTGTCTAAATAAAAAAAGAGGCAGTGAGAATATTCATGTATTAGCAGTATAAATTTAAATAGAAATATTTGAAAAAATTACATTTATAATAGTGATAAGCTAGCATACAGGTATTCTATACTACACTTCCAACTGAAAGTCTGGGTACATTGACATTTTTCAAAATTTTCAATTAGGTTTCATATATTTGATACAATTTCTGAATATTTAAGAATCAAATTGTCTTAAAATTTATATTTAACCTTTGAATCTTAATAGCAATTTTTAATATTAAAACATTTCACTAAAGCTTTAAGTTATTTTCAGAAAAGTTTAACCCTTTTCCAAATCTGCAGAACTTAAACAACATATGTCTAGATGATTTCAGTAAAAATTGCAGAATTTATCCTTAAAAATGAGCTTAAAAACATGAAGAATGTTGAATGATTTCGGCGAGATTGGTAGTCTAAAAACTTGGAAAAGCCCTGTTTTTTGTCTAAATATTCCCCAACAGAATGATCAAAAACAATTCAAGGAGATTTGTATACATCTTTAAGCAATATAATTTTTCTAAATTTGGTAATTGTATGAAGCAGTCAGCGAAGGTGGAAAAAGAGGTAGCTGGGATGAGGAGTGTGAGGAGAAAAAAAGAATTGAAAAAGGAATTTTGCAGAACAAAAGAATGAAAAAGACAAAAGGAGATTTTTCTCCAAGTTTAACCCTTTTACAAAATCTATAGACATCAACCAACATATGTGTAGATGATTTCAGCAGAAGGTGCAGAATTTATCTTTCGAAATGAGCTCTGAAAACTTGAAAAATGTTGAATAATTTCAGCGAGATTGGTAATTTAAAAACTTGGCAAAAGCCCTGTTTTTTACAAATATTTCCCAACAGAATGATCAGAAACAATTCAAAGAGATCTAGATACATTTTTAAGCAATATAATTCTTTAAAATTCAGAAATTGTAGGAAGAAGTGAGCGAAGGTGAAGAAAGAGGTAGCTGGAATGAGGAGTGTAATGAGGAAATAAATAATTAAAAAAGAATTTTGAAAAAAAGGGAAAAAGGAGATTTGTCGTAAAGTTCAACCCTTTGCCAAATCTGCAGAAATTAACCAACATATGTTTAGATGATTTCAGTGAAAAGTGCAGAATTGATCCTTTGAAACAAGCTCTACAACCTGAAAAAATGTTATATAATTTCGGCGAAATTGGTAAAATTAAAAACTTGGCGAAAACCTTGTTTTTCATCAATATTCCCGAACAGAATGATCAAAAACAATTCAGAGAGATTTGTGTACTTTTTTGAGCAATATTATTCTCTCAAATTCAGAAACTGTAGGACGAAGTGAGCGAAGGTGGGAGAAGTGGTAGTTGGGATGACGAATGTAAGGAGACAAAAAAGAAATTGAAAAAGGAATTGAGAGAATGGAGAAACAAGAATACCAGTGCAGAAGAATGCAGAAGGAAGAAGAAATTAGATAACAAGCTATGTGACAGAAAAATAGAGAGCAAGAATAAAATTCTTGTGGAGGAGGCATAGTGAGGGCGATAGTGTCATTGGAAGTGGGAAAGGCAGACGGTATAGATGAAATCCAAAATAAAGTTTGGAAATATCAAGGAAAAAAATTTAAAAAGTGAGCGTGGCTAATATGTAACAGGGTATGGAGAGGGAGGGATTGGTCAGAAATATGGAGAAAAGGGATAGTGGTACCAACAATGAAAGAGAAAGAGCAATGTTTGAGACAGCAATTTTTGTTGATTTGAAGGTGGCGTTTGACTCATTGGACAGGAAAAAGATAGATAAAGCTATGAAGAGAAATAGTATAAGAGAAGGTTTGAGGCAAGGAATAGCAGAGATCTCTAGAGGGACGAGTATTATGGTTGGGGTGGGAGAACAAACGAAGTAAGAAAAGCAATGTATTAGGAGAAGAACGAGAAGAGGAAATGCGGAGTATGTGAATGAATAGAGGAGACATAGGAGTATTCATGAGTTTTTTGTATGAGAGAAAAGTGGGAGAGTAGAGGAGAACTTCAAAAAATTATAAATTATGTGTATCGAATTGGAAAATGAGTTAGATGAGCGATGTAGAAGGCATTTAATAAAGATATGAAGGAACGAAAGTTATGCAAACCCTAAGGGGATAAATTATAAATTAAGAAGAAGAAGTATAATAAGAAAGAATGTACCCAATCTTTCAGTCGGGAGTGTATGTTATCTAACTTTAAATGATTCTGAAGGCAGGTAATATCTGTTATAATATGTCTAGTATAATGACAATTGTTTCACAAATTCAAACTGAACAATTGTCATGCAATGGGTAACAACTTCAAGCGAAAAGATAATTTCACAGAATATCAGATTGACGTATAACTGTTAAGCTGCGTGACAGAAAAAAAAATTGCAAAACAAAAACACAGGTGAAGCGATTTAAAACCCAGGAACTTCGAAGTGAACAGACATACCAACCTACTTCATCATACTTTATTATTGTCAATTGCATTGTGGTTGATGAATGATAAAGAGGAAAAAATATTATAAAGGTAAGAGGAGAAAGGGAATCTGAGTTGTGCCCACCGGTGAGACTGGAAGATCCTTGGCTTTAGATTCCGATCCGGGTAGATTGATCCAATAGCATTACTTCTGGTTAGCCTCGCTAGCAATGTGCTGTTAGTCTTCATTCCTCTCTTCCCTCTCGTAACAGCCGCAACACTCTGGGCTCCTCGCTTGATTGCGTCTAGTTAGTGTCGCACCATCCCCATCAGTTTCCTGTCGTTTTCGCTCTACCTCGATCATTTGTCTTACCATTTTAAGAGTCTGAACCTTTCGTACCGGATCTCTTCTTCAGGGATTACCCTCCCTTCTTCAGTTTTTTCCACAACGATTTCTTATTCTCGATACAACCAGCCACAGCAAAAGTGATGAGAGACTCTTACTCAACTCATTCAGAAAGAAAGCTTCCTGTTCCGTTCTGAACACTAATAGTTTCTTCTCTATTTTTGCTTTCTTTCCTCTTTTCGATTACCAATTCTCTATACTCCTTATTAGTCTTGACATACTCCAACCCATTAGAGTTTTCTTTTTCTTAGTTCTTATACGCTACTTGACTTCGTTTCTATTTTTCTACAATCAATGTCCCATCAGAGTTTTGTCAATTTCTATCCTTTCTTACCTTAATCGCTTCAACTGTCCGAGAGCATTCTTCACCTTTTCTTTCAATTCCTCCCACAGCTATCATAACTCGACCTTCTCAAATTCTATTTTTTGTCTTTTCTATAGCTTTTCATTCACTCTTCTTACGGTTGGCGATCCAAATCCACTTTAACTTCTATCTTCATATTTCTAATACTTTCCCACTCCTCCATGTTGACGATTATGTAATTCATGACTATCCCTGAATTACCTCTTGTGTGAGTGAATTCGCCTTCCTTACCCCCTTTTTCCCACTCAATATAGACCAGCCTCTTTTTTTCACCAAATCCAATTGCTCTTTTCCTTCGTCATTAGGCATCTGATTTCCGGACTTTCTCTCTTTATACTTTCCATTCAAGTATATACTCCCTTCCTTTTCTATTCTTTCGTTCCAATCCCCTTCTATTATTGGAATCTCTAATTCACCCTCTCTTATGTAACTCGCTGTTTCTTCTCTTGTCTTTTCCATTCCTTCCCATTATAATTTGTCACTGCTCTGTACCATCTTTCCTTTATTTTTACCTTCTCCTTCTGCATACCATCGAAAGTGCCTTCTATTAACTCTTTTTCCTTTATGCTCTCACTGACGGCCATTATATTTCTCCACTAGCCCTATATTTGTCCTTTTGACTTGTTGTTTCTTGTTTGCGTTTTGCGCTTTCCCAGTCTTTTTCTTCTATCCACGTTTCCACTTGTCCCACAGTATCACACGTTTCAATGCAATTCCAAGACTTTCTATCGCTTTCCTCGATTTTTGCTGCATTCCAATAGACCACCTCCACCACTGTTTCTTTTTCTTATACCCCTTTCGTACTCTGACTCTTTCTCTTATTTCTTTGACTTCTCTCCCCATTTTTTCACTTTGAAAAAAATCTCTCTTCCTTCTTTAAACCTTCATTCTCTTCACTCCATCTACACCATAACCCTTGTGTACAAAATTTTTGATACCCCACCCTAACCTTCTTTTCTTGTTTCCTTTCTTCTTTATGTATTTGTTTTATCTTTCTTTGGATCTCTGTTTCTTTGTATAATATGTTAGCTCATGATTAACATACACTTTTCTTATACCTAAGCTACTTTTGTTTCTTATGACTTCTTGCTTCGCTTCTCATCAGTACACGCCCACTACTAAGAGCCCTTTTCCGCTTGTACCCTGTCTTCTTACTGTTTTAATTTTTTCACCTATCTCCAAAAATTTTCAAAAAACTCCTCTACTTTTACCGTTTCATTTCCCCATTCCACATTTGGATCAACTATTGTGAAATTGTTTCTCCTGTCCCATCTCTCCTTTTTTTTCTAACTCTCTTTCCACTCCACTTACTTTGTTTTCAATTCACTCTCAATTCTCTACATGAGCAGACTCGATTTTTTTCCATTGACTCAACCTTTGATCTTAACCGCTCCTAACCCTTTTTCTTTTCAACCTTTTATCTGTTTTCTGGCCTCTTTATCCTCTGTTCGTTCCGCACGTGCACTTCCCTCATCTTTTCTAATTTCTTCCTGATCCTATTATTCCCTCCTCTGTCATCTTGATCCGTTTATTCCTCCACGTCCCGATTTTCTAGTTAATCATCAACTCACTCTCCTAGAAAATTTGCATTCGCTCTCCGTTTCTCTTTTCTTTTTTCGGGTGACTTTAGTTATCTTCTCCATTTACCCTCCTCGGCCGCCTTCAGATAGTGCCACTTCTGAAACCATAACACCACACCGCTCAAACCCTTTTCAGTTTTTGGCAAATAAATTATTTATATCTTCGATTCACTTTTCCCTGTCTTTCTCAACCGAACATTTGCTCCAATAATCTTTTTTCACTCTCTTCCCTCTTAACTACCCGTCCCAAACTTTGACCCTAGCGATTTATGCAACTCCTAACCTCACTTACCTATTTCACCCATTTATCCCTTCACCTTTCACGATCCAGTTATAATTATTATTTCAACCCGTTGTTCTTCTTCCCCTTTCTCACTTTTTATGCCTTCTTCTCTAAAATACACTTTCAAGGAAATGTTCAGAGGGCCGGGCGCAAGGAAAGTGTATAACTCTTAGAAGGAGGTGAAAGGGAGCGAGGAGGAAGACTTGAGGGATGAGGAGATAGAAGTGTAACTCAATAGGTTAAAAAAAAGAAAGGCAGGGAGAAGTGATGTGCTGAGTAATGAGGCATGGTTTTATAGTATTGGAGAAACGAGAAGGAAATTAAAAGAGGTAGTGAAGAGAGTTTGGAAAGGGAAGAGGATTGCGGAGGAATAAAATGAAGGGTTGATAAGAGCGATATGCAAGAAAGGAGAGAAAGGGAAGGTGCAACATTACAGCGGATGTCTCTTTGGAATACAGTTAACAAAGAAAATGCTGATGTTTGGATGGAAAGGTTAAAGAAGGAGCTTGAATATAAGGGATATTATTTGAAAGTCAAGTAGTATTCAGAGAGGGCTAAAGTACTATAGATAACATATATATGTAATAAATCTTGTTGTCGAGAAAGAGGCGAGGCGAAAAGGAGGACAAATATGCGCGTTCTTCGTGGATTCAAAAGCCTCGTTTCCATCTTCAAATAGGAGAAAACTGTGGGAGATAGTGTCGGAAAGGGACATAAAGGAAAATTTTAATAGGAAGGGTGAGGGAAATATACAAGGAAACAAAAGGTAGGGTAAGAGTAGGGGAAAAACATCAGAAGAGTTCTGGACAGAGTGAGGGGTGAGACCAGGGTGTCCGCTGATATCACTGCTATTTGCAGTGTTCACAGAGGATATATTGGACAAATTAAAAAAATGATTAGAAAGGGGACTAATGGTAGGAGGAATTGGATTTTTATCTTTGGCATACGTAGATAACATATTGTTATTAGCTAGGGAGGAGGAGGTATTGAGAAGTATGATGTGAGGATTGGAGAAATACCTCATAGAAAAGAAATTGATATTAAATGTAGGTAAGTCAAAAGTCATGGTCTTTAGTGAGTAAAGCACAAAAAAAGACAGTGAAGTGGAGAGCTATAAAGACTATGAGGAAGTTGAGAGATGGTATGAAAAATATCATAGATGGACATAAGGTTTGGATAGATATAGTTGTTATATAGTGATACAAGAGGTGGACAGGATAAAAATGAAAATAAGAGCAGGTAACCAAGCATGTTGATTTGAAGATGAAGTTTCGGAAAGCATTGGTTGAATGATAGTTAAAGTATGCCTGGAAGAGAGAGAGAATTCAGAATAAAGGAAGGAAAGGTAATGAAAGAGAGAGAAATGTACTCAAATGAGAATTGGTAAGTAGGAGTAGAGAGAATGAAAGGAAATGCATGTGATTTTAGAGAGAGGTAGAAGGACTTTCAAACATTGGCTAAAAGATTGTGCTAGGATCGAAAAAGAAAGACGTTAAAAACGAAAAGTTAGGGCGATGTCCTGAGGCGCTGCGAGAAGCCGCTCATTAAGATAAGATGAGGCGAATAGGCCGCCAAGGCACATTTGGATTCATTCGAATAGGATATTTTGAACCATCCTGCTTCCTCCCTTGACTTGGCGCCTCCAGACTAGCACCTGTTCACCTACCTGAAGACTCACATGGGTGGTAGAAAATTGCCGACCGACGAGGAGGTGAAAACAGGGGTCCTGAATTGGGGGAAGGCGGTGGCGGAAAACTTTTTCGAGGAGGACATCAAAAAACTTGTGCCACGGCTCACTACTTACACAGAACGGAAAGGCGACTACGTGGAAAAAAAGTTCACATGTATACGAAAAAACCTTGTATTTTTTTCAAATACATTTCTTTTAAATTGGAGGAATCGAGTACTCCTACTTTCTGGATATCTCTCATAGATTTGTGATCCCTCGAACTTCTTCGATTGTCAAAAGGTGTCCTTCTTCCAAATTTCTGTGACTATAGAATGGGTCACTCGCAAAATAATTAGCCCATTTTTTTTCTGAGGCTTAACTCTATAATGCAAATAATCACTCGATCAAAACGTTCAACATAAGGAGATCTTTTTTTCAGATACATCACAAGCTTCTTTGTGAGGAATCGATGATTCAAAACTTTCGCAGCAGCTTCACCAAATGTTTCTCTTGTTGATTCAATTGCTGCTGTTGCCAGAGATTCGAAGATAAAGCAGGAAACATTCTTGTGTTTTATTAAATAATTGGGACAGTGCTGGAAATTGTTTTCAACTCTCAAGGTCTTCTCTTGTAGGCTTAGCAAAGTTTTTGTCGGGGTAGTTGGAGGTGATGCTAAAGAGATTTATATGTATCCATGGAATGAAGCTTGACCTGTTTAGTTCCTCGGTTGTGTTGAGTTCGAGCCCAGCTTTTTCCTCCATTTGGTCGTGCATCAGTCCTGCAGAAAATGTAGAAGTGTAGAAGAATGCTAGCATCAATATGGAGGCAAAAGTGATGATTTGAAAGCTGGTTAATGGAGTCTTTCAAATGAAAATTCCCAACCTAATTCGTGCGATTTTTAGAGGATTCCATACTTGGGGATCAAATTTCAAAAGAAGCGCTGCTTCAAATATCATAGTAGATACAATCATGGATATCAGGACTGGAAAATAAAGGGTGGAGCTTCGCACCACTACTATTTTTTCGGGTAAAATTGATATATAACGAATTCTGGTAGAGACCTATAGTATATTCATAGAACGTGTTCCATCGCCATCTAATCATTACAGTTGCCATCATAAGTGCATTAATTTGATTCCGCATACACCTGCCAAGTATACCAGTTATTGTCCTTTTTTCTGCATCAATTACGCCGATTATTGCATTGACGGACGTTACAAGAGACGTAGAAAAATTAATCATCTATAACAAAGTTTGAAACATTAGCACATCTGCACCTGCAAAATGAACCAAATGCCCTGTTTGATTGAATGTTTGAAAAATATAAGGAGGCTTTGAACTCATACCTGCTAATAATCGATATCCAATCATGATCCAAAGCTTATCAGGAAACCATTCTGTTTCCAAAGTACATCTGCTGTTTTCGTGAAGGTTAAAAAATGGATCAAAGTAGTGAATTCTTCTCCATACTTGATTCAGATTGTGTGGTGCTTGAGTGTTGTGTACTTGAATCAGCAGTACGGTTACATCCAAATCTCTTTTGGTTTATAGCTCTCGAAGCAGTTGTTCATATTGTCTTTCTGCTTCTTCTGGAGTACAATAATTGGAGACTTTTTTTATTAAAAATAGTGCTACTTGATGCTTCGATTCCTCTTTCAAATGGTTGACCAATTGATGACTGCATTCCACATATACTCTCTGTGCGTCGCAGATACAAATTAAAACAAAAGGAACTACCCTCTTCTTGTCAAAATTAATTAGCGTGTTTGGAACTTATCTAATTCAGTGATAGTAGTAGTATAGTAGTAGTATATATTCGAGACCTTCAGAAAACTAAAACATTTCCCTCCAAGGTCGAATATTTCTGCATCGAAGCAATTTCTACATAGATTAGAAAGCTTTTTATTCCAAAGTGCACTGCAGAAACAAAAGTCAAATTACAAAATAGTCCCACTTCTACGAGAAAATTCAATTACTTTGTATCAGGTAAGTGTGAATACACAAGATCTTGACAATATAAACACATTTGCTTACAATTTCGAATATATCTGCTTCGACACTACCCTTGAATATGTTATAAAAAAATATTTACTCAATATAAGCAACTCAGCAAGAGTGTTAAATAGGGTGGCTCAAAGTAAAAATCTTACTTTCATTTGCGATTACATCCCACAAATTAATTCTCTAGTTTTTTACGTTTTGCAATACAAATATTTCACGAATTTAAAGTGAAATCTCATTGCAAATTTTTTTGGATGCAATATAGTTATTCTAGCCCACATTCGTGGGTAAAGAAACCCTTGCAAGGTTCAACTATAGACTATCCTATTTAATTTCATGAATTTGATAGAAATCACGTTTGAAGTAGTCTCTGAAAATATATTTTTACGAAATCTTGCATTATATTGGTGATCAAAAGCACCGACGAGAGTAAAAACTGCCCCTTTTAGAGTAAGAAATATTTTTTATCACTTTCCTAACGTCTCCAGTGAGTCAGATAAATTATTTTGTATTCAAAATTTATTTAAGCAATTATTCTATTCTTGAAATTCATGAAATATCTAGATCGAAAACTGTAATGAGCATGAGATATAATATTCAATATTACAATTTTGATCTAAGATTTTCATTTTAGTCACTCTGATCAATTCTAACAGAAAATTTCGTTTTACTATCCGCAAACCAGAAATCTATAGTGCTAAGAAGTTTTTTCAAACTTTTTTTGGGCATGAATTTGGAATCGTACAAATTAAAGAAAAAATTAGTAAAAAAAGACGGCAGGCTCCTACAAAAAAGGGTTACATATTCTATTAGGTCCCTGTTCCTCACTTCTCCCCACTTTCCCTCACTTCTTATCACTTCCCTCATTTCCCGTCACCACTTTTCTTCATTTCCCATCATCACCATCCCCTCACTTTTCTTCATACCCCCTCATTCCCCCTCGCTATCCGTTGCTACCACTCACTGCCCCTTACTACCCCTCTTTTATACGGCGAATGGGAATTTCACCGAATGAATAAGGAGCCGAAAAGAGTTGAGAGAGAGAGAGAAAGAGAGAGCTGATTGCAGGAGGGAAGGAAAAGCCAAAAAAGGACTCCTAAAGGAGAAGAATAATGAAGTACTCTTCCGTTTGGTAAGATAGTATAAAAGAATCTTCGGTAAGAAAACATGTAATGCCTGTCTAGAAATTCGAGAGAATCAAAAATCGTTTAGAGGATTTCACCCGCCGATTTCTTCTTGCTGAAAGGAGGGGAAGTATTGGGTATAAAACCAACGATTCTCAGCACCGTCGGCCTCGCTATGCGCTGCGTCGTTTTGTAATTAGCGAAAGTAGAGGGAAAAAGGCGACAGGGCGAAGGGGGTGAGGCAAGGGATAGTCGGGTAGAAGGGTAGTCATAAAAGTTTATGCTCTCCATATGTTGTAATATAGTTGGTAGTAGCGGTAGGGCACCAGGGATCGGTAAAATATGCGGGCAATAAGTATGGATTGTTATTAACACAGGGCGCGCGGTGTCCGCCGCGTTTCTGAATCCATTACCTCGGCATGGCGGCTGAAATACTGGCCGATATATCCACCCTGGTTGGTGTGTACATCGCTCCGCCAATATATATATAACATATATACTCACACATTCATAAAAGGGGTGAGAGAAAGATACACTGGAAAGGGGGGTGGTAAAGAGCGGGAGAGAAGAGACGAGAACGTATGAATGGATTAGCAGGTACCGGTGCAGCGACTGAAATTACGATCGGATTTCACGCCGCGTGTACGTGTACGTTGTGGTTGGCTTATACATTTTTGAGAGGAAATCATAACAAGTAAAAAAAGTTTAAAAGCAGATTAGCAGGCTGCGTTCTGAATACAACTTCCTACCTTGCCAGCATCGGGACCGCTTGACAGCTCAGTTGGTTCGTGTCCGAGCTAAGTTTCTAAAATATTCTTGATGACGCTGTCAAATCATAGTGCCCAATTATAAAGGTTTAACGGGCGTACTTCCGAAAAGCGCATAGCTTCGATTAATTTGAAACTCCGTACAACTACATATTTTGACGCGCTGATCACGAATATGATAGTAAAAATAGGCGCAAACTTGATTTTCATGGCGAAAACAATGAAAACCCCATGAGAATCATGGTTTTCTGCGTTTATCCTAGTAAATGAAAAAAAAATTCAAAAAGCTCCAAACAAAAGTTGTAGATCTACTCAAAATACACCTTTCATACATCATGAAGTTTTTATTAAAAACAAATATTTTCTGAGGAAAGTAGAGAAATGTTGGTACAAAGTAAAGTACTCTAAACCTTTCCAACTTCTCGTGTAGAGGGGGGGCATCATCATGGCTGGTCACAGAAATAATTTCGGTCACATCATTACCCCTTTCCATCTTCTCGTGGGGGAAGGGCGGGAAGGCACCCCTGTGACTGGTCCTAGAAATAAATTAGATCACAACTTTTCCCTCTCCAACTCCTCGTGGGGGCGGAAAAGCACCTCTAAGACTAGTCATAGAAATAATTAAGGTCATATTCCTGCCTCCTGCCCCTTTCAAATAATTCGTTATGTTACCGTATTTCGATAAATATTATCTAAGCCAAGAAAGTTTTGAATATAAGTTGTGGCCTTTGATAAAATAGACCCTTCGTGTGAAGCGAATTTGTTTGCCATTACTCTATTTGTTTCAGCAATAATGCCTACTTAAGCATAAATTTTCTGAAAAACTATTAGTCGTAGAGTCAAAATGTTCAAAACATAAAATATATATTTTTGGAAGATCTACAACTTTCACTCCAGAAATTTTCGTAAATATTTATTATTTCCTAGGATAAAAGCAAAAAACAATGATTTTATGGGTTTTTTATGGTTTTCACCATAAAATTGGAATTTGCGCCTATTTTCACTATCATTTTTGTAAGTATCGTATCAAAATACATAAGTATACGGAGTTTCAAATTAATCGGAGGTATGCACTTTTCGGAAGTATATCCGTTCTGCATTATAATCATCTGGGATATTACGTTTTACAACGTTAAAATGTAATGTGTCATTCAAATCATGAATCACCTTGAAGTTATTTACGGGAAATTCGTTTCTCGTAATTAAACACTATCATTTTATGACGTCATCACGAATATTCTAGAAACTTAGCACGGACACGAACCACTTGAGCCGTCGAGATGTCTTGATGTCGGTAAGGTAGGAATTTGTGTTCAGAACGCAGCCTGCCCATCTACTTTTGAAGCGTTTTTATTTCCACTCATGAAGCATCCTCCAAGTTGAAGACTAAGACGGTTGAAACAAAAAAAGTTTCTTTCATTTATGGGGATATCCCTAAAAAGGTTTCATTTAGTGCAAAAACAACTTTCGATTTTGATAATTCTTTTTGGAGAAGGGCAAGTATGTTTCCAAGTAGGTTAAACAACTCTCCAAACGTGAATGATTGTATTTCCACAGATAATGTATTAAACAATTTGTTTACGACTCATAAACAGACCATGAAATAGTGACAATATAAAAAACTCGAAAAATTTAAAAACTACCCTTAAAAATAAAAAACACCTCTTCTAAGACAAAAAAAAATTGATTTTCGAGCTCTTTACATTTTTTGGTGTAGAAATTTCATGAATTTTAAGTGTAACAAAAACTGGAAGAAACTGGACTTGAAACAATTCTTTTAAACCACCTCTATGTGCAAAAGAACATTCTCTTAGAAATTTCAATCTTAAATTTTTTGATTTAATTTATCAAATTTGATATAAATTACGTACTAAGTGGTTTATGCAAAAATGTATAAAGACGTAGGTGTCCAAAATAATCCTGAAGTGGCATTAAGCAGCTCAAAACGTAAAAACTCTTACTTCCTCAAAAAATATCAAACTCAAAGAAATATTTTTTTTGTTACAAATGAGGACAAAAAGTAGAAGGATAGTTAAATTTTATTTTTGCTTAATTTTCTTGAGTGCTTATAGCGTTGACAAAAAATCTTCTAAATACGTTTTGTCCGGGGAAGACTTCTCTAGGACAAAAGTGCCCAGAGAGTCGAAATCAATGTTCAGAAAAAGTTCAACAACTATCTTGCTGACGAAAATTTGTTTGGGACTAAAGTATTAGAACAGTCCTACCTTTTTTTAACTTTCCCCAGGCTAAATTCATGCTCCATGAAATTTGAAAAATAGTCCTGCCGTGGAAAATTTGTTTCGGATAAAAGTACTAGGAAAAATTCACTTCATTCATTTTGAAATTTGTAGAGTTTTAAATTCATGTTTCAAAAAGTTTGAAAACAGTCCTGCCGTGAACAACATTTTTGGGGAAAAGTTTCCAGAAAAGACAAGTTTATTTTTTTCTAAACTTTTACCTTCCTAAATTCATGTTCCAAAAATTTCAAAAATAGTCCTGCCATTGAAAATTTGTTTGGTACAAATATACCAATAATAAGCACATTTATTTTTTTTCAATTTGTACGATTTCAAATTCGTTCCCCAAAAAAGTTGCAAAACAATTCTGACGTGGGAAACTTTTTTGGTTTAAAAGTGCCAAAAAGACAGACTCCAAAATTTTCAGAAGTTATCATAGGATTCACGTTTCAAAAATGTTATGCTGAAAAAGGACTAACATACCAAAAAACTTGAAAATACGTCTAGCTTTAGCAGGATCTTCTTGGGATGCAAGTAATACAAAAGTTAAAATTAAAATATCAAAAAAGTTCAAAAATAATTCTAGAGTGCAAATTTTTTTTAGAGGCAAGTATGCTAGAAATGTTCCATTCAATATATTTTTTTCTTAACAAGTTCTTTTTTTCAGCACAAGTTTTTGGGACATAGGTCCCATGAGCACTTATAAACAAATTTGTAAAAAAATAAAATGGAACTTTTGTAGTGTTCTGAAAAAAAATTTCTCTATGGTTTTCTTAAAAAATTTTTTATGAAACAAATTTGGACTTGTGAGAAAAGGGACTTTTTCAGTACGTTCATTCGAAAAAGTATTTCTGCAACAGGACGTATTTGGATGTTTTTTGGTACTTTAGTCCTATTTCATTAGTTCTTCTTAGAAGCATAAGCTTTTTGTTACTCATTTTCCTTGAATCCTATGAACACATTTAAAAAATTGCATGAAATTAAATGGAACTTTTCTGTACAGACTTCCTAATTTAAAATTTCAAGGAAATTGAAGAAAAGTGGGTACTTTACTACTGATTTGTCTCGTTCCTGGTACATTAGTTGGACTTTATTCAGGATCCTAAAAGATTCCAATTTGACTTGTATTATTCAGCTCAACATGCAATGATATGGAAAAGTAACTGGAAGAGTGAAGAGAATGTGAGAGAATGGAAAGAAGAAATAAGAAAGTTTTTTAGAGATCGTGGGATAGGACAAGAAGAAAATAAGATGAGTATAGCAATGAGAAATATAAACAATTGGAAAAAAGAGATAGATAAAGGAAGCTTATAGATTTATAGGGAAGAAGGGAAAGAAGATACTATAAATGGCCTAAGGTGATAAAAGGGGAAGGATTGCCAAAATGTCTGGAAAGGGGTTGGAGGTGAAAGAAATGGACAAGAATAGCTAGATGTAGACTGGAAAATGAAGTAAAAGAAGCAATGTTTTGCGAGAAGGATGGCAAGAGAAAATGCAGAGTATGTGAATAGGTAGAGGAGACATGGAAGCATATGTGGACTGGTTGTATGAGAGAAATGGAGGGAAGAAGAGGACAGTAAGCATGAGTGGGAAGGGAAGGAGGGCAAGATGAAAACACAAGCCACATAAAATCATAAGGGTAGTGGAAGTCGTACAGTAAAATGAAGTAACCTTAAACTTTAAATAATTAGAAATAAGTTCGAATAGAAGGATGTGATAATGTTGTAAGGGAACGGATGTTATATAAGCCCTAATGGGGCACATTATGAATAGAGAAAAAAGAGACTCAATGCGAGATTTTTATTTTAAAAAACAACATGAAAGGAGCTTCGTCTTACACCAATTCCAAAATCCAACTTCTAGAATAATCCCACCTTTTAGTCCATCGAACAACAGTATGGATGAAATTTGTTCAGTCTGAAAGATGCGATTGCTGGAGTAGATCTTCGAAAATAAAGTACTCGTATTTTTTCTTCTCTGAAGACATTGCGCGATTGAATTGGCCGGCGTAGCTGAGCATCGAAAAGGTGGTGACGTCGAGGTCGAAGTCGTACATCACCTGGGATTTCCGCCTCCGGATAGTGGCGCCGCCATGCTGGCCAGACGATGCGATGGTTGCGATCTGAAGGCTCAAACTACACGAGGGTAAATTGCTTCTGGGCAATCGAGTTTATCATTCGACGATAAACGTACCTGACGTAAAACTGACGAGAGATTGTTGGGGACGTCTTTGGTTGCATTTCGTCGTACATCACTTTTACTACTGCTCTCCCAACAACACTTTTACTACTTATTCCTTTTCTTCTTGTATTATTGCTGACCGAAAGCAAAGTAGTGACATATTTACGGTAATTCCTTTAAATTTCCTGAAGGGCGCATAAAAAAGGAATAATGGAGGGGAAACCTACCAAAACATGTCGTAAAGTAAAGACGGTCCTTTATTTTCTCAAACTTGATCTTCCGGAAATAATTTCTTTCACAAATCTACCACTTTTCTTATTTTCTTTAGTATAAAATTGTAAAAATCTCAATTTTTTTGGTGAAGTTTAGTTTAGTTTAGTTTAGTTTAGTTTAGTTTAGTTTAGTTTAGTTTAGTTTAGTGAAAAAGTGGAGTTGCACTGTTCAACTTTTCTTGAATCTATTATAAATCGATAAAAAAACCGAGTGCTACATTTTTAACTTTCAACGTTTCAAATTCAATGGTTCCATTTATAAAGAAATGTTTAATTTTCAGCTAAAAATGTTTAGGTTGGGAAATTATATACCGTTATTTGACAATTGTTAACTTTGAACAATTTGAGTTCAAGTCATTTAAGTTTAAACTTTAAGGGAAACTGTACAGTCGCTTGAATTTGAATAATTGAAGTGTTTTTTGAAATAGTTAAATTTTTGAGGTTCACAGTTATGAATTCTTGATTTTTGGGGATTAAGAATAACAATATGGATTCCCTGTTTTCCGGGAAATCTTATGATCACATAATTTTTATTATATTCAGAATTTCCGCGATGCCAATTTTGAATGTTTCGAATTCAGAAGAGTTCGACTCTTACTGCTTGAATTTGTAGTTTAGTGTTTATGTCTTCAAAATGAAAAAATTTCAGTTTAAAAAACTCATTTTTTCTTAGTTTAATGATCCGAAAAAGTTCTTGTAAGCCAGGAATTTTTTCTTTCATTTATTCTTGAATTTACTTGAAACGAATACATGGCTGTACAAAGTATTACGGATAATGATATGGCCAGAGATGGAGGGAGTTTTTCCTTCTGCTTGTATGTCTGACCTGGAAAAATAAGACCATTCTCGAGTAACGATATTTTGGATTTGTATGATAATAACTCAATGAAATATACTAGAATAGGGTTCCTGAATTCTTTGAAGCATTTAATTCAGAACGGTGAGAGAATAGGACTGTTGGAATGAAGTGTAAGGGATCGAAAAAGAGCAATAAACTGTTGAAAGTAGTTTGCAGTTTATTGTTTATAACTTCAAATTGAAAAAATTTCGGGTTCAAGAACTTAAATTTTCTTAATTTAATGACCGGAGAAAAGTTTTGTAATCCAGAAATTTTTTCTTCTAGTTACTCTTGAATTTACTCAGAACGAACACATTGCTGTAGAAAGTAGTAAGGGTAATGATATGGTCAGACATGAAGGGAATTTTTTATTCCATTTGTAAATCTCACTTGAAGGAGTAAGACCATTTCTGAGTAACAATATTTTGAATGAGTATAATATTAACTCAGTCAAATATACTGGAATACGGTCCCTAATTGGAGCATTCAGTCTAGAACTGTGAAAGGATAGAATTGTTGGAATGAAGTGTGAGGGATGGATAAAAGAGCGATAAACTATTAGGCGTTTCCATCTTTCGATGGAATTGGGCGAAATAAATCGATGCTCAAATTAAGAATCGGTGGACAAATCCTCCTTTGCAATCATCGTAACGGGTTCAAGCGCCCTATCAGTTTGATAGGCTGGCATCTTCAAGTCTCCATTTTATCGTAAGAACCCATCTCCCGGATGAACCTTTCGACCTGGTCGCACATATGCAACGAGCTCCGTTTTATTTCTGGAGAATTTGTTGGGGTTCGCATGATAATGGTGTTCCTCCCTTCAATGGTGGGAAAGAGATAAGGGATCAGTAGATAAAGCCAAAACCAAGAAGAGATTTTTAGTTTCATATTTTTATCCTCTACTTTTTAAAGCATATTTTTTAAAACTGTGATTATTTGAAACAAAATTTTTTCAGGCTATTAATGAACTGATTAGGTTAAATCATGAAAATTTGAAATAATCAATTCTTATAAATTCAAGTTTGAAATCCACGTCATATTAAGAATTCAAATTTAACATGATATTTTTGGTTTCCTTTCATCCATTAAAAAAAAATACAAGAAGGGAACCTACACATCAGTAAAAGTGTTTTGTCAGAATGTACTAAACAAGCTATTTAAACTGTGAAAGGGGCAACACAAAAAATTTCCAGCTAATTTTTCAGTTTTCCATGTCTTTCTCAGGTTTTCTAGTATTTTTTCAAGAAACGGTTTTACGCAATTTTTAAAGAAGAGTTCAAAAGATTTCCAGGGATTTCCAAGGGTTGTAACAAATTTCAACTAAATTCGTTGGATTTCCAAGAATTTCGAATATTTCAAGGAAAATTCGAAGCTTTCAAACGTTTCAAGGAATTTTGAAACATATTAACGATTGTAAGACAGTTCAGGGAATTTCACAAGAATTAACTAAGGCATGAGGTATTATTATAAAAAGTTTCAAGAGGTTTCGAGAGATTTAAAAAATTGCCATGGGTTCGCAAAGAATTTCAACAACTATCTTACGATTTCGAAGGATTTCATAGGATTTGAAAGGTGTAAGGGTATTTTTAATTATTCTGAGGGAATTCAGAGAATGTTAAAGATTGCAAAGGATTTCTACGGGATTTCAAGGAATTCATAATGGATTTCAATTCATATAGAAAAATCCTAAACATTGTATAATGTTTCTATATATTTCAAAGAATTTTACGAGGATTAAGGGATTTCCTATAATTTCAGAAATTTGAAAAAGTTTTCAAATATTTTAGGGGATTTTACAGAATTTTATAATATTTTAGGACCTGTAAGGGATTGCAAGGGATTTTATTCATTTTCTGAGGATTTCAATCATTTTGAAGGATCCTAAAAGCACTGAATGAAGTATTTTAATAAATTTTCCAAGATCACAAAGCGTTTCTTTAAACTTCAAAAATTTCAAGGGTTTTTATAAAATTCTGAGAATTTAAATAATTTGATGGATTTCGAAGGCATTCAAGAAGGTATTTCAATGAATTTCTCAGGATCTAAAAGGATTTCATAAGACATCAAATATTTAAATCCAGTTCAGTAAATTTATTCACAAAATTTGAAGGATTTTAAATGGTTTCAAAGATTGAGAGATTTTTTAATATTACAAGGTACTTTCAAAAATATTAAAGAACTTCAAATATTTCGAGACATTTTCGGAGATCTTAAGGAATTTTGAATATTTTAATATATTTGAAAATATTCCCAAGAACTTTCAATAGATCTGATGAAATTTAAAAAGACTTCTAGTTATTTGAGAAGACTTAAAAGATTTGAGTTCATTTGAAAAGATCCAAATCATGCAGATTTAAAGAATTTCCATGAATTTCGGAAGATTTTCTTATGATTTCGTAAGATTCATAAGATTTGACAATATTTTAGTTGATTCCAAAGGATTTCAGAGGATTCCTAAAAATTCCAAGGGATTTTAGGGAATATCACTAGATGTGATGTCAGTTTACGGGTTTTCAAGGAATTTTATAAAATTCTAAGGATTTCAATAATTTTAATGGAATTCAAAGGCACTCAAGAAGGTATTTTGTTGCAT
>JAUMHM010000078.1:10378602-10391419 GCA_032362435.1 Melikaiella ostensackeni
ATCACAGGCATCGCAGAGAGTATATATAAGAGCAACATAATCTGAAGCTTCAGTTTCAGCTTAGCCCTGAAGAAGTGCACAGCAACGTTCACGAAACGTCGGCAAGATTCGCAGTTTTGCACACGATTGAAACCCAAAACACCTCCTTTCATCATAATGAATCATCCTGAAAGCATTAAATCTATTATTAATTTATGTCCTTTTTTCATTTACCTGTATAATATCAGGGAAAGCTAAACGCTGCTAAGTCCATTAATATTTCCATTAGATTATTATATGCCCTATAACGCCATCTATTTCCACACCAGGTTATTAAATTGATCCATCCACCTATACAAAAAATTTACTCAGTCGGTCCTAAATTATTCCTGTAGATAGGTTTTTTGTTTATCCTGTAAAATCGGGTCGATTGAACTTAGCACCATTTATCATTCCCTGCTTCAATTATTGAAGAAATAATTCAACTATTGTGGCTTCTAATTTGGAAGAGTCAAATTTCAAACAATTTATAACCAAAATATCGCAAACGCTTCATTTTGAATTGTTCCATTTTGAGCATTGAGTTTAAAATCGTCCTTTGTGAATGTACAGATTAATCAGTTTTGTAAGATTAATTTTTTGAAGTCTTCAATTATAAATTGTTTACTTTAAAACATTGTGAATTTGTCAGTTGTATCTAATTATTAATCTAAGAATTTGAAATTATTTGAAAACTGATAATTTATCAAGCTTTAATCTGAAATTTACAATTGTTTAACTATTACAATTTTGAACGATTGCAATTTTTAACCTTTCAGATTGAAAATCGTTCGATTTTAAATAGATACTCGTATAGAGCTGTTCATTCCTGAAGTTTTCTACATGCAGTCATTCTATTTTTAATATTATGGTTTAGGTTCTAAAATCTTTAATAAATTTATGGTTACATTTCATCGACTTAAAAAGTTATGCCGATCAAAAGTTTCGCACTTCAAACACTCTCAATCTTTAATAGTTGTAGCCTTCGGAACTCCATCATAAATTTTTTGTATGGCAAAGTGACCTATAAGAAATGAGGTCAAAAAAATTTAAGTTTTGATTACCGAAGGATTTTATAATTACGTATTGTAAACAGAACGATTTGATACCTGAAAACGATAGAAATTGAAGTTTCCAAACTCAAAATATTGAAGTGATCGGAAAGGATTTTTTACTAAATTTTTCTGAAATAGGGTTGTTGAATGATTTACAACAATTACATTTTTAGTGATGAATTATCTCGTCTCTACAGTGGCGAAAGAAAAGCTAATTCAATTACTTTACTTCGGAGAAAGTTGTAAGATAAATTCGTAATGTCTTGAATAGTATAAGAACCCTGAGTTGTTGAATCGCTTCTATCAATCAAAGGAGAAAAGCGAAGGTTGATTTCAGAAATTTCATAACTTTTTAATAAATTTGATTTGCTTGAGTTGATGCGATTTTTTTAAATCAAAATTTCAATTGCGAGGAGATTTAATACAGAATAGAGACAACACGGATTATATAAAGATTTAAAAATATTTGGGAGAAAATAATATTAATTACCAAACATATATACTTTACAATTTTCATGAACAAAAGAAATGATAAAAAAATTGGACAGTTCAAACTTTTCGTGCCCCATGAAAATATCGAGGTTTCCGATACAGTGGCGACCATTGAAGGAGAAAATATGGCTCAAATCTCCCTAGAAGATCTCCAGTTGATTTTATTATCCTTACTGATTAATTTCCAAATCAAAAAAGTCAAAACAGTTACCAGATTTCTTGGTGCGGCGCTTCCACTAAGCGTATTAGTATTTGCATATTTGAAAATGTACACATTTTTTTCTCAATCGTCAAAATGGTCATCTATTTTTATATTTTAAGTGAACCTTGGAAAATAAATGGAATTTGTTCACCCCAGCCCCGGTCAAAGAATAAATTGACTCTCATTATCAAATTCCCCGGCTTTGGCAGCGGTTAGCCTCTTCATTTCCCTACCATTTCTATCTTCAACAAATGTTGTGACCCGAAGTAGCTGCGAGTCTTCCAGTATTGTAATGATATAAAATATAAAGTCCTAAAGAATCTCCTAAAGATCCATAAACGCAAGAAATAAAATACTTCTTTACACCCCACATAAAACGCAGTTTGCCTACCCTCTAAAAGACTATCTCCATTATCTTCTTTTTCCCCTTTCCGATATGACCCGCCGAACGGCGAATACGTTTTCCTACCTACCTTACCGTGGGTGTATATTACGAGAGAACATAGAAAATGCACGTGTACCACGTACATGTATCGAGTTAACAATTAATTATTAGCAGCGCTTCAGAGGTCCACAGCCTCTGTGCCGTAGTTAAACATTACGCGTACCGTCGTATCTTACTGTGCTATCTAATCCCCCCACGGGAGCTTTCGCGGGCACTCGCACTCGCTACTGCGGCAGTAATCTCGTTTAATTGCCGGCTGTAGACGCGAGAGAGTCCCGTTCAATTAGTTTTTCAAATAAACATTAGTTTCCTTAACACGCGGTGCCATAGCACGGAGGCGGAGAAGGTGCAGGTTGGTATTGGTAGCGATGGTGATGGCGATGGCGATGGTTTTTCCGATGGTGGTGGTGACGATGGTGGTAGCTGCACTCAGAGATGACGTTGGACGAGATCTAGGGAAAAAGAAAGGGAAAGGGGTATGCTGGATGCCAGAAGGGGAACTTAGCTTACGGTGGTGGCAGAAAAGGGGAAGAGGCTGGAAAGCGATGGAGGGTGGAGAGGTAGTGTCGCTACCGCGGGGTAAGTAATTAACGACACATTTATACGATATCGTCCACGAGGCCAGTAGAGACGAGGAGTGGCGAAGCGAGGCCAGAATCCCGTCCGTATGAAGTGCCACACTAATAGGAAGCTACGCCCTCGTCGATAGATACCTAACCTCCAGTCCTCCAGTTCTCCAGTCCACGACCCTGGACGTTCTCTATCTGCATCGTGGCGACGTACCCCTGATATTTACGTTATGAGCCGACAAACGAGATCCTTTTACCAGACAAAATCCAGAATAGGCACATTGCTATGGACTCCGCTCGATCCAAGCCAACGATTTTCTGTTATTACCGTCCACACAAATTCAACAGTAATTCACATTTCGCAGGCTGGGTATATCGAGTCGCACTTCAGATATATCTGGGTTAGAAACTTTCAACTAAAGTTTCCTTTATGTTGATAATTGATAATCTGAAAATAAAAATTCAAGTAGAAACGGACGTTTTGGTCGGCCAAATGCAATATAGTAATCCCAGATTGGAGATATCGAGTCTCACCTTAGACTTATTTGATTTAGAAGGTTTCGACTAGCATTTCGTTTATGTGAAGTAATTATATTCTTGAAAGAAAAATCTTAGTAGAAAGGGAGCTTTCGGCCAGACAAGACAGTATAGTAATCTCAGGCTGGACGTATCGAATCTCACTCTAGAATTACCTGGTTTAGAAGCTTTCAACTAAAGTTTTGTTTATGTTGATAATTGATATTTCAAAAAGAAGAATCTAAGTAGAAAGTGTCTGTTCAGACAAACAATGCAGTATAATAACCCCAGATTAGATATATCGAGATTCACTTTAGATTTGCATGGTACAGAAGCTTTCACCTAACATTTTGTTTATGTTGATAATCAATAATCTGAAAACAAAAAACTAAGTGGAGAAATGAATTTCATCCAGATGATGCAGTATAGTAATCCAAGACTGGAGATGTCGATTCTTACTGCAAAGTTACCTGGTCTAGAAGCTTTCAAGTAACATTTTGTTTGCGTAAAGAAGTTAGATTCTAGATAAAAATTTTACGTAGAAAAAGAGGTCTTGGTCAGACAAGACAGTATAGTAATTCCAGGCTGGATTTATGAAAACTCAATTCAGTTTGACCTGGCATAGGAGCTTCCAATTTAAATGTTACGAGTATTCATGCTGATAATTAATAATATAAATGAAATAATCTAGGTAGAAAAGGTATCTTTAGACAGACAGTACAGTATGATCTTCTCAGATTGGATATATCGAATCTCACTTCAAATTTATCTGGTTCAGAAACTATCAACTAACACTTTGTTGATGTTGATAATCAATAATGTGAGAAGAAAAACTTGAGTAGAAAAGGACATGTTAATCAGATAATGCAATATAGTAATCGCAGTCTGTACATATCGAGTCTAATTTTGGATTTACCTGGCTCAGAAGCTCTTAAGTAACATTTTGTTTATGTTGATAATCAATAATCTAAAAAAAAAAGTCTGAGTAGAAAAAGACATGTCAGTAAAACAATGCAATATATTAATTCCAGACTGTATATATCAAGTTTCATTTTAGATTTACCTGGTTTAGAAGCTTTCAACTAACATTTTGTTTATGTTGATAATCAGTAATCTAAAAAAAAATCTGAGTAGAAAATGACATGTTAGACAATGCAAAATAGTTATCCCAGTCTGTATATTTTGAGTCTCACTTCAGATGTACCTGGGTCGAAACTTCCAACTAACATTTCGTTTATGTTGATAATCAATAATCTGAAAAGAAAAATCTGGGTTGAAAAGGACATTATATTCAGACAACGCAATTTAGTAATCCCAGTCTGTATATATCGATTCTCACTTCAGATTTACTGGGCTAGGAAGCTTTCATCTATCATTTTGTTAATGTTGATAATCAATAATCTAAAAAGAAAAGTCTGAGCAGAAAAAAACATCAGTAAGACAATGCAATATAGTTATCCAAGTCTATATATTTTGAGTCTCCATTTAGATGTACCTGGGTTGAAATTTCCAACTAACGTTTCGTTTATGTTGACAATCAATAATCTGAAAATAAAAATCTGAGAAAAAAAGGACATAATAGTCAGACAACGCAGTTTAGTAATCCCAGTCTGTATATATCGAGTTCCTCTTCAGATTTACTGGGCTTGGAAGCTTTCATCTAACATTTTGTTTATGTTGATAATCAGTAATCTAAGAAGAAAAGTCTGAGTAGAATAGGATATGTTAGTCAGACAATGTAATATAGTAATCCCAGTCTGTATATTTTAAGTCTCACTTCAGATATGCCTGGGCTAGAAACTTTCAACTTACATTTTGTTTATGTTGATAATCAATAATCTGAAAAGAAAAATCTGAGTAGAAAAGGACATAATAGTCAGGCAATGCAATTTAGTAATCCCAGTCTATACATATCGAGTCTCATTTCAGATTTACCTGGCTTAGAAGCCTTCAACTAACGTTTTGTTTATGTTGATAATCAATAATCTAAAAAGAAAAGTCTGAGTCGAAAAGGACATGTCAGCAAGACAATGCAATATAGTAATCCCAATCTGTATATATCAAGTCTCACTTGAGATCTACCGGGTTAAGAAACTATCAACTAACACTTTGTTTATGTTGATAATCAATAATCTAAGAAGAAAAACTCGAGTAGAATAGAGCATGTTGGTCGGCCGATGCAATATAGTATCCTCGTAAATTATTCTTGAGTCTTAAAAAATTCCGGGAAACCTTTGGACTTCCTTTAGATTCTTCCACAATCTTTTGAAATAATTCAAAATCCTTAGAAATATTTCTAAAAAAATTGGGAATCATTCGATGTTTCTTAAAATACATTGAAATCTTCTAAAATATCTCAAAATTCCGTCAAATCCTGTGAAATATTTGGAAATATTACGAAATCCTTTAAGTTCGTGAAGATTTCCTTCAAATCTATTAAAACTTTTGATGGTTCCGTAAAATCTTTTGAAATCTTTGGAAATCTATGAAATAATTTGGAATATATTAAAATACTTCGTGATCTCTGAATATCGCCTAAGATTCCGTAAAGTTGATTGCAATTCTTGGAACACCATTGGAATTGCTTGAAATTCTTTAAAATTTCTCAGTTTTGCTTGGTATCCCGTAAAATCTTCTGAAATACTTGGGAACTCGATTAAACCCATTTAGAACCGACTGAAATTCTGTAAAATTCCTAGGGATTTTTAGAAATTCCTTGAAATTCTACATAATCCAATTATAACTCTTTGAATGCCATAAAATCTCGTAAATTACTATGAAATCATAAAAAATTCAGTAAGCCTTTGAAAATCCTTGAAAATCTTTCACAATCATCCGAAATACTTTGAAATCCTTAGAAATATTATTTAGAAAATAAGGAATCTTTTGATAATTCTGGAAATTCATTAAAATCTCTCAAAATGTCTCGATAACTCGATATATTTTCTTGAAATCCTTCGAAATCTCTTAAGATTCTTTAGAATGCTTGAAAAACGTTTTCAATGCCTTAAAATAGTTTCAAATCTTTGGCAATTCTTTTACATCCTTAGGAACTTCTTGACATCCTTTAACATTTTTCAAACTTGCTTGAAGTCCTGTAAAATTCTTTGAAATACTTGGGGATCGCTTTAAATCCTTCGGAATTTCTTAAAATTTTAAAATTTTTACAAATTTGCCTGAAATTCCGTGAGGTCCTTTGAAATTTCCAGAAATTATTTATGTTTCTATGATATCTCTAAAAATTCTTCAAAATCTTGTGAATCACTCTGAAATCTTTCAAAATTCTAGGAAACATTTGGGAATCCTTGAGAATCTAGTACAATTTTTTTTAATAGTTCAGAATCCTCGGAAATCTTTCTGAAAAAAATTATGAATTCTTCGAAATCTCTTGAAATCTATCGGAATCTCTTGAAACATCTCGATATACAGTAAAATATTTATAAATATTACGAAGTCTCTTGAAATCGTAAAGAATTTCTTGAAATCCAATAGAATTTTTCAAAATTACCTAAAATCCCTACTCTTTAGAAATCTATTAAGTCCTTCAGAATTTCTTTAGAGCTTTCAAAATCCTTAAATATTTCTTTAAATTCCATGAAAATTTTTGAAATCTTCAAAGATTCTTCCAAATCCTTAGGAACTTTTTGACATCCTTTATAATTTCTGGAATTTGCTTCAAATCCATAAAATTTTTTCAAATACTTGGAACGACTTTAAATCCTTCGAAATTTCTTTAAATTATTCGAAGTCTTTCAAAATCGCCTGGAATTACGTAAAATCCTTTAAAAATTTCAGGAATCGTTTAAAATTCTTTGAAATTTGATACTATCTCTCAAAGTCCTTCGAGATCTCAGAGGTTAATCTTAAGTCTTCAAAAATGCCGGTAAACCGTTGGAAATTTTTTAGATTCTTTCACAATCTTTTGAAATGATTCAAAATCCTCAGAAATATTTCTTAAAAAATTAAATACTTCAAAATCTCGTAAAATATCTCAAAATCCCGTCAAATCCTGTGAATTTAAAAATATGACAAAATCCTTTAAATTCGTGATGATTTTTTTCAAATCCATTAAAATTGTTTAAGATTCCGTAAAATCCATTGAAATCTTTAGAAATGCATAAAATACGTTGGAATATCTGAATATCCTTCAAAATTTCTAAATATCGCTTCAAATCCTGTAAAGCTCATTGCAATTTTCGGAATACCATAGGAATTACTTGAAATCCTTTAAAATTCCTCAAATTTTCTTAAAGTACAGTAAAACCCTTTGAAATACTTGGGAATCCCTTCAAATCCTCGAAAGTCTCTCAAAATCACCTGAGATTTCATAAAATCATTCAGAGTTATTAGAAATCTCCTGGAATTCTTGAAAATCCAAATTAACTCTTAAAATACTTTGAAATCCTCATAAATGTTTCTCAAAAATTAGGAATTCTTAGAAATTTCTTAAAATCCATTAAAATCTCTCAAAATGTCTCGATATCACAAAAAATATTTGAAAATATTACCAAATCCTTAAAATGTAAAGGATTTCTTGAAATCTATGAGCATTTTTCAAACTGACGTGAAATCCCTATAAATCTTTAGAAATCTATGAAGTCCTTCAGAATCTCTGAAGATCCATCAAAATCTTCAAATATTGCTTTAAACTCCATAAAATCCTTTGAAATCTTCAAAAATTCTTCCAAGTCCTTAGGAATCTTTTGACATGCTTTATAATTTCTAAAATTTGCTTCAAACCCATAAAATCCTCTCAAATACTTGGAAATCGCTTTAAGTCCTTCGAAATTTCTTTAAATTATTCGAAGTCTTCCAAAACCACCTAGAATTACGTAAAATCTATCAAAAATTTCAGAAATCCTTTAAAATTCTTTGAAATTTGATAATATCTCTCAAAATTCTTCGAGATCTTGTGGGTTAATCTTAAGTCTTCAAAAATTCCAGAAAACCTTTGGAAATTTTTTTGATTCTTTCATAATCTTTTGAAATGATGCAAAAATCCTCAGAAATATTTCTCAAAGAATTAAATACTTGAAAATCTCGTAAAATATCTAAAAATCCCGTCAAATCCTGTGAATTCGGAAATATTACAAAATCCTTTAAATTCGTGAAGATTCTCTTCAAATCCATGAAAATTTTTTGAGGTTCCGTAAAATCCGTTGAAATCTTTAAAAATCCATAAAATACGTAGGAATATCTGAAGATCCTTAAAAATCCCTGAATATCGCTTCAAATCCCTTCAAATCCTTCAAAATGTCCTAAATGAAAGAAGAAAACGCAAATTTTACATAAGATTTCAATTGCCACCCCCCCCCCCCGTGTAAGAAACTGTAAGGAATAACAAAGACGCCCCCGCCCCCGCAGAGTTCTTACGTAATACTTGAACGGAACTTTATAAAAATCCATTAAATGGTCGAATAATCGTCTTGAAATAATCGATTCATAAACAATCAAGTCGAGATCGCCCATCCTATTAAAAAGAAATACGATTCTGGATTCCTTCAAAAATGAATGTCTTTACTTCCAAAATAGTAAAAGAGATTTCTAGTCAGCAAAAGCAAGAATAATTGCTCTACAAGGTCATTTACAATCCACCCACACCCTTATGAAAGATATTTCACACAACCTGTATCCAACACCCTCTCTAGTTACTCTCTCAAGGACCCATCTTCCTCTTTCCCATTCTCTTCTCCACTCATTTCGCAGGCAGCATTAAGTGCGACGTGCACCACACACACACATACACACACATCCCTAAAATCATATACCATGGGTAGAGTATAAGTCTCTCTCCCACGGGTGGCTATTCTCATGTTGGACCTCGAGGATGCTGTCCCAGCAATCCTCTCTCCCAGAGACCACTCCCATCCACGAGGCGAAAACAACGAGGAACACATATGCACCCAGGTCTCACCTACACCCGCAACTTTAGGATCCTCTGCCACAATTGCACCCCCACAGTCTACATGAAGAGAACGGAGACGATACACCGCTTTCGCTGCTCCTGGACTCGCCTCGTCCTCTCCACCTTCCGGGGGTGGTGGACGCGTTTTGCCCCCTTCTCCCGTACCATTGCCCCTCATCCCATCCACGCTCTTCCCTTGTCCTCTCTCTCCACCTCCTGGTACGTTATAGCGACAATATATTTAGGAAGCATGTAGGTTAGCTGCCCTGGTCCGAGGCTATGCTTGTGTAGTAACGAACCCTCCGTCTCTTCTAGTGAACCTCACCCCTTCCTGCTCTAGCTTCCTCCCTTCAAGCAACCCTCCCTCCCTCTAACCCACACCTGACCAGGAGGCTGCCGATACTCGCTCGTTGCAGATTAATGCAACATCGTAACACGATAGTGTCCGCTTTCCGAGCCACAGCCAGGGTGAGAAGGTGAGTTGGGAGTGGCGTAGACCCCTCTTCTTGGAATAGGGAAAAGGGGGGAAGGCTTTTCCGCTCTCCTCTTCCAGCACCAAAATCCTCTTCCGTTCAGCTTCAGTTCCCCCACCCTTTTCGTCCACACGAAACCCGCCATCCTGGCAAGTTTGTAACTTATAATTATTGCCCGGCTGCACCAACTGCACACGTGTCGAGCCATGTAGTGCGATATGCACGCCTCGCGATGTCACTCCGCTAACCACGTGCGAGATACACGACTTGGAACTCTTCGGGTAATGGGATTCGTATTCGTAATGTTTTGAGATATCTTGTCATTTGGGGAAAAGTTTGTAAGTTGAGAAATAAATAAATAGGCATAGTCGTCTCTAAAAGACTTAAGAAGGCGAATTTAGGTCTCAGGTCACCCTCAAATTTGCCGCACTTCTTCAATTTTCAGTTAAAGGTTCTTCGATTGCAGAGATGACAGGAATAAAAAGGACCATACGATTGAAAACGGAAGTGATCTGTGATAATAAGATAGATACTAAGCCGCCATGCAACCCCTAAAAATTATTGATTTTTTCACTACTTTTTTCGATTGCAGAGTTGACGAGCAAAAAAAAAATACTGGTTTGGATAACATTTAGAGGTCCCCTTTTGACATTAAAGTATTATGTAAGAATCAAGAAAAGTTAACAAATTTTCTTCATAGAATGCTTGAAACTTATCGACTTTCTAAGCCTCATTGGTCATGTTTTGATTTCAGTAACTATAATTTAAAATGTATTATACTTTTTTAGAATAATAATATAAATAGTAATTTTAACAATAAGAAATCTCAATTGTTTTCAAATATAGTCAAAAATATTTAGTTTACTTATTTTATTTGATAATTGGCACACCTTATGACATGTTATTATAGAAAAATATGAAGATCGTAAAATAAAATTAGTACTTTCCTCGAAAATGAATTTCAAAATTTTCGTTATACATATATTATGTACAATGATAGCAATATAAAAGGGGATAATTATATGCATACAAAAATTTAATACATTCATTTTCAAGATATTAAGAGAAGAAAAACAAATTTTTAGCCTAAAATAGAATGGTTAAATCTTCATTTAAAGAAATCAATATTCAACCAAAAGAAATGTTAATTAAATAGTTAATTTTTCAACGAAAGAGGTGAATTTTCAATTAAAATGTTGAATCTTCGACGCAAAAAAAAACATTTTTAACGAACTAGTTCAACTTTAAACCAAGAAAGATGAATCCTCAATGAAAAAGGTATTAGTTCGAACTTCAACCAAAAAAGATTTTCATTTTGAATCAAATACAGTTGAAAGCAATCAAAAAAATGAGAATTTTCAACAAAATAAGTAAATTTGAAACCAAATAGATGAATTTTCAAAGAAGAAGATGTTTTTTTACCAAAAAAGACGAATTTTCAACTAAATACATGCATTTTTTTCAATTGAAAAAATAATTTTGAACGAAAAAAATGAATTCTTAACAAAAAATGTAATAGTTGATAGTTCAACCAAAAAATATTTTTATTTCAAATCAAAAACAATTACATTCAATCAAAAAACAATTCCTGAACAAAATACTTGAATTTGCAGTCGAGACAGGAAAAAATCAACCAGATTGTTGAAGTTTCAAGCAAAAAAGGCGAATTTTCAACACAAAAGTTGATTCCCAACCAAATAATAAAATGTGTATTCAAAAAGTTTAATTCTCAATATAAAATGTAATATTTTAAATTTCAACCAAAAAAGACGAGTTTCTAACAAAATAGTTAAATTTTAAACCAAAGAAGTAAATTTTCAACCAGGAACGTAACTTTTTACCCAAAAAAGACGAATTTTAAACAAAATACATGAATTTTCGACTTAAAAAGATGAATTTTCAGCTTAAGAATATGAATTTTCAACCAAGAATTGGATAGTTAAATTTTAAATTCAGAAAATTATTTTTTAACGGAAAGAGATGAATCCTCAACGAAAAATGTAATGGTTGATATCTCAACTAAGAAACACTTCAATTTTAAATAAAAAACAGTTATATTCAACCAAAAAAAATAATTTTCATCAAAATAGTTGAATTTTTAGTCAAGAGAGAAATAAAATCAACCATATTGTTAGAATTTCAAGTCAAAAAGGCAAGTTTTCAACAAAAATGTTGATTTTCCACCAAATAATATTTTTTTCCAAAAAATAGATGCTTAATGAAAAATGTAATAGATGAAGTTTCAACCAAAAAAAAATAATTTCGAACAAGATTATTTGATTTGAAACCAAAGAGATGAATTTTCAACAAAATTCATGAATTTTCAGCTACTAAAGATCAATTCTTAACAAAATAGTGCAATTTGAAATCAAATAGATGAATTTTCAACTAAGAAAGATGAATTTTCAAACAAAAATGTTATAGTTAAATTCTCATTTTGAAAAATTAATCTTCAATGATAAAATATGAATCCTGAACTAAAAGTGTAATAGTTCGTATATTTCAACCAAAAAAAAATATTTTATAGCAAGAACAGTTTAATTCAACCAAAAAACTAATTTTCATCAAAACAGTAAAATTTTTAATCGATTGAAATGATTTTCTTTCAGAAGCTTCTACCAAATGGTCAAATTTTTAACCAAAAAAGATGAATTTTCAACTAAAATAATAAATGAAAAATCTGGAATAGTTAAATTTCGGGCGAAAAAAAATCATTTCTAACCAAAGAGAAATGAATATTTGAGTCTGAAATTATTTTTTTATTTATTTCTAAGTGTTTTTATAGATTTCAGAAGATTTTAAATCCCAGGTTGGGAGAAAAATTTCAGTTTTTTTATATTGGGCTATAAATCTCCATGGCTATCTGACGCCACAATTTGAATAGTGAAAATAAAAAAATAGTTGGAAAAGCAATCAAATTATTTGTTCGTTGTAGAAAAGACTTGTGAACTACATTTCGAAAGTAACTAAAAAAGTAACGATTTTTATATCCACCCTCACTGAAAAAAATGTAACTAGTTACCAATTCGTTACTTACAAAAGTAATTTCGTTACCACTATCGTTACCAAAAAAGTAACTAGTTACAGTAGCTAGTTAAAGGAAACTAGTTACTTCCCATCACTGCTATTAACTTTTGAGAAG
>JAUMHM010000078.1:10399157-10415608 GCA_032362435.1 Melikaiella ostensackeni
GGAAAAATAAATTGCCACTTTTCCAAAATTTTCGTTTTTCTTTTGTAGGCTAAGTATTTATTGAGTGACCCTCGTAGTTTCCTTATGTCTCCTAATGGAAGGATGGAACTTCCCGCTGTTGGAGTTTTTTGCAAATTCATCTCCTATTAGGTCCGCCATTTCTTAGGAGTCGGTTGTTATGTTTGTATGATCTTCTTCGACATAATTTATTATGATTTAAGTTGACTTTGAGTTCATGACTTTGATGACGTTTTATTTGGAAGGGATCGTTGAACGCAGAATGTGGAGCACCTAAAGTTAATGTCAGCACGTTTCTCACATAATCACAATTATGCAACTGCGGAAATAACATTTACTTAGGCGGGTCGTACGAGAGTCGTGTATTGTGGACCTGACACATATCATCTCTCACGTCGTGAAACTTCTCTCGCTTGCGTCTTGCGACGGCAGCTTAAATTTGACTTTAACTTCCTTCATCCGACGGAAGGACGTGCGCTTTGCAAACTGTATGGACGAAGGACGACCTTTCTACAACAGAAGTGACATAAACTACATTCATTTCAATCCTCAAAGATGTTGACAAAATATAAGCTCCTGCATAAACTTTACAACAAAATTTCTGAATTTCTGAAATTTTCCAAAATTCGTAATTTTCTCTGATTTCTTGGTGAAATTTCAAAGCTTCACACTCATAGTCCGATATAGATTACACTTGACGCTACAAATTGATGTGGTGCAAAGTTTTAAAAAGTTCTCTATAACCGCAAAAAAAATTAAAATCTATGTGATCTATAATTACCCGTTTTGAACCATAATTACTTTGGTTGAGGGTAGTTATAATTTTTGAGCTTTCAAAATGGCTCTTGATATGAATTTGAAAAACGTTTAGTTGTTTTGTATATTTGAATGAGATATGTGTTAAGAAAGTGGAGTTCTTATCTGTACGTCGGTGTCCTACTTAATTTACGATCGTCTGGGACTTGAGTCTTGGGCGCCATCTTTGCTGGCCCTCTTACATAAAAATCAGGAAACTCCGTGAGTCTCTCCACAAATCATCGGTCTGTCATCTCGAAAACGAATGTTCCGAGAACTGCGCGGAGCTTTGCAGAGCTCCTAAGTCGCGCGACGAATCTACATCATTCTGTCGGATCAATGGACCGAAAGGTGCCCGCCGAAGTCTTCGTCTAAGAATATTTTCTCCTGTTCCTTTCCCTTTCCTATCATAGAAACCACCTTCAACTCTTTAAATCTGCAAAAAGAGGTGATGTAGCTCCACGTCAATTCTGGTCTTCGCCGGATTCTCTGGAAATAAAAACACAAAACTTGTGTCAATCGAACCGAAACGAGGGAGAAGAGAAAGAAGGCGAAGTGGAAGAAAAGTAGGTAAAATGAATAGAAGAGGATAGTAACACCAGCCGATTTAAAATTCAAAAACTTTTGCTGATAACCTCCCATCGTGCTGAAGGTATGAAGACTCCTTCTATAAATTCAAATCGTTCGAGTCTATGAGTTCTAAATGCGTATGAACTGAAGATAAAAATTTGTAGATACATGTCGACTATATATCTCGAGGAAAAACACGGGGGGAGGCCATACTGGATCTTTATGGATGAGTATTTTGTTAACATGTGGGTCTACGTCTGGATTTCCCTCATGGGCCTCTTATGGTCTGAGGGCAATTCGTGACGGCCTACTGCGGGGGCCCACCCCATTTTTCCATATGGGCTTTGAAATAATAAGTATTTTCCTTCTCTGAAAATATTGTCCTTTTGATTGATGATTAAATGAAGATATGGAGAAGGTCGCGTAGCTTTAAATTAATTACGAAGGAGCTTGATTGCTTTTACTTAAAATGTTGCTTTTCACCTTTCATCGAGTCCCTCGTTGAATCTCTTGTTCTTCAAGAAGTCGAGAGGCAAGAAAACTTATCCCTGTTATCTAGTTGAGAGGAGGGTACAAGTTACTTATTTATTTATCCTTCTACCTAGAGTCTCTGAAGAGAAGAGAAAAAATAAAAGTGAAACCATCCCCTGGCTCATGCATTTCATCCTTCTTACTTGTCAACAATAAAGTCTTTAGAATGGCAAACGAATTTGAAGGCATCCCAAGTTCATTTATCCAATTGTTATCAATTTGAAACTTTACTGATTTAATTATAGAATTAATCTGCTAAACGACATTTTCTTTGAGGATTACGTCTTTCATGTCTATTGTTCAAAAATCGCTTGTTGTTCAAGTATTCATCGGAGAAGTAATTTAGATAAATTATTTGAGAAGCTTTTCTTATGAGTTTTATACCTTACTCATTTTTCTTTCCTATTTGGAAAGAGAGTTTGGTGACATTTCAATGATAAAAAATATTTTAAACCAGCATCATCAGTCGCGCACTAAATAATATTTGGTACGTCCAACATTATGCCAACTATTATTTGAATTCCAAATGAAGAATTTCCGTACAATATAAATTAATTCGAGCAAGAAGACAATTTCACAAAATGTCAAATTGACAATTGATAAACTATCAAACTGGGTGACAGAAAAAAATCGCAAACAAAAAAAACACGATAAGCAAGTCTAAGCATAGGAGCTTCAATTTGGATAGACAGGCCATCGTACTTTATGATTATTAGTATTCAATAAATGAAAAAAGAGCTCAGAAATAGGATTGTATTTTTAGTTTCACAAGACGTTTCGGAATTTAGTATGAAACGTTGGATCTCTGTAGTTGTTGCTTCCAAATTTTGTAGTGAGTTTACAAGAGATTATAGTAGTTCGAGTTACGAATCAGCTCAGAGGCTTAGAGACATTCAGGGAAGAAGGGATTCTGAGGAATCACGGGGAAGAGAAAGAGAGAGTAGGATGAGTGTAGGAAATCCAGAGAGAGGATAAAGGAGAGGAGAGAGTCGCATATCCTATGAGAAGGAGTTTCCTCCTCAAATTAACCAGCCAGAGAGACGCTTCGTAAACCGAGATTATCATAATCTCTGCTGGGGCCTGACTGTGGCAACATTAAATGTCTAGATACGCCCTTACGTGTCTTACATCGCGTATAAGGAGGACGAACTCAGTTGATTTTAGGTAATTTCAATTTCTCTTTCTTCAAACTAAACGGTAGCTTTTTCTTTTTTCCCCCTCGAATTTCCACTAAATTTCTACAGTGATTGATCTCCCTTTTTAATTTCTTTTGTTTGCAATTGATGCTTTTCGCAAAGGTTTCAAATAACTGGTTTGAGAATCTAGAAAATATAAAAATTATCATTTCGGAAATAAATTTGATTGACTGTAAAAGCTTTAACTCAATGTCTGGACAAAGCAATACTCATTCTACTGAAAAGGCATCTAGTTATCAAAATACCCACTTATTTATAATAAAATGTTTATTTTCGACTACAAGAACCCATAAAATGCGAACTCTATCCGCTATATCATAAGTTACACGTTTCAACATTTCTCCATTAATCCATTTCGCTATTTCTCTCTCATTCTTACTTGTTCCTTTGGTATTTTTCCTTTTCTCTTCGCCTCAACGCATCGACTCAAATTATCATGTACACGCTTTGCCTCGTGATCTTTACTCGGTTTATTTTTTTTCTGATTTTTCCATTTCCGCTCGTTCACATATGATTTCTTCATAACAACTATCAATTTTACATTTTTCTTAATTCTTAATCCCACCGGATTTACTTATTCTCCCGTCTTCCTACCTTCTCCTTTCCTTCTTCTTCCTTTTCAGTTCCCTCAGTCATTCCACCACTTCTACCTTTCCTTTTTCATGCAAGATTTTTCCAATACTCATGCTTCCATTTTCTATTTTTTCACAATAATTCAGCCAATGCATCAATGCTGCTCTGTCTCGCTCGCATAGCATGCACTTTCTTCCTTCCTTTTTATCTCAGTACATACTCTATTCTTCTGTAATTTCATATCTCACACGTGCAACTGATTTTCGCATTACACTCTCCCCTTCTTTCTCCTGAAATTTGACTGCTTCCTCTATCCTTATCCTTATATATTTCTTAATATATCTCGCCTCCATTATTTTACTTGCTATTCCTTGCTTTAAGACTTCTCTGTCTCTCTCTATGAGCTCCTGCTCTACCCATTTAAGTATCTTTCTCTTTCTTCCATTCCATTTCCTCCTATTCCAATTCTCTTTCCTCTAGGCAAGCTATAACAATCTTTCTACCTCCAATTTCCGAAACCTTTTCCTCATATTTAGAAGCCCCACTATCCGCTCCTATTTTCAATTTCTCTTCATCTACTTCATATAATACTATGTATCATGACGTGCATTTGTCCAATCCCAGAGTCCATTGAATATATTTTTCGTGCACTCTTTCTACCTCCTCATATTCCGTCCTCTACTCCCACTCCTTACAATCTTTTCTCTTACCCCTTTTTCTGAAAACCATCACTTCCGACTTTTCTGCATTCAGTAACAGCTCCTTTTCTTTAAGGTATTTCTCAAATCTCATCATATTTCTTGAAACCTCTTTCTTTCTTGCTAGCATCATTATATCATTCGCATATGCCAGTGACCTGAATCTATTTCCCCCTACAACCAGCCCCCCTCCTATGCCCTCCTATAAGTGCTCTTCCATAACCGCAATGAATACCACATGCTGCAGGATTATATATTTTCTATAGTGATTCTACCTTTCCCAAATCTTGCTTGGCTTTCAAGTAATATTCTCTTACCTTCTACCTCATTTTTTAGTCTTTCCGTCAACACCATTACATGAACTTCATAGACCATATTCAAAAGTGTTATCCCAAACTCTTGTGATCACCTCTGTCAATTTCTTTCAAGCTTTTGTTTTCTGATTTGTGCGTCTATCTCTTCGTCCTCCAATTAAATCTTCTCTTTCTTTCCTTCCATCATCTCAAACGACCATATTGGTGTTTTTTTTTCATCTGATCATTGGAGCATTTCTTCAAAATATTCCCTTTATCGTTTCATTTTCATCTTGCCTCTTACGCCTTCATCTTTCTTCCTCATTTTATTTATAGAATTTCCTCGCTTCTCCATTGATTCTAATACCATTAATGTCCTCTTCTATTTCTTTTTGTTCCCCCTCTTTTTTTTCTTGCGAAATTTCCTATCTTCTTTCCTGGTCCCCACATGTTCCAAGCTATCCACTTTTTCTTCCTTACAGTCTTTATATGCTTTCTAAACATTCTTTTTTTTAAATTCATTGTGTTACCAAATTTTTGTTCAATTTTTATCCCTTCCCCTCCTAACTTTTATCTTCTTTAAACTTCTCGCTCGCTCCAATTTTCCTTTTAGTTCCCCCATACACCCTTCCACCATCATCTTACCATCTTTAGCTCCTTTCGTTTGCAATATTTATTTGTTGCGGAGGTTTAAAATAACTGGTTTTAACATCAAGAAAACGAAAAAATTACTATTCTTGAAATGAACTTGATTGATTGCAAAAGCTTTGACTTAATGTCTGACCAAAGTGTGACTCGTTCTACTGTGAGAAGCATGTAGTTATCCAAATACCTACTTATGTCCCAACTAGTTTATTTTCAATATCTAAGTAACTACTTATTTTTATCATTCACATATTTTTTCCGGCCATTATTACTTTTTATTAAAATAATGATCTTCCAAATAATACAAAAATTATTATTCCTGAAATCAATTTGATTGATTGTGAAAGCTTTGACTCGACGTCTGACAGAAGCGCAATTAATTCTACTGAAAATGCATATAGTTATCCAAACATCCACGTATGTCTTCAACAGTTTATTTTCATTATCTAACTAATTGATTATTTGTATTCCTTACATATTTATGCGTTCATTATTATTATTTTTCACATAATAATCTAGAAAATAACATTGGAGTAAAATATAAAAATCTTTTTTCTTAAAATGAATTCGATTGATTGTAGAAGCTATTACTCAATGCCTGGCCGAAGCACTACTCATTCTACTGCGAAAGTCATATCGATGAGAAAATTTGAGTCCTCTGGCTTTGACGTAAAAAAAGTGAAAAGTATTGTACGTTCATGAGCCTTAAAACGATATGCCAGAAAATTTTGTATGGCTTACAAATCTAAAAATCTCATAAAAAGTGAGAAAATTTGACATGTTTTAACGATCTGAAAAAATTCATGACGATACTTTGAACATTTCTTAACCAATTGCCGCTGCAAAATTCTCAACATATAATAAATGGTTTGTTTTTTTACACAAATATGCAGCCATATTATCTCCAGTTCCAATTAAGATAAATAAGTGATTTGAACTTGAGGCAGTTATTTAGACTATCTGTATTGCTTTGCAGTTTGTAAAAAGTTTGAGATTGTTTTTTTTTCGTTCAATTTGCTATATTCGAAGACAGTTTTTTGTATACGAAAAAGTGTAAGATGCAGCAGGGTTTTCTTTTTGTTTGCTGGGTTCGTTTTCGCCTTTCGTCAAAATGTACTTCCGAACTTATTCTCTGATCTTCATTCATGCGTTATCCAGCACCGACGTACCTCTTTAACACATCTTGAGTGAAAGCGACAATGATCCCAGAAAAAAAGGTATCCCACTAGTTTCTTGCACTAGTTTTCTAATGATAAAAACTGTCTTTAAATATCGCAATTCGCACGAAGGAAAAAAAATCACCCACTTTTTAGAAATTGCAAATAAATTATTAGGCCTGTAGGCCATAAAAATTTTCTGGCATATCGGTTTCAGGCTCATTAACGAAAAAAACTTTTACCTTCAAAATGATCATTCACTCATTAAGCTTTTATTTTTTCTTTACTCATTTTTGTTACGTCAAAGCCGGAGGACTTGAATTTTTTCGCCAGTAGTAGTTATTTGAATACCTACAAACGAATTTGTAGACTTTCCGAGTTCATTAATGAAATTGTTATCAATTTAACACTTCGCTGATTTAATTACAGAATTAATCTACTAAACAGCATTTTCTTTGAGGATTACTTCTTCCAGGTCCATTGTTTAAAAATCTCTTGTTCTTAAAGTATTCATCAGAAAAGCAATCCAGATAACGTTTTTAAGGAGCTTCTCTTTTAGAATTTCAATTTTTCTTATTTTATTCGCCTATTCGAAAAGATATTTTGATGAAAATTCGATTATAGAAAATATTTGAGACGAGCGTCATGAATCGCGCGCTATGCGCTCGGAGAATTTCTGACGCTGAAGGGAAAAATAATTTTTGATGTAAGTTATTCGATCATTTGAAGGGCGACACTGCATACGGGCGTAAGTGCCAAAACCCGAATTTTACAGGAGGCACAAAAAACTGTCTAACTTTGACGCTTTTTATTTAAAAAAAAAGTAATTCGGTTCGAGCTATTACCTAGCTCTATTGAATCGTGGAAGAAGCGCCTGTAAAAAAGCAACCATCTGTGAGAAAACTCGTGTTAAAGAAACGGCGCGTCCCAAGAAACGCCGATTGTCACTCGTTAAGAGTTACACAACTTTTTTAATTATCGATTTGAAAATGAAACTAAAACATTTCTCGAGCTATCACTGAGCTCTATTGCATCGTGAAAGGAACGCTTGGAAAAAAGCAAACATCTGTGAGAAAACTCGTGTCAAAGACACGGCGCGTCCCAAAAAACGCCGATTTTCACTCGTTAAAAGTTACACAACTTTTTCAATTATCGATTTGAAAATGAAACTAAAAACATTTCTCGAGCTATTACTTAGCTCTATTGAATCATGAAAGAAACGCCTGGAAAAAAGCAACCATCCGTGAGAAAACTCGAGTCAAAGGAACGGCGTGTCCCAAAAAAACGCCGATTTTCATTCGTTGAGAGTTGCACAACTTTTTTAGTTATCAATTCGAAAATGTAACTAAAAAACACTTCTCGAGCTATAACTTAACTCTATTGAATCATGAAAGAAACGCCTGGAAAAAAGCAACCATCCGTGAGAAAACTCGTGTCAAATGAACGGCGCGTCCCAAAAAAACGCCGATTTGCACTCGTTAGGAGTTACACAACTTTTTTAGTTAACAATTTGAAAATGGAGCTGAAAACACTTCTCGCACTATTTCTTAGCTCTATTGAATCATGAAAGAAACGCCTGGAAAAAAGCAACCATCCGTGAGAAAACTCGTGTCAAAGGAACGGCGCGTCCCAAAAAACGCCGATTTTCACTCTGTAAGAGTTACACAACTTTTTTATTAATTTAAGAATGAAACTGAAAATACCTCTCGAACTATTACTTAGCTCTATTGAATCGTGAAAGGGACGCATAGAAAAAAGCAACCATCTGTGAGAAAACTCGTGTCGAAGGAACGGCGCGTCCCAAAAAACGCCGATTTCCGCTGTATAAGAGTTACACACCTTTTTTATTTATTGATTTAAAAAAAAAACTGGAAATACTTCTCGAGCTATTACTTAGCTCTATTGAATCGTGAAAGGGACGCCTAGAAAAGAGCAACCATCTGTGAGAAAATTCGTGTCAAAAGAACGGAGCGTCCCAAAAAACGCCGATTTCCCCTGTGTAAGAGTTACACACCTTTTAAATTTATTGATTTGTGAATAAAACTAAAAATACTTCTTGAGCTATTACTTAGCTCTATTGAATTGTAAAAGGAACGCCTGGAAAAAAGCAACCATCTGTAAGAAAACTCGTGTCAAAGAACGGCGCGTTCCAAAAAACGCCGATTTTCACTCTGTAAGAGTTACACAACTTTTTTATTTATCAATTTGAAAATGAAACTAAAAACACTTCTCGGGCTATTACTTAGCTCTATTGAATCATCATAAAAACGCCTGAAAAAAAGCAACCATCCGTGAGAAAACTCTTGTCAAAGGAACGGCGCGTCCCAAAAAACGCAGATTTTCACTCTGTAAGAGTTACACAACTTTTTTAGTTATCAATTTTAAAATGAAACTAAAAACACTTCTCGAGCTATCACTTAGCTCTAATGAATCATGAAAGAAACGCCTGAAAAAAGCAACCATCCGTGAGAAAACTCGTGTCAGAGGAACGGCGTGTCCAAAAAAACGCCGATTTTCACTCTGTAATAAAAACTTTTAATTTTCGAGGGGGAAAAGCGTCTCTGCAAGAACTTACCCCACACCCTACCCACTGAGAGTGGTAGGGGAGGTAATTTTGGAATTTCAAATGGGAACCTATATTTCATCGCAGATTCAGATTCTCCATTGAAAAATACGTAAGTTTCATTCGGAAGAATTTTTGCGATTCGCACAACCGAGGGTTGTTCACCGGAGGCGGAAAGTGGATGTGACTCCCGCATTCCGAATCCTGTACATGGCGCCATTCAAAAATAAATTGAAAATTCTGAAAAAATTAATTTAAGGTCTTCTTATTTTTTCTGTTTTGTTTAAATGAAATGGAGAAATAAGAATCTTTGTTTTACTTTTGGTTGGAAGCGCATTTCTTGAATAGCTGACAATGTCATTTTTTGGAAATGCATTGCCATTTGGCGCGAATCGAAAAAAGTTTTTCGAATAAAACTTACGTATTTTTCAATGAAGGAATGGAATCTGCAAAAAATATAGCTTCTCATTTGAAATTTTAAAGTCCCCTCCCCTTTCTGCCCTCAGAAGGTGGGGTGTGGGGTGAATTTTTGCAACGTCGCTTTCCCCCCTCGAAGACAGAAAGTTTTTATTACGGACATTTTTTTTTGTTGGATGTGTATTTCTTGGGATATTTCGATATGTCGACATAAAAAAACACTCTGTATAATCGCAAAAAAACGTCCTGTTAGGAGCAAAAACTTTCGAGAAAACCCTTATGAAATAGCTGGCGTGTCTCTAAAAAAAGCGGTCCTGAGATACAAAAAAAGCGGTTAAATGCGGGACATGTTTAAAAAAAAAATCAGAATACTATTTGTAATACTTATTTGGATCTACAAAAAATTGAAAAGAGCAAGCGGAAAGAAGCAACGAGTTTGGAGACAAACATGATCAAAAATTGATTCCTAAGGTCCGATTGAGAAGAACTTAGTTACTGTCAACTTTTTTGTTGTATGATAAAAAATTTATTGCATTTATTACTATTATAATTATGGAAGAAGGAAACTATTTCCCAAAAATCTCTTTGAACTCTTCCCTTTGCTGCGTCGTGAGATACGGAAACATCTGTTGTACATCTTTCATTTTTTCTTTAATGATCCCTTTACTAGTGTTGCTTTTCCCTATTTTCAGATTTTCGAAATCGTGGAAAGTGTAATCTACAAAATGATAATTAGGAGTACAAGAGTCTGTTTTATCATTTCAAATGTTTTCTCATAAATTTTCAACACAATTTGCTTGTAAACTTACCGTCTTTTAAAATAAATTTCTCATTCCAGTTCGGATGGCGCTTACGACCGTATGCATTAGGCGATCGTGGCACTTACGCCCGTATGCCCTAACATTTTTTCCTAAACCCACTTCCGGGTCGAGCTGGAATAAAATCTTCTACAGGGACATGAGTTACGGGAAAACAAGTAGCTTAAGCCAATAAAACCATTTTCGGAAATTTGGCACTTAGCCCGTATGCAGTGTCGCCCTTCATTTGTATTCTCAACATATTTTTCCGTTTGCTTTATTATTTTTGAAATAATGATTCAAAAAACAATTTCTAAAATATAATATGAAAATTATTATTCACGAAAGGGATTTGATTGATTGTGAAAGCTTTGACTCGATCTCTGACCGTAGCGCAACTCATTCTACTGAAAATTCATATAGTTATCCAAACACCCGCTTATGTCTTAACTAGTTTATTTTCATTATTTAACTAATCAATTACTTGTATTCTTTACATATTTATACGTTCATTATTATTATTTTTGACATAATAATCTCAGAAATAATATAGGAGTGAAATATAAAAATCTTTTTTCCTGAAATGAATTTGATTGATTGTAAAAGCTTCCACTCAATGTCTAGCCAAAGCGCTACTCATTCTACTGTGAAAGGCATCTAGTCATTTAAATACCTATAAACGAATTTGAAGACTTCCCAAGTTTATTAATGCAGTTGTCATAAATTTAACACTTTACTACTTCAATAAAAGAATTAATCTTTTGAGCAAAATTCTCTTGGAGAATTACTTCTTCGACATCTGATGTTCAAAAATATCTCGCTCTTAAAGTATTCATCAGAAAAGCAATTATATAACATTTTTGAAAAACTCCTCTTATAGTATTTCAATTCCTTTTTATTTCATTCGCCTGGACGGGAAGAGGTTTTGATGAAATTTCAATTGTAAAAAATATTTAGAAAAAGCGTCATCAATCGCGCGCTATATTATATAAAAATTATTATTATTGAAATGGATTTGATTGATTGTAAAAGCTTTGACTGAATGTCTGACCGAAGCGCAACTCAATCTACTGAAAATGCATATAGTTATCCAAACACCACTTATTTTTGAGTAGTTTATTTTCAATATTTAACTAATCAATTATTAGTAATCTTTACATATTCATACGTTCATTATTATTATTTTTGACATCACAATCTAAGAATTAACATTGGAGTGAAATATAAAAATTTTTTTTTCCTGAAATGAATTTGATTAATTGTAAAAGCTCTTACTCAATGTCTGGACAAAGCAGTACTCATTCTACTGTGAAAGGCATCTAGTCATTTTAATACCTACAAACGAATTTGAAGACATCCCAAATTTATTTTTGCAATTGTTATCATTTCAAAACTTCTCTAATTTAATTAGAAAATTGATCTGCTGAACAAGATTCTCTCTGAGGATTACTTCTCCCAGATCTATTGTTCGAAAATATCTCGTTCTTAAAGTATTCATCAGAAAAGCAAGTCAGATAATATTTTTGAAAAACTCCCCTTGTAGTATTTTAATTCTTTTTTATTTTATTCGCCTATTCGGGAAGAAATTTTGATAAAATTTCAATTGTAGAAAATATTTAAAACAAGCGTCACCAGACGCGCGCTATGCGCTCGGAAGATGTCTTGCGTTCAAGGGTAAAATAATTTTTGATCAAAGATATTCGATTATTTGTATTTTTCACTTATTTTTCCGTATGCTGTTAGCATTTTTGAAATAGTGATTCAAAAAACAATTTGAAAATGTAATATAGAAATTATTATTTCTGAATTACATTTAATTGTTTGTAAAAATTTGGACTTAATGTTTGAACAAATTGCAACTCGTTTAACTGCGAAAGATATCTAGTTATCTAAGACTCTAATTATGTTCTGAGAGTTTATATTCAATATCTAACTAGTCAATTATTTTTAGTATTTACTAATTTCTTCGCTTATTATTATTATTTTTCAAATAATGATATTAAGAACAATTCAGAATAACCCTAATTACAAACCGCCAAAGTGATCAAAATTTCCTATAGAAACAGCAATCCTACATTACTAAGATAGTATTACAAAATACTTAGAGAGAAACCAAAATTATATCTCTCTGTCCTTACCCTCATCCCTTCTTCTCCCCTCTGTAGACGCATCCTATCAGAGCCTAATCCCACCGTATTTATTCCTGTAATAATAATAATGATAATAATAATGGAGTTGGAGGGTTTTCAAGAATTATGTCTGTCCTAGCATTCCAAGATAAATGAGTGCAGAGGATTAGCTAAATAGTGGCTCAAAAATACTATATGTATGATGTCATAAATATTCATGAAACACCGACTCGGCGTTAGCTTTAAAATGCGAACGAGTTGGCACTCGTTTTTTCCACACAATCGTTTCTTTTCCTTACACGAGTAAAAATTACATACCCCAGGTATTTGACGTTATCAATTCTTAATTACAAAAGTAAGAATCTCAATTTGTATTTACTCAAAACTTTCCAGGTTCGACAATTCAGGATGTTAAATAATCTTCTGTTGTTTAGACAGAAGGGAGGGAGGAAGGAAAAATGGAGAGCACAAAGGTGAAGAGTTAGAGAAAGTGACGGAACTTGAATAAGGTAAAGGCCCCGGTTCGTAACCCCCGATCAGTTCGTAACCCAGCAAGCGTATAAAATGATTTATTTATATAATACAATAGAAACTGTTAGCTGATGTGAATTTGTTTTCAAAGTAAAAATGAAAATGTACAAAACTGATATGAGATGATAGACATTATTTCGCGTTTATCAATTCGAAAAAAAATTTCGCGCTCTGCCTTTCACCGTGGCACAATGTACTTTCAGACCAGCTGACTATGAGGCCAGCACTGAAAACTTCAAACTTGACAGCTCGGCATATTGTGAGTTGAAAGAAATGGCAATCTAGTGGACAGTGATAACGTTCGTCTTGTTTGGAGTGTAATCATTTGAGTAATTAGCTTTTCATATCGAAATAAAATAATTTCTGAGTCGGTTATAAACGGGCACCAAAATATCAGCAGTGATGCATCTGTAACTTCTCTCGCGAAAACTCTTATGAAAATTAAATTATAACACATATCGTTAAAATGCTGAGACACATCTTTACTTTAGTTTACAGTTAGTGTCAACTTTGATGAGTCTCAAAAAATCAACTCCTTCAAACAAGAGCTTAGAAACTGTGAAATCAATTGAATATAGCCTATAATCCCGAATTCACTTGCACTGATAAACCGGTTACGAACCGGCCCATCATTGGGTTACGAACTGGCTCAGAGAGGACTTTCGGGGGTTACGAACCGGCACATCGGGTATGTTCGTTCAAATTCTCAATTATTTGATTCACGCATCCTTAAACTTGCTCTCAATGACATTTTCGACTGAAAATGGATTATTCTTTACATAAGAAGAAAATTTACTGCATCCAAATATTGCTTGAGTCATTCGAAAAGGATTTCATTCTTTCCAGCTTCTTAGTAGGTGACGAACCGGGGCCTTTACTTTACTCAGCCCCACTACTTTATTAGTTGTGCCAACCAACCATTTTTTTCAGAGTACCAAGTTTTAGTCAAACATGCAAAAATTCAAAAATTTTGACCTTTTGATCTTTTTGGTTTTCTACAATTTCGACCAAATCTAGAATTTTGGTCAGTTTTCAGTGTCTCTCAGCCCACTGTGTGCTCGTGTGCTTAATTCCGGATAATTGTTCCGGCAAAACTAAGGATTTTAAAAATTCGCGAAACTATGCCGGCGCTCTTGGCCGTGATCTTGGAGTAAAACAAAAAGATGAATCGCAGCAGACCGAAGCTAGGCTCTACCCATCGCAATTATCCAAGGACGAAGGAAGGCGGCAGGTGATCCTGCGAAACGTATTAGCAGATATCATGATTTCTTTTCTCGGCTCGAGACCGGCAAAAAGTTTAGACTTAAATGCCTAGAATCTTCCGATGTCGAACGACACCTCTTCGGAGGACTCTGCTATTTTCGGCAGGTGGAAACAAAATATATCATGAAACACTAATAGGAAAAGAAAAGAGCAAATTTTAACGACTTTCGACGCCTGCACCGAAGCGGGACGCCTTAGACAATGATGGTTCATTACGAGGTGTGCAGAAAAAATTACATTTCCGAAGATTCAGGTCACGGTGGAAATGGTTTCTGTTCTTTGCTGCCAAAACATGTAATTGATTCAGGTTACGTTTCAAGGTCAAAAAAGGGAAGGACAAGGATTTACAAAGGGAGTAAAGCTATTACACCTTAAGGGATAATTGTAAGGAACCGTAAAGAATTTTAAATATAAGGGTAACTCTTAAAAACTATAAATTATCTAAATTACCCATACTTTAAATTTATAATTCAATTTGAATTCAATTTGGACCGGTTTCAAATATACTCTCTACATTTCATTTTAAGCTTTTTGAATTTTGTAATGCTTCATTTACAATTGTCCCGTTTTTAACAATTTTAATTGCTGCATAATGTAGATTGTTAACATCTCTAGGCTTCGAATTAAAAATTTTTTGATTATAAATGCGATTTAAATTAAAAATTTCAGAATAACAAATGCACCCAGATGAAAAGTTTTCAATAAGTTCAATTTGAATGATACTTGAATTACATATTATGTATCACGTTGTGTTTTGAATTCCTTTTAATTTCTGAAGTTAACAAATTTTCAATTGTGCAAAGTTAACGCTTAAATTTCTAAACAAGTCTCTTTCAAGTCCCGGTCGAGGCACTAATATATTTTTTTTATTTTTAAACTTTTTATACACATTAACGATAAATATACGAGGTGTGGCTATTAAATAACCAGACTGATTTTTTTGCCGCTCGCTTGGGGCCTCGGCAACAATAAACAGGGTCTGATATTGATCTGTGTTCTTCCTCCCACCTTCCATTCAAATTTAAAGGTTGTACGACCCTCAGTACGACAGTAACCTTTGTTCGAAGTTGACCGTCTACCTGAGCTCGACCGAAAATATTTTGATTGTGAAAGTAAAACTTACTACTAAATTACTCCTAACTTACATCTACCCTCCATAATATTTAGTAAAATATTAAATTTTGAATTACACTAATGCGATTTAAAAATCAAGCCATAACTTTATAACTTGGAATGACACTCGCGAGGAATTCCAGAGCGAGAAATCAGAATTGTGTGTAACGTCTTTTAATAACGGGTATAACACGGTTAAATATGACTTGAGCAGTAAATGCCGAGCATACTTGCGTATGAATGAGGCTCGTAAAAGGGCGCAAAAACGTCGAAATGTGGAGATCGAGAAAAAACATAAGTACTTGTAGATCTCTGCCATGGATGTAAGGCTGCAAATCCAGACGCAGGTGACACGTCGAGGCCTGCGAAACGAATTAGCTGGTATGCAAAAAAATATCGCGACTATTTCTAGTCCTTGAACAGGAGAGTTCTGTCGACTGAATTCTTGTCGTAGCGGGTGGCAGGTGCAAGGCTTCTCCCATTCGAGTAGAAATATTTATGAAAATCTAAATTCATTTCATTAAAAAAAACTTATTTAAAAAATTATTAAATCAAGCCCCATGTAGCTCTCTTTGGAACTTTGGCCCTCGTCAGGGGCCTTTCAGATCATCCATAGAAGAAAACCCACGAGGGCCCCCTCAGGGGCTCCTCATTTGCCCTCACGGTCGATCGGTTAAAATTTCTTCGACACTACAAATTTTGATGTTTGATTAGTTCAGACTCACAAAAACTGCATTTTTGTTAAAAATTTGAAGAAATTTTTTTGGAAGTTGAACTTTAAAATCTCAGATATTCGACAAGGGCCCCGCGAGAGGCCCTATTTGTTGCCTTCATGCCTCAGTCTCCAAAAATCAATGATATTGTTGTAATAAATTATCTTTTGCGTCAAATAATACCAGTATCTCATTTAAATGCCCAGTTATTGAAAAAATATATATATTAAAATATGCTTAAAAATGATGAGACAATTATCAAAGGTATTTTTTAATATTAAAGTTTACCGTTGGGGCAACGGCAAGGGGTCCACGAGGGCCCCTCGAGGGCAACCAAGAGTGTAACCAATGTTTGATCCGTATGAATTAGTATGAAGCTTCCATGAGTGGCCACGCATGGATTGCCCTCATGGGCCCCTCATGGCCAGAGGGCAATCCTTGAGGGCTCT
>JAUMHM010000078.1:10423541-10439711 GCA_032362435.1 Melikaiella ostensackeni
TCACCTACAATAATGTTATTCAAAATAATTTATTCCTCTATCATTCCCCTATTTTCTTGAAAATTGCCTAATTTCTCCTGTTTTGAAAACAAGTTTGAAATTTCAGTGGCTATCCTGTTTTACGAATTTGCCCTTTAAAATTGGTAGTACCCCTTTGTAGGATTTGTGCTTGTACGATAATAAAGTTTTGCTAGTAATTGGAAAGGATGGTAATTGGTGGAGTTTAAATAACACATGTGCATGACGGTGTGAAAAAAATGAAGGGAGGGAGAGTCGAGTCGAGTACTTCGATAACGCGATAAGGCGAGGTTAAACCCATGTTTGGCGAGCAGGTTATAGGTTAAACGGTGAGCTAGGGGGTGCAACAGGTCCGTCGTGGGTGAATTTTCTGTTCCAGGGCGCGCTGTCTGCCCCTTCCCTCCCCACCGACCCCCTTCAACTTGCCATCATTAGTCAATGTCGACGCTTCTGTAGCACGTGGAGCTCCACAGAATGCTGCATCTGCCAGATATCCCCCTGTATCTCCTACAAATCCGTATCCGTTGCAAAGTCACAACCTTTCAACATTACTTCCTTTTTTCAATTGTGATCCGGCACAAGATTCTGTTGTAGGAGGTCGTTCGATAAGTTTGCTAAAAAATCATGTAACATTTTTTTTGAAAATTTTGCCTTTATTTCTCAAGATAGTCTCATAGTCTCTCATTCCATCAGAAAAGTAAGATTTCTCCAGGCTTGCAAAATACGCATTGACGGCATCGATCACTTCTTCATTGGACGAGAATCTCTTTCCACCAAGCCAAGTCTTTGAGTTGGGGAACAGAAAGAAGTCACGCGGAGCCAAGTCTGGAAAATAGAGAGGATGAGGAATCATTTCGAAGCCCAGTGCGTGTATTTTTGTAATTGCGATTGCGGAGGTGTGAGTTGGTGCGTTGTCATGATGAAACAGCACTTTTTTGTGCTGCAACCGTAGCCGTTTTTTTGTAGCTCGGCTCTCAAGCAGTCCAATATCGAAGCATAGTACGTTCCTGTTATAGTTTTGCCCTTCTACAAGTAGTCAATGAGGATAATTCCTTGAGAATCCCAAAAATTTTGTGGTCATCATCTTCCCAGTTGACAAAACAGTCTTCGCCTCCTTTCACTTTTACAAGGCAGTTCCTACTGCTTTGACTGCTGCTTTGCCTCGGGTGTATAGTGGTGGATCGAGGTTTCGTATACAGTCTCGAATCGACGTGAGCAGTCCTGTGGATTCCGATTGAACTTCAACAAAAACTGCGATGAATCGTCTTTCTAGTTGTGCTTTTGATCGAGAGTCATTTTTAGTTGTGGTTAGGCCACGTTTTTCAGATAAAAATGTTTCATCACTGCACGGAACTCTTCTTTCTCCATTTTTCCGCAAACTACTGACACGCTTACTTCAAACATATGCCAAACGCAAACTAAGTGTCGGTTTTGGCTCAGACTTGGTAGAGGTTAGTTTGAGGAGTGCTATTTCTTGCCCATATACTACAAAATTTATTTCGGCACCATCTATCGGGAAATTCACCTTACTTATCAAACGAATCTCGTTTTTCCCGCTAGTCCAAAAAAAATAATATCCCTTCGGCACCGTAACCGTGGATTCAATTCTCTGAAATAATTAATGCTGGGTGCCAAACCTTCCTTGGGTCTAAAACCACAAACTAACGACAAACTGAACGAAATCTCAAAAGAAACCAAAAATAATTGAAATTTATGATTTCGAATTCTAAACTTATTCCTGAGTATAACACGATTATCATGATTATAGTTTCCGATTTGACTTAGCGGGAAAAATGCGAAACTGTGGCGCTGATCGCCTTTCGCCCTACTATCTTATTTAAATTTACGTATAATATCAGAATTCATGAACTCTAAATTATATTCACATTATTAAAATGTTTAAGTGTTATAAGCATATACTTTCATAATTATGAATTAAACAGTTACTCATATGCAAGTGAAGTGTAAAAGAAGCTTATTTCCTGAAGTCCTAGAAAATGCATTTACATTTAGTGGGGGCCTTTGAAATCCTTCAAAATCATTGAAATCCTCGGAAATCTCATAAAATTCATCTGAAATCTCTTGAAATCTTTTAAAATATCCTAAAACTTTATAGGTCCTAAAAAATTTTTTCAAATCTTAAAAAAAATTAAAACCACATGATGTTGGTCTATATCCAATGAAATCATTGAAGTTTATGATTCTTCAAACAAAATTAATTTAAAAATTCATTACGTGATCATTTTCCAAGATTTAAACTTTATCCTTTGAACTCGATCAACTTTTAATAATCAATCTTTGAATAGTTTCAGGCACTTTGGCAACGTCAAACTATTGCTATTGCTATCGTCCACAAGACGACAAGTGTTAATTTTTATGAACAAACTTGTATTATTTGTCCATTTTCAACATTTAAGCTTCGGTCTCTCGATGTAGTTAAATGTTATGACTAATTCAACACTATCCGAAACACATTTATATTTTATCATGTAACTAGCAGTGAGTTCGACAAGCTAAACAGAATTTCAGTTTTCAAATGTATGAGACGGGAAAGATTTGCTTATAACATTCTTAGTAACAACAGTCATAGGTGATCGTCTCCTAAGTACCTAAAAAAAGTTTAAAAATTAGAAGTTAACAGTTGATTGAACTAAGACGACGAAGCTTGATTGCTGGAAAATAGCTGAATAATGCACTTGTTAATAACTTTGTTAAATAATAATCAATTATTATAGATTGGCAGCAAGCAGACATGTTATTTGCTCGATGAAAAATGAAATTTTAAGTTTATAAATACATAAGATGATAGAAATCTATTGAAAAATTGTTATGAACAATAATAATTGTTGATTTTTATTAGGATGTCCTTAAAAATTCAGGAATTTGCTATTTACATTTGAATACGTTGAAAGAACAAAGTTTGTATATTGGAAAATAGGTAACTATAAACTGCCGCAATTAAAATTCAATTATGTCAGTTTGTTATCAATATACAGGTTTTTAAAGGAAATTTTCATTAATTTTTAAACAATTCACCTAAATACTCAGAAATCTCTAAGAGGCCAAAAGTTACTGATGAATAACTCAAAAAGTGACTAAAATCGACTGAAAGTGACTAATGCGCATTAATAATGTGACTAATGTTCTTTCAAGTTCAAAAGATTTCGATGAAATTTTGAGGAATTTCAAGGGAATTTTAAAGAAATCAGGATAAATTTATAAGAATTTAGAGTATATTCGAAACAATTCAAGTTAAATTCAAAAGAATTCGAGGGAATTTAAGGGATTTAAGGAATTGACAAAAAAATTCAAGACATAAGATTCGGCGGCAGGCGCCTACAAAAAAGGGTTTCGTAGCCCATTATGTCGTTAATAAAGTAGAAAGAAGAACCAATGAATGAAATAAAATTCGAGTGAATTTAGAGAAATTGAAGGGAAATTCAAAGAAGTCGATGAAATTCATAATAACTCAGGGTGAATTGAAAAAAGTTAAAAATATGAAAAAATTCATTGAAAAATTAGGAACTTAGAAATTTAGAAAAATTCAAGGGAATTCAAAGGAATTTGATAAAATTCTTAAGAACTCAAGATGAGCTCAAAAGATTTAGGAACAAGTTAAACAAAAACTTAAATCAATTTTGAAAAATTGACTGAATTGAGAAAATCGAGTGAATTTAAGAGAATTCAAGGGAACGAAGAAGATTTAAAAGAGTTCCAAAGAATTAATAATAACTCACGGTGAATACAAAATGAATTGCAAAAAATATTTGAATGTTTCGTCAAATTTTTGAAACTCTAGAAAAACCCTCACTTCTTGTAAATAATTCTTGAAAATCAATCAAAATATTATTAAATCCTTTGAAATTCTATGAAATCTGCTCACTCTTTCTGAAATCCTGGAAAATTTATTAAGGTACGTAGAGAGTCTTTAAAATCCCTTAAAACCATTAATATCCTTAAAGATTCTTCGAATCTTTTTGAAGCTCCTGGAAATTATTTGTAATTCTTTATATACCCTAAAATATTCCAAATCTTTTTGAGCCACTTCAAATTATTGGAATTTATTAAAAATACTCTAAGATATTCAAGATCCATTATAATCCTTTGAAGTCCTTGAAATTTCTTAAAGCTCTTGAAAATTCCTTGAAATCTTCAAAAGTACCCTCAAATTTTTTCTTTTTTGATATACCTTCAAATTATGTAAATCAATTTGAAATTCCTTGGCATCTTTTAAAATACCCCAAAATATTTTTATTCCTTCGAAATCTTTTGAAATCCCTTGAAATTATTTGATATGGTATGTCTTGAAAATTCCTTAAAATTTTTAAAAATACCCCAAAATCTTCAAATTGCTTTTAAGTAAAAAAAGTGACTGAAGTGATCTTTTCATATGGAAAAGTGACTATATTCCCTGACTTCAACTATTTTTTTCAGAATCCCTGACTCTTCCCTGACTTTTCCCAACCAACAGAGTTCGCTGAATTTTTCCTGGTAGCTAGGTTTTCCCTGACCTGCGTATTAGAAAAATAGGGATACAAATATTCCTTAAATTCTGCTATTCCTAACGTTTACTTTACTGCAAAATAAAAATTAGGGCGATGATAATTCGGGAGAATTAAAATGATGCCAATCTGTCATTCTTGAAAATAGAACCTCGGAAATTATGGTTAATAGACTATTGACTATTGATGATTGACAATTGTGGATTGATGATTCACAATTGACTATTAACAACTGACGAATGCCGATTGATGGTTGACGCCTAATAATTTAGTATTGGCAATCATAGATTGACGATTGGCAATGAACTATTGACTATTGATGATTGACAATTGTAGATTGATGATCCACAATTGACTATTAACAACTGACGATTGACGACTGATGTTTAACAATTAATAATTTACTATTGAAAATTGTCTATTCACGATTGAAGATTGACTATTGGTTATTGATGATTGGAGAACTTTCGATTGACGATTGACGACTGACAATTGACTATTGACTATTGATGATTGACAGCTGTCGATTGGCGATTGACAATAGACTATTGCCTATGGATGATTGACAATTGTCGATTGTTGATCCACAATTGACTATCAACAACTAACTATTGGCGATTGATGGTTGACGCTGAATAATTTAGTATTGACAATCATCGATTGACGATTGACGACTAACAATTGATTATTGACTATTGATGATTGACAGCTGTCGATTGGCGATTGACAATAGATTATTGACTATGGATGATTCTAAATTGTCGATTGTTGATCCACAATTGACTATCAACAACTAACTATTGGCGATTGATGGTTGACGCTTAATAAATTAGTATTGACAACCATCGATTGACGATTGACGATTAAGTATGGACTATTGATGATTGACGATTTATGCTTGATAATTGACTGCTGAAAATTGTCGATTGGCGATTGATGGTTAACACTTAATAATTAAGTATTGATAATCATTGATTGACGATTGACGATTAAGTATTGACTATTGATGATTAAAAATTGTCGATCGATGATTGACGATTTATGCTTGATAATTGACTGTTGAAAATTGTCGATTGGCGATTGATGGTTAACGCTTAATAATTGAGTATTGATAATCATTGATTGACGATTGACGATTAAGTACTGACTATTGATGATTGAAAATTGTCGATCGATGATTGACAATTTATGCTTGATAATTGACTGTTGAAAATTGTCGATTGACGATTGATGGTTGAAACCTAATAAATTGATGATTGACAATTGTCGAATGACGATTGACAATTGATGATTGATCGTTGACCCTTAGTAATCCATGATTGTCAACTATCGCTTAACGATTGACGATTTACAATTGACGAATGGCGACTGATGGTTGACGCTTTATAATTTACTATTGACAATTGTCGATTGGCGATTGAAGATTGACTATTGGCTATTGACTATTGATGACTGACAATAAATTGTTGACTGGCAATTGATAATTGATGGCTGACGCTTGGTAATTTACTACTGACAATTATCGATTAACGATTGACGATTAAGTATTGACTATTGATGATTGAAAATTGTCGATTGAAAATTGATAATTGATGTTGATGTTCAATAATTGATGAAGTGTCAGCTGTCGCTTGGCGATTGACGATTGACAATTGACGATTGACGATCGACAATTAAATATAGACTATAGATGACTGACAATCGTCGATTGACGATTGAAGATTGATGATTGACGATTAGCTTCTGACTGACGGTTGACGATTGATGGTTGATGCTCAATAATTGATGATTGGCAATTGTTCAGTGATAGACGATTAACGATTGATGATTCACAATTGACTACTGACAACACACGACTGACGATTGATGCTTGACATTGAATGATTTGCTATCAAAAATTGCTGATTGACGATTGACGATAGACAATTCACTATTGATCTTTGATAATTCACAATTGTCGATTGACGATTGACGATTGACGATTGATGATCGACAACTACCGTTTGGCGATTAATGATTGAGTGCTGACAATTGACGATTAAGAGTAGACGGTTGATGACTCACGAGAGCCTGTTGACAACTAACGATTGACGATTGGTGTGTGACATTTCAAAATTTACTACTGACAATTGTTGATTGACGGTTGATGAATGACTATTGACTATTGATGATTGACAACTGTCGATTGGCAATTTACGATTAACAATTAACTTTTGACTATTGATAATTGACAAGCGTCGATTGACGATTATAGTTGACGCCTAATAATTGATGATTGACAATTGTCGATTGACGATTGACGATTAATAATTGACGATTGACAAAGGACGATTGAAGATTCACAATCGACTATTTACAACTGACAATTGTCGAGTGATGTTTGATATTAAATAATTCTTGATTGACGATTGTTAATTGTAGATGGACGATTGTATGTTGACTATTGACGATTGACAATTACTGATTGGCGATTGAAGATTGAAGACTGCCAATTGTTAACTGTCAATTGATGATTGACAGTAGACGATTGATGATTCGCAATTGACTATTGATAACTGACGACCAACGATTGATGTTTTCCATTTAATAATTTACTATTTGCAATTGCTGAGTGACAGTTGACGATTTACTATTGACTATTGATGATCGACAAGTGTCGATTGACGAGTGATGGGTGACGCCTAATAGTTGTTGACTGACAATTGGCGATTGACGATTGACGACTGACAATGATGGTTAACTGTGGACGATTGATGATTCACAATTGACTATTGACAACTGACGATATACGATTGTTAAACTGATGATCAAATTAAAATTAAATATTCAATTTCATAATTTAATATCGATAAAATGTACCTAGATGAAAGGAAGGCGTTAAATGATTTTGATATTTGGTAGAGTAGAAAGATCGTGGTTTCAGTCGCCTCTATAATTCCCTCTTTATTCCATAACAGCTATACGTCATTGTGGCAAAAGCACAAAGAAATTCCGAGACGCGAGATAAATTTTCCTCTAGTCCCCGATAAGGGGCGGCGTCGCAAAAACTCGTTGCCAGGACCGAAAAGTGCTTCCGGCCTTGACTGTCAGCCGCGTAAATCAGCAAGAGCGTTCACGCGGCGAGGATTAAACGTCCGGTGTAAATCACCCTGGCGATTACGGACTCGCTTCACTCTCCCGACACTATTTGCAAAAGTGGTCGATTCGAACCTGTTTGATCACTATATTTTCAAAATCCACCTCAATACTTTTATGCACCCCTGAGACTTGCTTAAAATTTTAGCTTTCAAAAACAAGGTTCAAGTTTTCAATTCTTTTATGTTCGACAATAATAATTAATAGTGAATTCAAATTGAACTTTTATTGCTTTCTCCTCTGATGATATTGAAAGATCTTAATTCTCAAGGTAGTTTTCGTGCCAAAAATAAGATCTCTGGAAAAATAGTTCTTCTATGATTTCATGAATCAAAATAGACTCATGATGTCATTTCAAATAAAACATAATCTTTTTAATGAAAAAATCTTAGCAGTTACGAAAAACATTCATTCCGACAATTTTTTTTCAGTTTAATTTTTTCTTAGGATCACTTCTTACCAAGTTTTGAAAAATGATATAATTTCAATAAATGGTTTATTTTCGTGGGGAAAACATTCTCTACAACTTTACTGATTTCAATTTTGAAAGAAAATTTTGTCATGGCTGAGATCGTTATAAGAGTTTTTTAAAAAGAAAACATTTTTCAAATAAATATATATATTTGAAGATTATTTACTTATTCTCAAAACTAGAAAAAGTAGAGCTGCAGGGAATGTTTCTCCCGAAAAAAGGCACGATTTATTGAAATTCAACAATTTATAAAAAATTGGTGAGAAGTGAAAGTGAAAATAAATTAAATTACAAAAAATATTGTAAAAATCATTATTTTTGGTGAGCTTCAAACTTTTTTCACAAACAATAATTTTTTCTCTTCATGAGATATGACATATTATATTATTTCAATTCCTAAAATCATTGAAAACTTTTTTTCATAGTCCTGATTTTTGACACGCAACTAACTTAATCAATCGCTAATTCAAAATCTATTTATTTGCAGATTCTAGATACTCATTCGAAGGTGCTTATTCTTAATCTAACGTTTATTAGAAACTAGGAACCATTATTCGCGCTTTGCGCGCGAGAAGTTAAAACTTTATTTATTATAAAACTTAAAACTTTCAAATCTGAAAAATTCCTAAATTTAAATATTGAATACTCAGCTACAAAATCAAAGTATCGAAAGCATCAGAACTCTTCTGAATTTGTAGTTTTTGAAATTATAATTTAAAAAATTTTCATTTATCAATTTATGAAATTTTTATTAATATGAAATTAAAAGTCAGAAGTCCTTTATTTATCAACCACCATCTTTTTTGGTGATTCATAAATATATTAATACCAATTGAAACTTTTCTTCCTTTACATGTTCGACAGGGTTTTTCATATTATTTTCATTAATAGTAAGAATTCAAAACAAAAAAAATGAACATTTGAACCAACGATATATGGACCAACAATAAATTAGACTTTTTTGAACTTAGAGTTCTTTTTCATTTTCTTTTTGTCTGAAAAATAAGCCTAGGTTTTTTCCTTCAAATACATCCAGGTTAAGAAATGGACATATTATTATTTATTCGTAAAATAAGCCTTCAGTATCATTTGTAAATAAAACCGTTTAAAATTCAATAATTTGGAAATGACAGTGTCCGAAATTAAAATTTTTTTAATCAGCAGCTCTAAAAATTACAAAATTTTAGGCTCAAATTTTGAAAATTGGACAGTTTCTTTAGGAAGGAGTTAAAATTGTAGCATTTCCAATTTCAAGGCCTTCAAAATTGAATAATTTTACTTTGAATTGAAGAATCTCAAGATTGAATGATTTCAGATTAAAATTTCGAAAATAGGACAATTTCAAAATGTTCAAGATTGAATGATTTTAGATCAGAATTCTGAAAAATAGATACTTTAAAATTCGAAGAAACAGTCAAAATTTGACAGTTTACATTGAAAACTTGATCAAATGTTTTACATTTGAAGCTGCTGCAATTCTAGAATTTTAGGTGGTTATTACATTTAAAAAATTATAATTTAGAATTAGAATTGATGAGACAAATTTTTTTACGTTCAAAATATAAATTCAGTTTCATTTTCACCATACAGAATGAAAAAAAAAGTTTAATTATAAGCCTTTAAAATTGAATTACTCCAGAAAAACGTTCGAAATGAAGTAGTTTTAGATGAGAAATATTAATAATCAAAAAATTTCTACAACTGAACTGACTAAGCTGACAACATTTGTAGTTAACCAGAATTGTTATATAAAAACTTTTTCAAACTCAAACCTTCTAGAATCTTAACTCTCTTAAGTAAATTGAAATCTCTTAAAAATTAACAATTTGCTAATTGTTAATTGTACTTTTGAAAAATTATCCATTTTAATTTTAACACAGAACAAGATCGCTAAGATTCCAATTTTTTAAATTGCACTTTCTCAGAACTTTCAGTTCGAATTTATTCTAAGTTGAGTTTGAAATGTTCAATATTTTGGAACATTTTCAGATAAAAAATTATTCAATTTTGAATGCCTAGTTCAGAAATCTTCTCATTACAAGGCTTGAATTTGACAAATTATTGTCCTAACTTTTCATTGTTTTAAAATCATCCTGGACGCATCTGAATAAAACTTGTTTAATAACAAATACTTTAAGCTAAAAATTGTGCATCTATCAAGTCTTTCAATTTGATATTCTATAATTCCGAAGAAATTAAAGAGCCAGACAATTTTCTACGTTTAGAACTGAAAGCAAAGAGTCTAGTAAGTTACGTTATAAAGAAAAAGAGGAAGGAAATAAAAAGTTTGAGAAGAAGTCAGAAAAGGCTAGCATGGAGAAAGAAATATGGAAAGTAGTAAATAGAGAAAGAAAAAAAGGGACAGAGTTAATGAGGAGATGGAAATGTTATGATGAAAAAAATATTTTATAGAATAGTTAGGAGCAGTAAAAAAAATAAAAAAGGAGGGAAACAGAAAAAGGAAAAGGACGAAGAAGAGTATATCACAAGGAATGACGTTTGGGAATATGGGGGAAGGATTTGAAGGAATGGGCATGGACTAGGTGCAAAAGTGTATGAAAAGGGGAGGGTTGGCCAAAAATATGGAAAGAAGAGGTAGTGGTACCAATAGTGAAAAAAGGAATAGTGAAAGGGGTTACAGATTATAAGGGGGCGACGGTGATACCGACATTCAATAAGATGCATGTAACAATAGTATCAGAGAGGTAAAAGAGAGAAGTAGATGGAAAAAATTAGTAAAAGTAGGTGACAGGCGCCTACACTTTCCCTCATTTTCCCTCCCCACATTTCCCTCCTCAACTCTCATTTCCCCTCCCCAACCCTCACTTGCCGTCGCCGCCATCATTTCACCTTACTTCCCTCACTATCTCTCATCCCTTAATTTTCCCTTACTTCCCTCATTTTCCTTACCTTCCTCTCATTACCACTCACTTCCCTTCACTTTCCCTTATTTACCCTCACTTGCGATCACTTCCCCTCACTTCCCCTCACCACCTTTCCGTCACTCCACCTTCTAACTTCAATTTTCATTATTTCCCCTTACATTTCCTTCCCATCCCCTTTTTTACGACGGACGCACATCCGTCCGAAACTAAGAAACTAAGAAAAGAAGAAGAAGGAACTGTAAGGAATTGAAAAAAAGAGATAGAAAAAGGCAGGTAATAGGAAGATGGGGAAAGATATTAGAATCAAAGTACAATAAATGGTATAAGATGATAAAAATAGAAGGATTGCCAAAATATCTGGACAGAGGATGGAGGGAGAAGAGATGGATAAGAATAGCTAGATGGAGACTGGATGAAGTGAAAGAAGTAATGTATATGGAGAAGTATGAGGAGAGGAAATGCGGAGTAGGTGGATGGATAACGAAGACATGGGAGAATTATGGCATGTTTGTGTGAGAAAAAAGGAGGAGAGCGGAGGATAGCAAGAGATTGTTAAGAAAATTTTGGGGGTGGAGGGAGTCAGAGAAGAATGTACGAAGAAGGTACAAAAATCTAGAGGAGTTAAAAAAGAAGAATGACGGAGTGTGGTGTACAGAGAGTGGAAAGCAAGAGCGGGAAACAAAGGAGGAGGAAAGGGTAACGGAAGTCAGATGGAATCATGAGGGTAGCTGAAATTTTACAGTAAGATTAAGTAAAATTAAGTAGAATAAGAAGCAGCTGCACTGTTCTGTCTCACACACTCTGTCTCACTTATTCGCTCCTTTGCTGAAACATTCGATCAGTCGCTTGCTCGTTCGTTCCAACACGTTAAAGTTTCAAAAATTAAAAATTATATATATATATATATATATCAAGTTAGAGAACAAGTTAGAATAAACAATGTAAAAAGGATGAAACAAAGATATAAAGGAACTTAAATCAAATAAAACCTAAGGGGACACATTACAAATAAGAATGGATTAATGTATACTAATAAACTGTCACATTGACATGATAGAAGAAGTCGCAATACAAAATACACGCAGAAAGTGAGCGGAAACATGTGAAAAAAATTTAAACAAAGTGAAAGAATTCCAAGATCATAATTATTAGTTTATTCATTTGCTAATTAGGGAAGCTTAAATCATGAAGCAGAAATTTTTCTAGACACTTTGAGATTTTTGTATTCATTTTTCCTTGTGGTAGTTCTTAGTCTCATTAATGGAATTCGACGAGTTGCTTCTGAGAATTGAGTATCAGGAGACTAGGAGGTAAGTGGAGAAACAGTGACACTCAATTTTGAGTCTACTCGCCTGGTATTTGAATAGAAAATCTATTGACTAACAATGCAACCCTATCTGCTCAATTGTATCCATTATAGTTTCCTAACAATTTCAAACCTTTTTCATATTTTAAAGCAATCCATATAAGAGCAAAAATCATTTTTCTCGCTCTTCATCAATGATTCATAAGAAAATTAGTTTCATTTTAGCAATTCGTTTTTTTTCATTAGAGGATTTTGATTAAACAATAAGTTGGACGAGAGAAAATGGTGAGTTGAGAGAGAGAACTATTTGCACGGAGTAGGGAAAAGCCAGAAAATTACTCCTGAAGAAGGAGAATAAGAAAGTAGTGTTGCAGAATGCAGTTACAATTTATAGATTGGTAGTCGTAAGATGGACCGGAAGCCTAGGGCAAGGTCGCAAGCGTCTAGGAGTTAGAAAAGTGGTTAAGGCGATATGTAAGAAATAGTTGGTAAGATAGTATATGAAGATATTCAATAAAAAAATATGTAATAATTCTTTGAAGACTTAAACCCGTAAAAGAAAAAGTGTATAAACAAAATAAACAAGAAAGAAGACTAAACAATAAATGAATCGAGAACGGTTCAAAGTTTAAAAGGATCAAGAAGCGCTGGAACCGTTTGTTTTCTTGGGAAAGATCATAAAGGGTGCAGAGACGATGGCTTGAAGGTATAAGGGGAAGGGGGGTTAGGATAGGGGTGGAGGTGAAAAAAGGGTTAGTACCCGCAGAATTTAGCCAACCCTCAGCGAGGTCGAAGAACAAAGCTTGATTTATTGTAATGAGTTTGCAGGAGTTAAGAGGTCTGGATCCCCACTCTGGACCTCTCGACAGAGCCACCAAGCACCCCCAAGCCACCTCCTAACCACCCATCGAATCCCACTCAGAGTTGGTGTCTCCTGGCTCGATATTCAAACTGGTGTGGTTTGATGGGGATCCTTGGATCAACCCCCGTCATAAACCCTTCTTAGCGGCCGCCACCCTTGTAACACCCCCTCTGAAATATGCATGGAAACTGCTGCATACTGATTGCGTTATTTGTATCACCTACGAGAAGTTACTGGGAAATTTGCTTCGTCCGATTCTAAATCCTTCTGTCGACCTGGACTCAAGGTTACGATCTTAAGGGGAGTCATCGAATCCTTATTTGATGGGAGTTTTTCTGAAGTAGCAACTATCTTTCATTTTTTCATCATCGTATTTATTATATTTATAGCCATTATTAACACTCAAAGTTTCTGCAAGTATACTAGAGGGCCATGCACCCTGCCAGACTTCGCGCGCACTAATCCTCCAAAATAGGTACACTCATCTAGCCTTACTTGGCCGCCCAATTTTTGGCCGGCTTCACGGTTCTTCGCGCTTGAATGCTTTTGCCCCCACCCTGAGCGTCCCTTGACACCCTGTACTCCAGGTCTTCGCTCGGACAGTCAGTGCCGTATCAGAAGCTGTTTACATATGGCGACTCTCTGGGCATATACTTTTATACGTGTGCCGGATTCAGAGACTACATATGCAGTCCTGAGTGTTTAATCACTCCTCGCTTCAAATCCGGTTGAAGGTAGATTTTAATAGCGCCCGCTACTTGACTGACCAGACCCGAGGCTGGCCGAATAACGCGAGATGAGTGTATGTTATTGCTCATACACCTTTTGTTACCGGTTGCTATCAGCAATACATAAAATAATTCCAATTGTTGAAAAAATTAGGAAGGGGTCACCTATAAAAGTTATTTCATTTTGCCTGAAAAGGGGGAACCCCCGATGTACGGCTTTTCATTTGTGCATGTTTTTTACCTGCTCTTTTATAATACATGTTAATATTTTCTTTATCTCCTTCTCATATATTCTGAATAAGTTATTAAAATAATATAAATTACTATATTAACAAATTCATTGATACATTTTTTTGTGTTGAGGTGATGTCCCAAAGAGACTAAGGGGCGTTAAATGGTAAAAAGGCATGATTTGGAAGAACATGATGGATGAAACTTATAAAGTTGGGGCCCAAATTGGACATGATCAAAGAGCAGCAGGAGTTGAGGGGCAGGGGTGTAAGAAGTTTCGCAGAGGTTAAGGGGCAGAGGTTGTAAGCGGGGCTGTGTGGGTTTATGGGCAAGGGGTGGAAGAAGTGTTGCAAGGGCTAGAAAGAAAGGTTCGTAAGGAGGATTGCGTGAGTAAAGGGGCAATGAGTGAGAGGAGCTGCAGGGGTGAGGGGACAGGCTTTATAGGAAGGGGTACTAGGGTTGAGGGATTGTTATCAAGGGATTGTTGTTAAGAGATTGTTGTTGTTGGGTAAAGGAGTTAAGGTCAAGGGCTTGGGAGGAGGGTTGCATGAATTGTGGGATACAGGTTGCAAGGGAGGTTGCAGCGGTTGAGGGGCTGGAGCTGTTCGCTCTATTATTGTGCTTTTTCTTATTCGTTACCGATTCTAATGCGAATGTCCAAAAATAGAAAGTCCTCCAAACTTTATCGAAATCGTTTACTATTTACACATCGTCCTAGGCTTCTTCCCGGCCCCACGCTCGGGCTAAGCCGAGGGCCCCTAGCCTCGTTCTAGCTTGTATTTCTAGATGGCTCAAGCTTGAGCCCGGCTAAATGGCTAGTGGCGAGGTTCATACAATTTATGGCAGATGGCGCTGCATTGTTTTGCACGACGTGAACCGACCTCATCCGAATTGACCCAAACCTCGAGACCAATTTCGGAGAGACAAGCGTTCGTCGTTCCGCGTGATGTTTGTTGTGGATTCGATTATAACTTAATTTTAATGAATTTAAACTGCTCGTCAGTATATCAAACATGCGTGAAAAACGAAGGCCAAGAAGAATGAATTATGTTTTTTTCTTTTAGATTTTTAACGTGACATTTGATACTTACAAGGAATCAAGAGCAAAGGCAGTGCAGTGACGCCGTGTACTCAGTCTCTCGCGCTCAAATACTATTTTGTGAAAGTGCACTGTTGGCGCATCGAAAAATTCTATCTCATGCACCTCACTCTCCACAAAAAATAAAAGATGCTTTCAGATTTGAGGAATTTGATATTAAACAAAAAAAACCTGTCCAAAAATAAAATAAAATAGCTATAGGAATCATTGATTGATTAGGGTCAAGCCTGGGCCAGGCTTTGTGATCTAGCCTGATAATCACCACAGGCCCTGTCAGGATGAAGCGTTACATTCGAGCTTGAGCTAGACTCAATCACCAGGTCAGGGCCTAGTCTTGCCGTCTTCCAAAAAATTTAGGAAAAACTCACAGTTGTTTTTGCATCAAATGGAAAGATTTTAGAGGGTGTTCCCACAAATCGAAGAAACTGTTATTCATTTGAGTCACCTCAATGATTATACTTCCATATTGACAAAAAAAAGTAAGTCACAAAAGTAAATGGTTCGAATATTCAAGATGGGGTAACGATGAAGAAAGGATATAAGTAAGAGCGGGAGGAGATAAGAGTAGGGGAAGAGGATCATCCAAAGGTATCGATTCCCTGCCGAAAACGTTGAATTCATTGGGAATTGACGGGGGAGCCATAACTCCCATACCGGTTTGACATTAATGCCTCCCCTACTTCGGTCCTCGTAGATAGGCAAGGGGGTTAAGCTCACTGCGACATATTTATGGAGAGGGCGAGATGCTATCGCGGATCGAGCGGTACCAAAACGCTGCTCCGCACCCTTCTACAATCTACTTCGCAATTATCGGACTCGACGTTAATATTTGACCCGAGACCATAGCATCGTCCGACATACGAGGTGTGATCAAAAAATAAGGTGACTTTTCAAATTTCGCGGGCTACGTCTGTTCGATCTTCAATTTTTTT
>JAUMHM010000078.1:10439811-10450834 GCA_032362435.1 Melikaiella ostensackeni
AATAGAAATTGACGAATAAATGAATATTTTTCGAAAAAAATGAAAAGTCACCTTATTTTTTGATCACACCTCGTATCCCCCTGTTATGGGATGAATTCCAAAGGAACGATCATTTCCGACTCCATAAGCCGACAAAGACTAATATTTCTGTCTCCAGTGTCACAATCGTAATACGTTGGGATTTCGGGATCTGCAATATTCGAATTTATACTGCACTCATCATATTTAATTCTATCGAATTATTAAAAAGTACATGACATAGAAAGCTGAATATCAGAGGTCTTAGCAGTGAGTAGCGGGCTAGACTAGAAAACGATTATAGAAAAAAAAGTAAAGAAACTAGTCAAAGAAAGCAGGGATAGAATCAAAGCGAAAGAAGCTGAAAAAATGTAAAATGATTTTGAAGGAAATGAGAAATTATTTGGGAAATAGATTAAGAATATTAGGAGAGGCAGTACTAGCACTGACGTAGTCGGAATTGAAAATGCTGATGGTGAAATGGTATGGGATACGGACATAGTGAAAGACTGTGTGAGTGATTTTTCTTTAAGAAATTGTATGGAGGTCAAGCTATGGAGCATAACAATGTTGAAACGGTAAAGGTTACGTTAGATAATCCCATTGTGGGTGACGAAAGATGAATCAATATTCGAGACATTATATCCGTAATTGAGAAACTAAGGAATGGTAGGCTTGCTGGTGTAGGTGGTTGACTGATAGCATTACCGCTGAAATGCTTAAGAGCGGTGACGATTATTTGTTTGCATGGTTCAGTGTATTTAAGAATATGTGTGCTAATATCGGTGAAGTTGCAAGTGATTGGAGAAAGGCGACTATCATTTCACTCTACAAAGGAAAGAATGAAAAATGTGACTGTTCGAATTATAGAGCGCTTAGTCCATTAAGTACAGTGAGCAAAGTATTTTCTAAAATATTTGTTGGTAAGGTCATGGGAATAACTGGAGAATGAATCTGGGAAGTCCAATGTGGATTTATACCGGGGAAATTATGTTCAGATCAAATATTTAGCTTCAAACAGATCATTAAAAAAAGGTTTGAGAGTAAACAGACAAGTTTTCTCTGCATTTGTTGATCTGGAAATAGCTTTTGGTATGGTGGATAGAACTAAACTTTGGGAAGTCCTGAAAGAGTATGGAGTGAATGGTTGGCTTCTAAAAGCAATAATATTTCGGGACAATGAAAGTGCGTGGACTCGCGTTTGCAGATGATAAAATTCTTACGGCAGAATCATCTGATGTATTATAGCGAATGATGAAGAGAGTATGGACCTGAATATAAATGTCAATGAGACAAAAATTATTACGTTTGACAGAAGTGGGTGAGAAACAGTATGCAACATTGCCTTAAACGAAGAGAGGATAGTACAAGTTGATGATTTCGTGTATCTTGGAAGTTTTTCACTGATGTCGAAGAGCTAAATACAGAGATATACAGGTACAGACATATATTTACAAAATGCTTTTCCTAGCGCCAGAAGCTTTTTTTCAAACAAGTTTATCGCACCTAAAAATGGCTAAAGTAATTAGAAAAAGGTTCCATTGATTGATATGAAAGTTGCAGCAAAACTTGTTCAATATGCCGAATAGAAATCTCAAACAATAAATTACAAAACAGCAATAATTTCCAATAGCCTATAGATGTCAAACACTCAAATAAAAAATTTCTCTCAATATCATTCTCATATAACTCTAATAGATTTCCTAAATGATGGTTACAATTATTACTCATTTGTTGCTACAAATAAAAAAAAATTAATTTGAGGAGAGAGGTCATTTTTCGACTTTTTTTAGTTTTTATCTTACACATTTTTGAGGAAGCAGTTAGAATCATCTGATCGAGTTCTCCTAGTGGTCAAATTTCATTATTTGACTTACATTTTGAAAAAATCGAATTAGGGTTTTCACATTCCGAAGAAGCCTATTTTGGACCACCCTAAGGTGCAGTACTTCAGAAAAGATAACATTAACCTATTTTATGTGTACTAAAAGCACATTTTTCGTTCACATTTTTTCGCATTGGTTCGAATTGATTCGGATTAATTCGGATGCAGACTTCAGAATAATTCAGAGTGACTCAGAATGGATTTTCAACCGAAACTTTTGCCAGGGTAACAATTTGAGGGGGGGTCTTTTTTGTTAGAAAATTAATCTTTTCAGTTAAAAAGCCATCTTTTCAGTTGAAAATTCAACTATTGGGCTGAATGTTGAACTCTTTTGTTGATAATTATTTTTTTTCTTAAATATTCATCATTTTAATTCGAAATTTATCTACTTGGCTGAAAATTTAACTATTGTATTGAAAATTCGTCTCATTTCGTTTGAAAATTAATCTTTTCATTCGAAAATTTAACTGTTCCGTTTTTGACTGAAAATTGATTTTTTTTAGTTCAAAATTCAACTATCTGGTTGAAAACGGACCTTTTTTAATTGAAAATTCATCTACAAGGTTGAAAATTCATGCATTTTATTGAAAAATTGTCCTTTTTTAATAGGAATTTAATATTCTTGGCTGAAAATGTATCTGTTTTGGTTGAGTATTTAATTATTTTGTTGAAAATTCGTCTTTCCTAGTTGAATTCAACTGTCTTTGATTTCTCATCAAAATATTGTTTCGCTAAAATATTAACGATTACATATTTGATTGAGAATTCATCATTTTAGGTTTAAAAATCAACAAATTAACTTTTTCATTCAAAATTAAACTATTTTGTAGAAAATACGTCTTCTCAGCTTGAAAATTCGACAATTTGGATAAATATTAACTTTTTTGTTGGAAATTTATATTTTTGGTTCGAAATTGAACGATTTTGGTAGAAAATTCAAGTATTTATATAAATATTAAACTATGTGGTAGAAAAGTATGTTTTTTTATTGAAAAATCATGTTTTGGGGTTGAAAATTCAACTGTTCCATAGATAATTCGTTGTTTTGGCTTCAACATTCAATAATTTTGTTAAAAATTAATGCATTTTGTTGGAAATTCGTCTTTTTGGCAGAACATCAATTTCCTTTGTAGAAAATTATTATTTTTTTGTTTAGAAATTTAACTATTTTGTTCAATGTTGAGCTACCTCGTTAACTTTTTTTTTCAATTCACTTTGTTGGTAGAAAATTCAACTCTCTTCTCGAAAATTAATTTTTTATATGGTTAAATATTCATTTTCATCTGAAAATTGAACTTTTTCATTTTAGGTTAAAAATTTATTCTTTATAAGTTGAAAATTAAAATATTTGGTAGAAAATTATCTTGTTTGTTGAAAATTCATCTATTTAGTTTAGAATTGAAACATCTGGTTTATGATTCATGTATCTTTTTCAAATTCAACTTTTTTGTTGAAGTTATCTCTTTTGGTCAAAAATTTGACTGCTTGGTGGAAAATTCGTCCTTTCGAATTAAAAATTCATCTTTTATGTTAAAAAGTCATCTTTTTTGGTTGAAAATGGAACTGTTTTATGGTTGTATCTTATCTTTTTTTGTATGAGAGTTCGACTATTTGGTTGAAAATGCATCTTTATGGGTTGAAAATTCCAATATGTGGTTAAAGGTTGTACGTCTTTGTTAAAAACTTACTTATTTTGTTGAAAGTTCAACTGTTTTGTTAAAGTCATCTTTTTAGGACGAAAGTTTAAGCTTTAAAAAAAATCCGTTCTTTTGCATATTTCGTTGAAAATTCATCTTTTTAGATTGAAAAATCAAGTAATTTGTTTAAAGTTGAACTTCTTTGTAAAAAATTAATTTTAATTTTGATTGAAGATTCGTCATTTAGGTTGAAGATTCAACTATTTGTTTGTAGAATATTAGTTTTTTTCGGCATGAAAATTCCAAAATTTGTTAGAATACTAAACTACTTGGTCAAAAATGAACTTTTTTGTTAAAGATTCAGGTTTTTGGTCAAAAATTCAACTATTTTGGAGGAGATTCAATTACTTGGTTGAAAATTGAATTATTCATCTGAAAATTTAACTATTTAGTAGAAAATAAATCTTCTTGCTGGAAAATTAATTTTTCTGGGTTGAAAATTCTACTTTTTCGTAGACAATTCATTTTTTTGTTAACAAATTTGAACAGTTTGGGTGAAGATTAATTTATTTTTTTGAAAATTTCACTTTTTTGGTGAAGAATTGATCTTCATTTAGAAAATTCATTTTCTGTGTTGAAAATATAACTATTTGGTTAAAACTGACAATATTTAGTTGAAAATTCACTTTTTTTTGGTGAAAAATTAAGTAGCTGGATTGAAGTTGATTAGTTTGTAAAAAAAATAATTTTTATTCTGGCTGAGAATTCGTCATTTTGGTTGAAATTCAACTATTTGGTTTTAGAATATTTTTCTTTATGACACGAGAATTCAACTATTTGTTTGAAAATGCAACTGTTTTATGGTTGAATTTCAATCTTTTTTGTAGGAAAATTCGGCCACCTGGTTGAAAATGCATCTTTGTGGATTGATAATTCAACTATGTTAAAAAATTGAACGTTTTTGTTAAAAATTCACTTCTTTCGTGGAAAGTTCAACTATTTTGTTAAAGTTATCCTTTTTGCACGAAAATTCAGCTTTTTTAAAAAATCCATCCTTTTGCATTGAAAATTCATGTTTTACGTAAGAAAATTCATCTTACTTGGTTGAAACTTCATCATTCTTGCTTAAAAATTAACTTTCTTGTCGAAAATTTAAAAAAGCCCAAAATTGGTAACGTAGTTAATGGACGGCCCCTAAGGCCGACCGAGAGAGGAATGATTAGAGTCAAGAGAGTGCGAGCTCGAAAGACTTCTGGTGAGGGGCGAAGAGAGGTAGAGAGATAAAGAGGGTGAAAAGGAAGGAGTGAGTAGGAGAGGACAACTGCCCTAGATCACTGGACGTCTAGTAAGCAGAGCTGTGAGCGCAGATAAGGACCGCCAGGACGACGTCCAAGATGGACGGTCGACCGGTCTCAGCACTAGCAGGGCTGCTACCAGCAAGCATCTCCTCCTGGATACCCTCCGCGACCCCGCCAGGACTCCAGGAGCTAGCTTCCTGAGGATCCTTATTTATACGCCGTCGGCCAGACTAACGCCCATTGTCCCATTTCACCCCGAGGTAATCTGCCGGACGCAAATCTAAGGCCCTGATCCTGCGGGCTACCACGAAAATCTATGACGCCCTTTAATTTACGCACGGCTCCTTCCCACCGGTATGGTACTTGGAAAGAGAGGGTCATCCCTCTCTTCCCATTCCACCAGTTCGCACCACCGACTCGCGAATCGCTAGAATTCAACTCGGTCCACCCTAATTAGAATCCTCCTTCAACGGCACTGGTGACAACTGGTTCTGCCTTCAGAACATTTTTTATAGTTGCAGATTCCTGTTTCCGAGATTTGCGGATATCGATGGAAGTGGAGTTCTAAGTGTTGGTAAGAAAAGTCACAAATGTAAAGGGACTGCTCGGACTGCTTCGGAAAATTTTCCACTCATGTTGTCTCCTCTGAGGGGACTAATGTCTTTCTTTGAAAAATTAAATTAAACTATTTTTTGAAAAGCACACATATTTCCTATTTCGATCCACAAGTATTACAAAATTAACATAAAATTACTTTTTCCTCTAGGAAAAGAAGGCATGCATGAAGAAGTTCAAATTTAAGAAATTCAATTTATGTATTAGTTTCGAAAATGCAAGAAACTGATCCACACATTCTAACCATTCTTTCTTCGGTCTACTTCGGGGTACGCTACCATACTCCTCACCTGAATACACTTGATTTGTGGAACGTCCCTTATTCGTTCTCTCAACATGAACGAAACATCTCAACAAATTTCTCTCACTCTTGTCAATCAATGTCTCTTCTACAAGACATTATTTGAGAATCCACGCATTACTGATTTCATCCATTAGCGTTTCACTGCACATAATTCGCAGGAATTGCATGCCAATCGTGTTCACCTTACTCCTATTCTTTTCTTGATACATTTCTACGGTTTTTGGCCTTAGGCATTAAGTGACTCTAATTTTTTACATTTCATTCAGAGAAGTTCTAATAAGCAGATATATGTTAAATATAACTCATGATAAAGAATTTTACAAAACAAATTAACATTCCGAAAGTTCACTGCGAGCCGGATTTGACCCGACAACTCCTCTGTTCATGAGAGTTGCTTTTTCTAATTAAGCTATCGCAACACGCAAGTGAAAATTTTGGTACTTACATTTGGTCAACCGGATGGAAGAAGATTCCTGGTTGACCAACCTTCGATATTACTGTAGTTGTTACTTTTGGCCGGTAGATATAGAATATTTATTCTATTTTTTCATGCCATAATATATTAATTTTCATGCATTTTTGCTTCTACCATCCGCTTGACCACATGTAAGTTCCAAAATTTTGAATTGCGTGCTGAATTGGAAAAAGCAACTCTCACGATTAGAGGAGTTGTTGGTTCAAATCGGGCTTCCAGTGAATTTTTGGAACGTTAATTTGTTTTGTCAAATTCTTTATCATGAGTTCTATGTAAAAAATATCTGCTCATCAGAACTCCTCTGAATGAAGTTAGAGCCACTTGATGCCTAAGGCCAAAACCCGCAGAAATGCATGAAAATTTATATATGAAACCGTTCACAATCTACGTTACCAATCCTTCCCTTTTTCGCCCAAATGCCAACGGAATAAACAGAACCCAATGAGAAAATCCAAAAACTTTTGGTGAAAAGTTAATTTTTTTGTCGAAAATTCAATTATTTTGTTGAAAATATCACAATTTTGTAAAAAAGTCATCTTTTTTGATCGAAAATTCAACTACTTGGTTGAAAGTTAAACTACTCAGATAAAAATTAATTTTTTGACGAAGATTCATCTCTTTCATTGAAAAATGAACTATTTATTTGAAAATTTAACTGTTTGGTAGAAAATAAACCTTTTTTTGAAATATTACATTTTTTGGTTCAAAATTCACATTTTTTTATAGGTAATTCATCTTTTTGACCACAAATTTGAACAGTTTGGGTAAAGATTAATTTATTTTGTTGAAAATTTATCTTTTCAGTTAGAGAATTAATCTTCTTGTTAGAAAATCCATTTTTTGTGTTGAAAATATTACAATTTGGCTAAAACTGACCATTTTTCGTTGAGAAATCGTCTTCTTTTGTTGAAGAAACAAATACATGGTTTCAAGTTGCACTATTTTATCAAAAATTCATTTTTTCGTTGAAAATTCGTTATTTTAGTTAAAAATTCAAATATTTGGTTATAGTATATTCAACTATTTAGCAGAAAATCAACTTTTTGTTGAAAAATATTATTCTTGGGATGAAAATTCAACTGTTTTGCTTGAAATTGAAGCATTTTGTTGGAAACTCATCTTTTGTGGTAGAACATTAATCTTCTTGGCAGCAAATTCATTTTTTCGGTTGAAAATTCAACTATTTGGTAAAAAATCCACCTATCTTGGTTGAAAGTTGAACTACTCTATCAATTTTTTTTTATTTCACCTCTTTGGTTGAAAATTTAAGTATTTTCTCGAAAATTCGTATTTTATTTGGTTAAAAATTATTTTCTCATCTGAAAATTTAACTATTTAGTACAAAATTTATGTGTCTTGTTTAAAATTCTTCTTTTGGGGTAGAAAATTAATCTTGTTCGTTGAAAATTCATCTTTTCAGTTGGCAATTACACTACTTGGTTCAAAATTCATCTTTTTTGCTTGAAAATTAGGCTTTTTGTTCAAAATTCATCTTTCCGACTTCAAAGTCAATTTTTTTCTCAAACATTGAACTTTTCAGCTTGAAAACTTAGATCTTTTGTTGGAAAATTTTTGTTTGTGTACAAAATCAATCTTCTTTGTTGAAAATTCATCTATTTGGTTGAGGTTAAACTACTTTGTTAAAAATTCGTTTTTTTCCGTTGAATTCAGCTGATTAGAAATTCGTTTTTTTTGTTGATGTTAAAAAGTAGTTTCTTAAATTATTTTACATGCCTCTGACGTCACATTTTGCCGTCCATGGACGGTAATGAGAACATTGTCGTCCGCGCACGGACAAAATGCGACGTCCTCGGCATGTAAAGTATCGTGTGCACCTCAGATGACATATTTTGCCATCCTCGGACTTTTTACAAGCCTCGGCGAAGATTTTCGCGCCGAAGACGCGAAAATCAGCCTCCCCTTGTAAACGTCCTCGGACGGCAAAATACGTCATCCGCGGTACACAATCTACTATTGTTGCGAATTCAACGATTTTCCTAAAGATAACATTTCTGGTCGAAAATTGAACCATTAGGTTGAAAATGCATCTTTGTAAATTTGAAATTCAACGATTTAGTTCAAGATTCTATTATTTTACTATAAACTTCATTATTTTGCTAAAAATTCCAATATTGTGTTAAAGTCATCATTTCAGCCCGAAAATTCAACAGTTTTGTTAAAATTTCGTCCTTTTGTATTGAAAATTCATCTTTTATGGTAGAAAGTCATCTTTCATGGTTGAAAGTCAACTTTTTTCGAAATTCAACTGCCTTCGAAAAATTTTGTATTTTTGGCTTGAAAATTTGAATATTTGGTTCAACAATAAACTATTTCGTTGAAAATTTGTCTCTTTTGCTTCAAAGTTTAACCAATTGCTTGCTAGTGCAACTGTTTGGTTATAAATTATTTTTTTTTTTGGTTGAAAATTTGTTTTTTTTTTTTGTGAAAGTTCATCTCTTTTAGTATTTTGGACTGTGAAGTCTGATATTATAATGTTTTTGATTAAACATGATTCGTGACCGAAGGCACACATTAGGCATATATTAGATCTTATTTGTGTACATCCGCATTAAAATTGTTCACCTTACCGCTTGTCAATAAGGGTCAACTTCAGACAGAATTCAGCTTGAAGGTGACCCATTGGTTTCAATTGGACCACTGGACCATAGGTTTATATGAAAATATTTCGAAAAATTCGAAAAGAAAAATTAAAAATTGAAACTTTTTCAAAAGGGCCTAACTGAATTTTTTCATTTCAGGTTTAAAATACTTAGAGGTCTCGTCAAAACATAATCAAAAGCAACCAAGATGTGCAAGCCCTTTAAACCAAAAATTTGCTGAGGCTAGGCATGAAGGATGGAGGAATGTGAACACCCGAGCTAAAAAAAAAGTCCCTTTGGGATCCCATTGAGATCCCGCATAAAGTCCCGCTAAAGTACTAGGTATGAGACAAATCAGTACTTAAGTACTAACTTTTCATGAAACTTTTTGAAAGTCTAAATAGGGACAAATGTACCAGGAAAGTCCCACACAATTTTTTTTCAAACATATATTTTTTAGGACCAAAGTTCCGAAAAAGTTCCTCTCAATGTTGTTTGCGTAGGACATTCTCAGGATCAAAGAACCGTAAACGTTCAACTGATTTTTCTTTTTTGAAGAGGATTTGCTTAGAACAAAAGTACCGGAAAAGTCCCACTTAATTATTTATTGAGGGGGACTTTTTTAGGACGAAAGTACCGGGAAATTCCCCCATATTTTTTTCAAGTAGAACTTTTCTATAATTAAAGTACCGGAAATGTACTACTTAATTTTTTTTTTGAACAGGACATTCTTAGGACTAAAGTACTGGAAAGGTTCAACTTTGACTTTTTTTTGAGGAGAATTTGTTTAGGACAAAAGTGCCGGAAAAGTCCCACATAATTCAGTCCTATTTCACCAGTACTTCTTGGGACAAGTCCCATCAGCACATGTACTAAAAAATTAAAGGGACTTTACCGGGTCTTTAGTCTTAAAAATGTCTTGCCCAGAAAAAAAATATTTGAGACTTTTTCGGTACTTTTGTCCTGAACAAATCATCCTCAAAGCACATCAAAGAATGAAGTTGGACTTCTCCGGTACTTTAGTCCTAACAAAGCCCTGCTCAAAGGAAAAGTGAAGTGAGACTTTTCCGGTACTTTAATTCTAAGAAATCCCTGTTTAGGGAAGATTATGTGGGACTTTTCCGGTACTTTTATCCTGAACAAATCCTCCTGAAAGCACACCAAAAAATGAAGTTGGACTTGTCCGGTATTTTAGTCCTGAAAAAGTCCTACTTGAAGGAAAAATTAGGTGAGACTTTTCCGGTACTTTAGTTCTAAGAAAGTCCTGTTTAAAGTAAATGATGTGAGACTTTTCCGGTACTTTTGTCCTGAACAAATTATCCACAAAGCACATCAAAGCATGAAGTTAGACTTCTCCAGTACCTTAGTCCTAAGAAAGTCCTGCTCAAAGGCAAAATTAAGTGAGAATTTTCCGGTACGTTAGTTCTAAGAAAGTCTTGTTTGAAGAAGTTATGAGGGTCTTTTCTGGTACTTTCGTCCTACACAAATCCTCCTCAAAAAAATGTAAGTTGAACTTTTCCGGTACTTTCATCCTAAAGAGTCCTGCTAAAAAAATTAAGTGGGACTTTTCCAGAACTTTTGTCCCAAACGAATCCTGCTTAACAAAAATGTAAATTTAACTTTTCCAGTACTTTTTCCGTAAAAAAGGGCAGCTAAAAAAATTATGTGGGACCCTTTTGGCAATCTACTTCTGAAAAAATTCTGCTTAAAGAAATTATGTGGGACTTTTCCGGTACTTTAGTCCTGAAGAAGTCCTGTTCAGAAAAAAATATGTAAGATTTTTCCAGTACTTTTGTCCTGAAGAAATCATTCTCAAAGTACATCAAAGAATGAAGTTGGACTTCTCCGGTACTTCAGTCCTAACAGAGTCCTGCTTGAAGGAAAATTGAAGTAAGACTTTTTCGGTATTCCAGTCCTAAAGAAGTCCTCCTCAGAAAAAAATACTTGAGACTTTTCCGGTACTTTCATCCTAAAGAAATCATCCTCAAAGCACATCAAAGAATGAAGCTGGACTGCTCCGGTACTTTATTCCTAACGAAGTCCTGCTTAAAGAAAAATTTGAGTAAGACTTTTTCGGTACTTTAGACCTAAAAAAGTCCTGCTCAGAAAAAAGTATGTGACATTTTTCCGGTACTTTTGTCCTAAACAAATCATCCTCAAAAGAAAATCGAAGAATGAAGTTGGACTTCTT
>JAUMHM010000078.1:10450934-10486256 GCA_032362435.1 Melikaiella ostensackeni
CTTCGATACTTTAGTCCTAACAAAGTCCTGCTCAAAGGAAAAGTTAGGTCAGACTCTTCTGGTACTTTGGTTTTAACGAAGTCTTGTTTCAGAAAAATTATGTAGGTCTTTTTCAGTACTTTTGTCCAAAATGAATCCTCCTCATAAAAATGTAAGTTGAACTTCTCCGGTACTTTTCTCCTAAAAAAATCCTATTAAAAAATTAAGCGGGACTTCTCCGACACTTTTGTCCCAAACAAATCCTCCCCAAAAAAAGTAAGTTGAAGTTTCCCAGTACTTTAGTCGTAAAAAAGGTCTGCTCAAAGAAATTAAGTGGGACATTTTTGGTACTTTAGTTCTGAAAAAAGTCCTGCTCAGAAAAAAATGTGTGAGACTTTTCCGGTACTTTTGTCTTAAGCAAATCATCCTCAAAGCACATCAAAAAATAAAGTTGGACTTCTCTGGTACTTTGGTCTTAACAAAGTCCTGCTCAAAAGAAAAGTTGAGTGAGACTCTTTTGGTACTTTAGTTCTAAGAAAACCCTGTTTAGAAGAAATTATGTGGGACTTTTACTGTACTTTTGTCCTGAAGAAATCATTCTCAAAGTATATCAAAGAATGAAGTTGGACTTCTCCGGTACTTCAGTCCTAACATAGTCCGGCTTAAAGGAAAATTGCAGTAAGACTTTTTCGGTACTTTGGTCCTAACAAAGTCCTGCTCAAAAGAAATGTTGAGTGAGACTTTTCCGGTACTCTAGTTCTAAGAAACCCCTGTTTAGAAAAAATTATGTGGGACTTTTACTGTACTTTTGTTCTAAAGAAATCATTCTCAAAGTACATCAAAGAATGAAGTTGGACTTCTCCGGTACTTCAGTCCTAACGGAGTCCTGCTTAAAGGAAAATTGCAGTAAGACTTTTTCGGTACTTTAGTCCTAAAAAAGTCCTGCTCAGAAAAAAATACCTGAAACTTTTCCGGTACTTTCGTCTGAAAGAAATCATCATCAAAGCACATCAAAAAATAAAGTTGGACTTCTTCGGTACTTTGGTCCTAACAAAGTCCTGCTCAAAAGAAAAGTTGAGTGAGACTTTGCTGGTACTTTAGTTCTAAGAAACCCCTGTTTAGAAAAAATCATGTGGGACTTTTACTGTACTTTTCTCCTAAAAAAAATCCCCCTGAAAATACAACAAAAAATGAATTTGGACTTCTCCGGTACCTTAGTCCTGAGAAAGTCCTGCTCAAAGGAAAAATTGAGTAAGAATTTTCCGGTACTTTAGTTCTAAGAAAGTCTTCCCCAAAAAAAATTTAAGTTGAACTTTTCCAGTATTTTGTCCCGAAAAAGTCCTGCTCAAAAAAATTAAGTGGGACATTTTTGTTACTTTAGTTCTGAAAAGGTCCTGCTCCAAAAAAAATGATGTGAGACTTTTCCAGTACTTTTGTCCTAAATGGATCCTCCTCAAAAAAAAATCAATTGAAATTTACCGGTACTTCAGTCCTGAAAATGTTCTGGTGAGACGGGGCATATTTAGAACTTTTGTAGTACTTTAGTTTTATTTGAGCTGTACTTTTTAGGGACATAAATCGCATCAGCACTTATACAAATTTAGAAAAAAATATAATGGATCTTTTCTAGTACTCTTGTCCTATTATTTATTCAGAACTTGTAAGGTTTAAAAAAAATTAAGTGGTACTTTTCCAGAACTTTGGTCCTAAAAAGAACCTGCCCGAAAAAAATGATGTGGGACTTTTCTGGTACTTTGCCCCTATTTGTACTTTTAAAAAGTTTTAAGAAAATACGGTATTTAAGTACTGATTTTATCATACCTAGTACTTCAGCGGGACTTTATGCGGGTTTCAAGTGGAATCCCAATGTGACTTTTTTTTACTCGGGTGCAGCTAGAGGAGTTCTACTTTTAAGGGCTTACATGCAGCCAGAAGTGTAAAAACGTAGGTATATTTTGGGATTATTTTTTTCAATGAACGTTCACTTTATTCAATCGCGATTTATACATTCTCATCAGAGATTGTATTATTTTTGTTCGAAAGAGGGTACACCACGACGTTCTATTATGAATTGCATATAAAAAAAATTGTCAATAAATTTATTTAATCAGCGGTAGTGTAAACCATGTTTTTTTCTTCATGTTTCGCGGTGCCCATGATTCAAAGTTATCAGTTCATCGGAAACAAAATATCATGATTGATTATTATTGAAAGATGTATGAATGAGTCCTCGACGAAGGGGAATTCAAAAAGAAACGAAATTAACAGAATGGCGGCCATTGGAAATTTAATGTCCATTTTCACCCCTATTTTCACTGTTTTTCACCAAAATTTAATTCAGAAATTTTTTATCAAAAAATTGGCTCGTGAAGGACTGGAAAATATATTGAAGAATATCGTACAATATCGTACAATCGGGCAATCGCAAAGGACATGCAAAAGAAGCATTATGTGCTTCCACTTGTCGAATTTTCAGCAGGCCGCTCGGCGCTCGGTCCCTTTACCGCGATCAGTTCGTCACGCTGTGGTCAATTACCAATAACTTCGTCAATTTTGTGAATTTCGGGATAAAAGTTTTCACAATATATTTAGGAAACCATAAACTCTTAGAAAATAGAATTTTAAAAAATTTGATTTTCTGAAAATCCTGACTGCATGTAAGCCCTTAAAGAGATCTCAAAGAACAAGAAGTCGAAAGGAAGGGCGAAGTAGAGTGGCGCTGAAGAACACAATTACATTCCCGGACGACGTAATGCCCTTCATATATAGATCGCCCGCGCCCGCGCCGGGTGGACAGGAGGGCGAGGGCGCATCTGCATTCAGATTAGCATCGCGTTCACCGGCAGATATTTACGATCCACCGGACTGGAGAACACGCCGAGTATGGTGTGTTGCTGCCGCAGCTACTTCGGCTCCTTCGGCTCCTACTTATACTTTTTCCTCTCTTTCGGCCCTTTCTTTCTCTCGGACTCTTGGTTCGGCTCTGAGAGCTTTGCGGCAGGGACCGAACTGGCGACGTCCTATCGGGACGCCGCGCACTTGGTCATGCCTTGTCCATGTTTCCACATATAAAACTGCCCTTGACCTTTTCACCCCGCATAATGAGCCCACGAGAGGGGCGATCCATTATTCATAGGATGTGCGTCTTCTTGTCTCTCTGCTCCGAATCTACGCTCGTAACTTCCCCTGTTACATCGGCTGCCATGCCGCTCGACGCGATTTATTTTTCGGTGAGAGATCGAAAGGGAGGACCGGGAGGTAAAGAGGACCGAAGAGTGGAATCCACGGTCTGGATCGACCACGCTGCATCGAAGGAACTCCAGTCTTCTCCTGAATGTCAATAAATTTTTCACTGACACTTAGAATCGTCGAGTAGAGGCGATTTGTTGCAAAACATTCAGATCGAATGAGAATTCAAAGACATTTTAAATAATTTCGTTCACAGTAAGCCCCGGGATATCAAAGCGTGGCATATCATTTTTATTATTAATCTTAGATCAAAACGATCCACTTTTGCGGATGAAATAGTATATTGTGTATCAAGGGTATGAAGTTGGCAATTTCTACGTGTCAAGCTTGCCGCAAATATACATATGATATTTTTTGTCCATAGCCTGCATCTGCAGTTTGCCTTTGAGTGCGTGTGAAGCGGGCGCAAGGTAACCTTTTCCATCCGGGGATGTAGGAGCAGACGAAAAAAGTTACTTTAAGCCCACTTTCTCTCCGGGCGGAAGAAATCACTTCACCTGAATGGAAAGGCATATTCAAGGCACAGATGGAACAAAAATTAATTTTTATTCACAACTTCCTTGGACCAACAGGAAATTATTCAGAAACCTCCGAATAAGAAGATGGTGAGAATTTCCAATTTTCCTATTTTGGTCTGTTAATCTCTATAAGCCTGGAAATTAATTTTTTTCTCTCTACCAATGTTTCTTTAAATTAACCTAGTTATGACTCCTACTTCTGGAAAACTTACAACTTTCTAGGACCAACAGGGAATTTTTTAGAAAATTTTGAATTTCAGGATGAGAGAAAAATTCTTACTTTTTATTGTTCAATAAGTCTCTGTGTCTCTAGAAATTGATTCTACTTCTTTCTGAAAAGGTTTCTTTGGATATACTTTGAGATAATTCTCATTTCTTGAAGATGTACAACTTCCTAGGACTAACAGCGATTTTTGTAAAAGACTTTAAGTTAGGGGTGCGAAAAAAGTCCAATTTTATTATATTGGTTTATGAATCTCTATGAAACTTGAAATTTATTTTTTCCTTTCAGAAAGTGTTTCTTCAGATTTTACTAATTTTAACTCCTTCTTGAGGAAGTTTTAAGGCTTTCTAGGATTAACAGAATTTTTTAAAGAATCTTTAAATTCGGAGTGTGAAGATAATTCCAATTCTCATAAATTGCCTCATAAATCAATATGGTTCTGGAAATCAATTTGTTTTTACTTTCGAAAAGTGTATCTTTAGATTTAACCACTTCCAACTCCCATTTCGGGAAGATTTTCAACATCCATTTTGAATATTTCTGAATTTCGGGATGGGAGAGAAATTGCAATTTTCCTATATGGTTCTATGAACCTCTATGGATCTAGGAACTAATTTTTTGTGTTTCCAAATGTGTTACTTTAGATTTAACTACATCTGAATCACAGCTCTGGGGGATTCACGAATTCCTAGGACCCACAGGAGATTTTATAGAGAATTTCAAACTTTAGGGTAAGAGAAATATTCTAATTTTCCTATATTGTCCTATAAGCCACCATGACTCAGGAAATTCATTAATTTTTTTTTTCTATTTCTAAAATGATTCTTTCAATTTAGTCACTTCCAACTCCCAATTCTAAGACTTATAATTTGCTAAGACCAGCAGAGAATTTTATAGAAACTTTTGAATTTCGGGTTCCAATTTCCCGATATTAGCCTATACATCATCATCACTTGGAAATTAATTTTTTCTTCCTGAAAGAGATTCTTGAGACACGCTCTCACATCTCGATGATTTACTATTCTCTAGGTCGAACAGAAAATTTTTGAGCAAATTTTTAATTAGGGCTGGGAGAGAAATTTGAATTTTTATATTTTTGGCTATGAATCTCTATACCATGGAAATTAGTTTTTTCTCTCCAAAAGTGCTTCTTTAGATTTTCCTAGTTCTGATTCCCACTTCTGTAAGACTTACAGCTTTATAGGATTAACAAGGAATTTTCTAGAAATTTCCGAATTTCTAGGTAGGAGAAAAATTCAAATTTTCCTATATTTGCCTATAAATCACGATGGCCTGGAAATTAATTTTTTCTTTCTAAAAGTGCTTCTAGAGATTCACTTAGTTCCAGCTCTTACTTCAGGAAGATTTACTACTCTCTAGGTCATACAGAGGATTTTTTTAGCAAATTTTCAACTAGGGCTGGGAGAGAATTTTAAATCTTCATATTTTTGGCTATAAATCAATGTGACACTGAAAATTATGTTTTTTTCTTTTTAAAAAAGGTTCCTTTAGATTTACATAGCCCCAACTCTCGCTTCTCAAAGATTTTCTACTCTCTGGGACAAACAGGAAATTTTTTGTAGAAAATTTCGAATTTTGGGGTGGGAGAAAAATTCCAATTTTCCGATATTGGCCTATAGATCATTATGACCTGCGAATTAATTTTTTCTTTCTGAAAGTGATTCTTGAGATTCACCTAGTTCATGCTCTCACTTCTTGAAGATTTACTATTCTCTAGGTCCAACAGAAAATTTTTGAGCAAATTTTTAATAAGGGCTGAGAGAAAAATTTGAATTTTCCAACTTTTGGCTATGAATGTCTATGACCCTGGAAATTAATTTTTTCTTTTTGAAGTTGCTTCTTTAGATTTTCCTAGTTCTAATTCTCACTTCTGTAAGACTTACAGCTTTCTAGGTCCAACAAGGAATTTTCTAAAAAATTCCGAATTTCTAGATGAGAGAAAAATTCCAATTTTCCGATATTTCTCCATAAATCACGAAGGCCTGAAAATTAATTTTTTTCTTTCTAAAAGTGTTTCTAGAGATTCACTTAGTTCCGGCTCTTACGTTTGGAAGAAATACTACTCTCTAGGTCAAACAGGATATTTTTGAGCAAATTTTTAACTAGGGCTGGGAGAGAAATTCAAATTTTCCTATTTTGGGCTATAAATCATTGTGGCCTGGGAATTAATTTTTTTTATTCTGAAAATGGTTCTTGAGATTCACCTAGTTTCGACTCTTACTTCTAGAAGATTCACAACTTTCTAGGACCAACAGAAAATATTTAAGAAAACTTAGCACTAGGGTGGGAGAAAAATTCCAATTTTCCGATATCGGCCTATGAATCATTATGGCCTGGGAAATAATTTTTTCCTTTCTAAAACTTTTTCTTTAGATTTACATAGCCCCAGCTACCACTTCTGGAAAACTTACTAATCTCTAGGGCCAACGAGGCATTTTTCAGAAAATTTTGAGTTTCGGGGTGAGAGAAAAATTAAAATTTCCGATATTGGCCTATAGATCATTATGACCCGGGAATTGATTTTTACATTCTCATCAGAGAAGGTATTAGATTTGTGTAAAATTTGCCTCCCCCCCTATTTTTGTCAAATGTCCACGTTTTGAGACCCCCTGAATCCGAAAAATAGATTTTTACGAATGTGTCTGTCTGTATATCTGTATGTCTGTCTGTCTGTATATCTGTATGTCTGTATGTCTGTCTGTCTTTGAGCACGATAACTTTCGAAAGAATGAATCTATTGGATTAGCATTTGGTACACTTTTTACGTATCGAAAACTGAAGGTCAAGTTTGTTAGCCAGCCATTTTGGATAAAAATTCAAGAAGTTGGAGCATTTTCAAAATTTTTGAGACCATTTTTTTCGAGATCTGAAAATTATATGAACATAAATTAGTAGTACATAGAAAATCGAACAATTTATCCTCGTGACTTCTTCCGATAAAAAAAAATTATGAGAGTTATAGCATTTTCAAAATTCAAAAAAAGAAAAAATGAAATTTTCAAGCCAAACAGTGCACGATATGAAAAAAAGTCAAGAGTAGAAAAACATTGCTTTCTAAAAGCCCTACAAGACTATCGTAACAAATTTTTGAATTTTCGAAAAAAAATCGTAAATTCAAATTTTTAGCCAAATAACGCAAGATACGAAAAAAAGCTGTGATATCAAAATTGTTGTTTTAACGAAGACGCATAAGCTTTCTCGTGAACATTTTCTGGTTGGAGGAATAATTTTTATTTTAAGTATGGAAAATGATATTGGAATTTCAAGACCAACAGAAATTTCTTCAGTAAATTTTGAGTTAGGTCTGAGAGATAAATTTCAATTCTCCTATTTTAGGCTATAAATCTTTATGACCCTGGAAATTATTTTTATTTCTTTCTAAAGGTATTTCTTCGGATTTCCCTGGTTCTGATTTCCACTTCTGAAAGGCTTACAACTTTGTACGTCCAACAGGGAGTTTTTTAGAAATTTTTCAATTTCAGGGGTGGGTGAAAAATTCCAATCTTCCGATATTCGCCTATGAATCACGATGGCCTGGACGTTAATTTTTTTCCTTCAAAGAGTACTTCTTGAGATTCATCTCGTTGGGGCTCTCACTTCTGGAAGACTTACTACTCTCCAGGTCCAACAGAAAATTTTCTAGCAAATTTTCAATCAGGGCTAGGAGAAAAATTTAAATTTTCCTATTTTGGGCTATACTCGTAAATGTCTGCGACACTGTAAATTGATTTTCTTTCCTTCTGAAGGTATTTCTTTAGATTTCCTAGTTCCGAAACTCACTTCGGAATTATAAACAACTTCCGCGGACCAACAAGGCAATTTTTAGAAAATTTCGAATTTCAGGGTGGGAGAGAAATTACAATTTTCCGATAAAGGCCTATGATTCACGATGGCTTGGAAATTAATTTTTTCCTTTCTAAAAGTATTTTCTGAGATTCTCCTAATTCAAATTCTTACATCTGGTAGATTTACTACTTTCTGGGACCAACAGAAAATATTTCAGCAAATTTTGAATTAGGGCTGGAAGAGAAATTAAAATTTTTCTATACTGGGCTATACTCGTAAATGTAAACCTGACCCTGTAAATTGATTTTTTTTTCTTTCTAAAGGTTTTTCTTTAGATTTCCCTAGTTTCGACACCCACTTCTGGATGATTTACAACTTGCTAGGACCAGTAGAAAATTTCTTAGAAAATTTCGAATTTTAGGGCTAGAGAAAGATTGCAATTTTCCAATATTGGTCTACAAATCACAATGGCTTATAAATTAATTATTTTCTTTCTAAAAGTGGTCCTCAAGATTGATCCATTTCCGACTCTCTCTTCTAGAAGATTTACAATTTTCTAAGACCAACAGAAATCTTTTTTAGAAAATTTTGATTAAGGGCTCGGAAAAAAATTTCAATTTTCCTATTTTGGGCTCTAAGTCTCTATGACCTTGGAAATTGAATTTTTTCTTTCTAAAGATATTTCTTCAGATTTTCCTAGTTTTGACTCCTATTTCTGAAAAATTTACTACCTTCTAGGTCCAACGGAAAATTTCTTAGCAAATTTTGAATCAGGGCTGGGAGAGAAATTTAAATTCTTCTTTATTGGGCTATACTCGTAAATGTCTACGACACTGTTAATTTATTTTCTCTCTTTCTAAAGATATTTCTATAGATTTTCCCAGTTCCGACACCCAATTCTGGATGACTTATAACCTGCTAGGACCAGAAGAGAATTTCTTAGAAAATTTCGAATTTCGGGGCTGGAGGGGGATTCCAGTTTTCCAATATTGGCCTACAAGTCACAATGGTCTGGAAATTAATTTTCTTCTTTCTAGAAGTAATTCTTGAGATAGACCTATTTCCGACTCTCACGTCTGAAAGATTCACAACTTTCTAGGACCAACGGAAATTTTTTAAGCAAATTTTGAATAAGGCCTGGAAAAAAAATTGATTTTTCTATTTTGGGCTGTGAATCTCTATGACTCTGGAAATTAATTTTTGCTTTCTCAAGGTGTTTCTCTAGATTTTCCTAGTTCCGACTCCTATTTCTGGAAGATATACTACTCTCTTCGTCCAACAGAAATCTTTTTAGCAAATTTTGAATTAGGGCTGGGAAAGAAATTGAATTTTTCCTATATTGGGCTATAAATCTCTATCCTCCTGGAAATTATTTTTTTTTTCTAAAAGCGTTTCTTTAGATTTTACTAGTTTCGAATCTTACTTCTGTGAGACTTACAACATCCTAGGACCAACAAGGAATCTTTTTCGAACATTCCGAATTTCTGGGTGGGAGAAAAATTCAAATTTTCCGATAATGGCCTATGAGTCACGATGGCTCTGGAAACTAATTTTGTTCCTAAGTGTTTCTCTAGATTCACGTACAGGTATATCAACTTTTCATAAAAAATTTATGATTTTTCGTTGAAAAAAATATAGGTCATTTTTTTAAATGCTCATGTAGGCGTTCATGACTTGATCGTGGCATAACAACTGACACTCAACACTTGCTGCTCATGAGCAATAATGACAGGCAATTAATTTTGAGAATTGGGTCATCCTGATACTGAATTTTATGATCAAATGAAAAATCCGAAATCTGTACCGTCTTCAGAAGAACTACTGTGGCAGGAATTCCTGATAGAAAGTTCTTTCCGAAGCTATCCAATCGTTTTCATTCCCTTTCGAACCTTTCCGAGATCTGCATATGATTCTTTTCCAAAACTTTTGATAAAAAATCGATATAAAATTTTGAGTAGAAATGCTTTTAATTTCATTCATAATTGATTCACACGCTATTTGTACCATCTTCATTTTTCCTTTCAAAATTTTTTATAGAAATGGGAAACTTCGGAGGCAGATCTCGAAAAGAATCTGAAAGAAAATCGTATACAAACCAATTCCAAAATTTCGTTTCTGAAATACTAAATAGTGTAAACTGGCTTTCTTTTGAAATGTATTAAATTTAAAACGTATTAAAACGTAAAAGTACTAAAAAAATGTAGAAGAAGATTCTGAATAAATATACGAGAAAAAAAATCTGCCATGAAGGACGAAATGCAAAAAAGAAAAAAATTACTACCGGGAATTATTATCTGTAGCATGAATAATTCCGAACACTAGAAGGGAAATGTTTCAGTCAATTTATGGGATTGACCAAACTTGGTGGGTATTAAAAACCCATCAAAGTATAACAATTTTATAAGTTTAAAAGATATTAATTTAAAATTGCCAAACTGAGATATAATCGATTTTTCAAAAAAAATCTCTTCACACACAGTCGTCTGCAGGCTTTAATTTTATTTCAATGGTCATTAAACTTAAACAATTGTGTCTTATTTTAGGATTTGACATGTTATTCAGGACGAAATAAATTCGCAATTGCATCTGTTGGAAAAAGAGGACTCAAAAGCATGATTTTTGAAATGCAGATCAAGGTACAGCTTATACGCTTTTACCAAATGAACTCAAACTTATTTTTAGAAAGATTTCATCAGATTCTAAAAGTAGTTTCAATGACTTTGAAATGCATAGATTCATACTGAATATCTTTCATTTTTTAGTCATTTTTACTCATTTTTTAACGATTTGTAACATGCAGACGCACCTGCAGCCAAAACCAATCAATCTATTTCGATGAAATTTTGCATATAGATATAGTAAATGAAGTGTACGTATACTCCTTTTTCAGGAGAAAGTGATCCATTAACATATCATCGAGTTAAATTTGAATTTATCAGAAAATTTACTGTTCTTAACATGCAGACATACCGACAGTCAAAAACCAATGAATCGATTTCGATGAAACTTTGCAGAAACATAGTAAATAACGTGAACATATGCCGCCTTTCCAGGAGGAAGTCATAAATCAACATACCATACAGTTAGATTTTGATTTATCAAAAAATTTACTATTTTTAACATGCAAAACTAAATAATTAAACCAAAAATTAATAAATAAAGTAATTGACTAAATAAATAAATAAAATATGAATAATATATAAATAATATATAAATAAATAAAATAAATAAATAAAATATTTAATTTTGAGTAACAAGAATGTACAAACCTATCATCGAATGAGTTATACTAATTTCTAACCAGATCATTGAACAAAATTGTTCACAATAATTGAAGCAGGGAAAGCTGAACGGTGCTGATTCTACTTTTTTATAAAATTGAGTTTTCTTTAAAAATCATACTTTCTCGTTTTTTGACACCTATTTCAGCGAAAAAGTTTGAGGTTTTGCAATTATTCACCCTAAAATTTAATATTTTGTCGTATTCAAATCATCTTGAAATTTCAAACTAGGCGGTTGAAGTATACTAAAATATTCAATTTTTTTAATTCGACGGTTATCACAGGATTTTAACAAGTACTCAACAATTGGAGATATTATTATCAAAATTAACAAATGTTGTATGAGAGTTTTTTATACTAATGGGGACCCAACATGTTTCGAAGCCAATTTAGACTTTCTCATCAGAGGCGATTTATAGAAAAACTACAGTTATAAATAATTTTTAAAAAAATTTAAAAATTATCTGAAAATAAAAATAAAATTTAATTTCAAATGTTGTTTCGTCAATCTTCCCATTTTCCGATTAAAACCAAAAATCTTTAATATCAAATGAAATTCACTTTCTTATGGAAAATGTTATCACATATTATCTTGTTAATATCAATAATCGTTTTTGGAAAAACTCGTGAATCTTACATTTTATCAATAAATAGCTCTGTAATGCATCCAATCTAAGTTTTGATTATTCAAATAAAATCTTCAATACTATTCACCGGCCTTTCAATAACATCCATTATAAAATCACATTGCCCTCAATTTTTATTAATTTCACTGAAAATCATAATACCAAATACAGAAAAAACAAAATAGATAAGGAAATTTTCTCAACCTCCTTCGTAGAAAATTCAAAACTGATAATCGAATCATTTGTAAACAGTTCACCACAACACTAACAGATCAAACATTTCAATTGTTAATTTAAAATGTAAAATTTTATTAATTTTTATTTTCTTTCCAAACATAGAGATAGTAATCCACTTTTTAAATGTAAAATTTAATTCATGAGAAAAAGATTCTTTACTATGCAAATTCTTATCGATTTTAACCGGGAAGAAATTTCAGAAATACAAAGCGTATGCGATCAAAAGCTGACCGTAAACTGACATTGACTGTCTACACAGGGCCTTAAAAGAAATCTCATATTTGAGATCATCTCAAAACAGAAATTTATCCAAAAACACAATATTAAGATAGCAAAATATTGTTGCCTTCAAATATAAATTTCAATTTTAATTGTATTTAATTATTATACCTCAAATTTATGTACATCCTTCTGGCAACCTTATTTTATTTATAATAAGTACCGGGATGACATTTTAATTATATTTAGATAACTACCAGGTTAGTAATTTAATTAGCTGTGAAAATGAAGGAACCTGAAAAAATTATCAAAATAACACATTTCTAAAAATAGCTAGTTTACTCAAATTTGTATACTATCTTCAAATAAAAATAGATATCTTTTCCTAAATTGGATTAATCATTGATACCTCAATTAAAGAAATCTTAATAGTATTCATAGGCAACCCTACAAATCGGAGCAAATCTTTGCTTAATATCTCTCTTTTAAAATTTCTTAAAGATCGAAATAAAATCTACTGTCTTATGCAAAACTTTTTGTATACTAAAAAATAACACCCAAAAATTTCACAAATCAAAAATAGACTTCGAGACTACCAGCTTTTCCGGCTCATTAGAAATATTGGATTTTCTACGCGGGAAGTTGAACAAATTTTCTTACCTATTTTGTTTTAACGGTATTTGGTATTATGGTTCTTAGTGAAATTAAATGATGAAATAATAATAAAAAATAAAAATATTATCTATAAAAATTTAATTAATAAAAATTTAGGACAATGTGATTTTTAATATGGATGTTATTGGAAGACCCGTGAAAAGTATTGAAGATTTTATTCTATTAGTAAAAACTCAGATTGGATGCATTAGAGAGGGATTTATTGGTAAAATGCAAGATTCATGGATTTTTCCAAAAAGATGTGTAATATTAACAAGAAAATATTTAATATCATTTTCATAAGAGAATGAATTTCATTCTAAATTGAAGATTTTTATTTTAAGAAGAAAATAGAAAGATTGATCAAACAACATTTCATAATAGATGATATTTTCATTTTCAGGTTTTTTTAAAATTTTTATTTTCATTATTAATAACTGTGGTTTTTCACAAGAAAGTAGATTTCATCTCGATCTTTGAAAAAAAATTATTCCATAAGTTTAAATGATATTAATTGAAAATTAGAGAAGCCCGTTGACTCCGACATTTAAAGAAAATGCTGAAGAAAAAGTCGACTGTAAATTACAATTTTACTCCAATGTTATCAGAAAAAGTTATTAATGTATGTGTATTTGTTATTATTGGGAAAAAAATGAATGACATTCGATCCAAAACAATACGTGTGAAAAAATTCCGCCAAGCACTAACAGTAGGAAACTCTTAAATGTAAGTGGTTTTCAATGGGAGGAACTAGTTCAATGAATTAGTTTAATAAACAATTTTTCGTTCAATACAAAAAATAAAGTAATAGTGTAGACGAAGAAAAAAAAATTGCGGGTCTATTATTGTCTTTGAATAATAAACATAAGTGTACCAACATAACAACAATAATATTAATAATATTAATAAATTATCATATTACAGGCCCGCTAAATGTTTCTTTTATTCGTCTTCACTATTAATTTATTTTTTTTTATGGAACAAAAAATTATTCACCGAACTAATTTCTTTTGTTAAAAAACACTTCTATTTATAAATTTCCTACTTTAAGTACTTGGCGGAATTTCTTCACACGTAGTATTCTTGGTGGAATTTTCAAGTTAAAAAATACAAATTTGTCAAAAGAATATTTTGCAGCTTACGCAACGTGTCTCGAGTTTCGGTAATAACGTGTCTGTTGGAATTTGAAGCATTATGCTCGATAGCGCTCTAATGTCGCTACAATGTAAATCAGAAAGTTTGAAACATAAATCCTAGAGATGAATATTTTATTTCGAAATTTTGTGAGGCCAAGTGTAAATCAGCTTCTCGAAAATTTCATGACAACCTAAACATGACACTTAATTTCACGCCTGTGATGTGACAGATTTATGAAAGATCTTGACCATTCAAAAATAAAAGTCGAATGTGTGTATAATATAAATGCTTTAGGCGAAGGAAATAAAATTTCGAATTGAGTGCGAATTCTAAATATTTCAAGGAAATTGAAAAAAACTCAAAGTATTTATTATTTCTCATTTCATGACTACTTTCTTTCCATGGAGGCGTAAATTAAAATGGCTCATAAAGAGAGATTTTTGAATAACACGTACATTTTTTTGGTTTCATTTTCAATTTCCTGGGGTAGATTATAGTATCTGAAAATGTCAAAAAAGTAGATTTGAACATTTGTGTAAGCACAAACCTTTTCTTATAAGGGAGCCAAATTTAAGAAATTCAAAAAAAATTTCGTGCCTCTAAGGTAAATTTATTTTAAAATATAACTGAATCGAAAAAACGGCTATTTCAGTTTTTATAATTGTAATTTTTTTCCAAATTTTCTTATAATACTTAAATTTACAGGTGTAAATTTGAAGCTCTTCTCACGAACCAGGAAGTTCAATTTACTAATTAACTCGAACAATAGTTCCTTTTTTATTCTTTAGTTATCGAAGACTATTGCTCCAAATATTTTAAATTCGAAAGACAAATAAATTTGGAGAAAACTGACCGTGAAGCTCTGCTCCCGAACTGGAAAGTTTATTTTACTAAATGACCCGAACAATAGTCCCTTTTTTAGTCTTCGGTTATCGAAAGCTCTTGCTCGAAGAAGTCAGAAAAAAAATATAAAGCAACTTTTTCACTATCGGACTACGTGTAAATTTTCGAAGTTCGGAATACAACCAAAGTTGGAGGGGACTGACCGTGAAACTCTGCTCCCGAACCGGGAAGCTCGATTTTTTAATTAACCCGAACATTAGTTCCTTTTTTAGTCTTTGGTTATCGAAGACTCCTGCCTCAAGGAGTTAGAAGAAGTTTTAAACTAACTGTTTATCTGTTGGAAGACAGGCAAATTTTCGAAATTCGGAAGACAAGCAGATTTAAAGAAAACTGACCGTGAAGCTCTGCTCTCGAACCAGGAATCCCAATTTACTAATTGACACGAACAATAGTCCCTTTTTTGTCTCTGGTTATCGGAAGCTATTGCTCGAAGGAGTCAGAAAATAAAATTCTAACCAACTGTTTGACTATCGGAAGACGTATAAATTTTCGAAATTTGGATTACAACAAAATTTGGAGGAAGCTGACCGTGAAACTCTGCAACTGAACCGGGAAGTTTAATATACTAATTAACCGAAACAATCATTTTTTTTAGTATTTAGTTGTCGAAGACTATTGCTCCGAGAAGTCAGATAGAAATTATAACTCAACTGTTTGACTATTGGAAGACAGACAAATTTTCGAAATTCGGAAGACGACCAGAATTGGAGAAAACTGACCTTGAAGCTTTGCTCCCAAAGAGGGAAGTTAAATTTACTAATTGACCCAAACTATAGTCCCTTTTTTAGTCTTTGGCTATCGAAAGCTATTGCCCGAAGAGTCAGAAGAAAATATAAACTAACTGTTCGACTATCGGAAGACGTGTAAATTTTCGAAACTTGGAAGACAACCAAACTTGGAGAAAACTGACCGTGAAACTCTGCTTCCGAACTGGGAAGTTTAATTTACTAATCAACCCGAACAATAGTTCCTTCTTTAATCTTTGTTTATCGGAGACCACGGCTACAAGGAATCAGAAGAAACATATAAACCAACTGTTGGACTATAGGAAGACAGACAAATTTTCGAAATTCAGTAGACAACCAAATTTGAGAAAACTGGCCTTGAAGCTCTGCTTCTCAACCAGGAATTCAGATTTACTAATTGACTCAAACAATAGTCCCTTTTTTAGTCTTTGGTTATCGAAAGCTATTGCTCGAAGGAGTAAAAAAAAATATAAACTAACTGTTTGACTTTCGCGAGACGTGTAAATTTTTGGAACTCGGAAGACAACCAAACTTGGAGAAAACTAACCGTGAAACTCTGCTGCCGAACCAGGAAGTTCAATTTACTAATTGACCCGAGCAATAATCCTTTTTTTAGTCTTTGGTTATTGAAGATTATTGCTCGATGGAGTCAGAGAAAAATTATAAACCAACTGTTTAACTATTGGAAGACAGACAAGTTTTCGAAATTCGGAAGATAACCAAATTTTGAGAAAACTGGCCGTGGAACTCGGCTTGCAGAACCTGGAAGTTAAATTTTCTATATAAACCGAACCAAATTCCCTTTCCTAGTTTTCAGTCATCAAAAGCTATTACCCCAAGTGGTCAAAAAAAATTCTCAACTAAACTTGAAACTCTTGGAACACAAAAAAATTTTCCCCTTTCGAAAGAAAACTAAATTTGAAAAAAACTGAGCGTGAAGTTTCGCTCACAAGCCCAGAAGTGAAATTTTCTAATTGAACCGAATAAAAGTAGTTCGTTATTACTAAGTTTCCTGAAACAGGTGCAGAAAATGTTTCTGGAAACTTTTATTTTTATTTCTAGTGCAATTGAGAAATAAAAATGAGAGTTAAATTGTTATCACTTTCCTTTTACTGGTTCTTTCGATTCGTCAAAATCTTCGCTTCAAAAGTGTCCAATGATTAATTCTCTTAATTGTCAACGAAACCATATTTTACGAATTAAGGAACAGGTGTATAGTGTTCATAGGAAACCAGTACGAGGTGAATACCAGTACGAACTGAATAATGGGAAAAAGTGACTGGGTTTCAAAGCAAAAGTTCTGTAGCAATTCTTTACAAGTGGAAATATCAATTAATTAATTTTGATTATTAATTCAATTTTGACACGGTGATAAAAATTTTGTGCGCCTACAGATTATCATCTCTCAAGGAATTCGGTTCGAGGTGAATAAATTACTGACAGTTTAGGCTTTGGTATCGAAATAATTTTTCTGCTCACAGGTTGCAAGCACAAACAAGTAAGTACTACTAACCGAACAAATTTTTAAAAAGAAGCAGGTTCATGCCTTCTCCGATATTACCAAATAAAATTATTCGCATTTTTTTTGTCTATGATAGTTGGTATCAATGACTGTCATAGTTGCATGTTAAATATGACAGATTGAGAAACTCGAGCAATTTCCATAATATATTGAGAAATAATCACTGTACCAATGATAAATGTTTCTGAATAACAGTTTTGAATTATTATTTCATGAATTTATACACAATGCCTTTCGAAAACTGATCGGAAAGGCTTAAAATGTGAATATTTAATTCGTGCCAGAAGAGTACCATCTCAATAAAATTTCCGCCTGTGAAAAAAATTATAAAACATAGGATAAATGGCTAATATAATTCATGTGTCGGCGTTGCTATCTTCAAAATAAATGTTTCAACTTCAATTTGGTGTGTAATACTTTCCCCACTTGTTCATCGTTTGCGTCATTTTATAAAAAAAGTACCACTCTTCCTATATAAAATTGAGACCGTAGGCATATATCCAAATAAATTCTCATCACTTTAGGCTCAGGAAGAACCCTCTAGTTTGAAAACTCTCTGCTTGATAGAGCATAGATTGAAGTATGATTTCCCATCGAAACCCTGAAATCGATACTATAGACCTTTGTCCACAAAAATACGAATATCTCCCAAACTACGATAGGCACAGTGGTACCTCACCTTATGGAATAACGCATTTATCAATATTATGGCTCTAGAATTTTTTCTATTCACCTCGTTTTGGTTTCCCCTACTTCAATTGATTAGTGGTTAGCCCGTCCTACAATTTATTCGTGATTGAAATTCTATTTTATCTGTTCCTACTAAAATTAAAATAAAGTAGCATTTGGATTCTGGAAGTAGGGCGCCGATAGTCCGGTTTGTATATTAGAGTGGACTTTAATTACAGGAGGAAAGCTACTATCGCGACAGAAATCGTAGAAGGAAGACCAGTAGCATGCAGGAGCTGGGAACTTGAAACGTGAATGTGTCCTCGACCGGTGCTATATTGATTCCCGAGATTGTCCAGCTTGGAGGGTGCACTTGGCTCGCGAGACACGTTCATTTTCCCCTTACCTCTCCTTCATGATCATCAACTACCTTGCGTCTCGACGCTACGCGACGGTGGGATAGTGCTCTCAAAGCAGTGCCAAGCATCAAATAAAAAGGTCGTAGGACCCTCGCCTCGTCTCACCAAAAATTAAGAAATTGCTTTCCACCGTCCATCTACTACTCACTTTTGTTTCAGGTGTATACCTTCTGATTTTTGTTTTCTTTTATTTTACACCTAAATAATCTGAAAGCCCCTGGTTAGTATTCTATTTATGGGTGAAAATCAAGAAGTTTTGAGTATTCAATTTCAAAGCTTCTTGGAAATAGTATTTCAGAACAACGTAACAACCTCTTTTACATTAATCATAATTGGTGTTAAAATTATTTAAAAATTTTTAAAAATTATTAAAAAATAGTTTAAAAATTATTAACTGAATTTTAAGCTGTCGGAAGACAACCAAATTTTCAGAAAACTACTGACCTGAGCGAGAAACTTAGCTCACGTACCCAGAAGTTGAATTATTTACTTGAAGCAAACGAAAGCCCCTTTTCTGATCTTTGGTTATCGAAAGCTATTAACGCAAGAAGTCAGAAGGAGATATAAAATAAATTTTAGACTATCGCAAGATAAACAAATTCAATAATAATATATTACTGTCTCTCTATATTATAAAAAGATCTCGCGGCTGCCGCTGTTTTGAGAATTTAACTCTGCCCCTCAACCCCTGCAATTCTCCTTACAACACATGCCCCTTAACGACTGCGACCCTACTTACAAAATCTGTCCCTTAACCCGTGCAAACCTCCTTACACCCCTTGCCCCTAAACTCACTCAATCCTCCTTGCAACCCCTGTCCCTTAACCACTAAAACTATTTTCACACCCCTTGTCCCTTAACCCATGCAGCCCTCCTCACACCCCATGCCCCTTAACCAATGCAACCCTCCTTACAACCCCTGCCCCTCAACGCCTGCAATCCTTCATACACTCCTTGCCCCTTAACTCCTGCAACCCTTCTTACAACACATGTTTGTTTTTAATGGTTTTCTATTTTGAAAACATAAATTCAAGAAAATATTCAATAAGATTTCAAAATATTCCAAAAGATTTCCAAAATCTTTAAAAAAGAATCTGAAAGATTTTGAGGCAATTTTTCTAATTTCGCAGAATACTAAAAAAGTTTTACGAGAAATTCACATCATTATGAATGTTATTTTGGAGGCTTAGAAGTATTAAAAAAGTTCGTTAATCATTTAATATTTAAAAAGATTTTAAAAAATGTAAAACAAACGTATTGATTTTTGAAGAATCCAAAAACAAATTTACCAGCTTTATGAGAATTTTGAAAGGTTCCAAACGAAAACAATTTTTTTTGAGATTCCTGTAAAAATTTTTGATGATTTTTTATTTATAAAAATTAGGTCTTACAGAAGATTTGAAAAGATTTTTCAAAATTTGGAAGCATTTTTCAAAATTTTAGCAAGAACTCGAGTCAGTTCGAAAGATATTTAGGAATCTCAGAAATTTTGAAGAAATCAAAAATATCAGTTCTCAAGAAGGATGTCGTGGCAAAACCGTATACGTGCAAAAAAAATTGTTCAGAAGAGAAAAAAAACGTTCTCAAAATTTGAATTATTAAAAAAAATAAATAAATAAAAAAGTACTTTCGGAAGTTGATGAAACTCTATAGATCTGAAAAAAAGTTGGAAAAAGTTCATACTTTACGAAAAAAACGTCAAAAATCGTCTGCGGTCATAACCGTATAAGTACCATAAAATTTGTTTGTGTTTAAATCGTTTTTTAGGGTCCATTTAACATGAAGCGTTTACGCGAAACATGAAAAACATATTACGAGACAAATAGAAGGCTCAAAAGCGAAAAATTATCCTTAAAATATCGTTACTATAGAATAAAATTGGATTTTCCATTACAATTTTGCAAACTTTTCAAAACTTAAAAAAAAATTATTTTGTCATGAGATCATGGAAAAACTAATATCGCGAAAACTAGAAGATGATTTTTCAAGCAAATGAATTTATTCCTAAATTGTTTGTACAATTTTTGTTTAAACAATATCTTTGAAAATGCAAGATACGGAAAAACTAATAACGCTATTCGATTCTGCTAAAAAGATTACATGAAGTTGATGTGTTTCACAATATTTTTATGATCCCAATTGGCGATGTAGTATAAATAAACAATTAATATAATAAAATTTATGCTCATACTATACAAAGAATTGGGAGGAGCAAAAATTGTCCAATACATAAACTTTATGATATTTTTCCGCAAAATCGAATGGTACTATTACTTTTTTCGTATCTCGCATATTTAAACAAGCTGCTTGAACGAAAATTGTTAAAACAGTTTGAAAATTAAATTTGTGATCACCTCAATGTGGGGTGGAATTTTAGAGAATTTTTATGCCAATAAAACGTGTTTTGAAAAAAGTGGCACTTATACGATTATGCCGTGACACTCTTCAAGTGTACCCACTTAAAAAATCAAATTTGTCCGATCTGAGACAAACTTGGGAAAACTGTTGTACTATTGAATTGTAATTCTATAGGGAAAATCTTTTTTTATTTGGATAAATATTTACCGAAGGGAAGGAGGTGAAAATTTTCGTATGTCGTCTATTTCGGCGATATTTTACTCTTCTAATAGTGATAAAAAGATTTGGCCCAGTATAGTTTCAATACGTTTTTTGAAGCCATTTCCATTTATTTCTATTTTTTATTTACGGAAATGCCACGCAAGCGCATAATTTTGTCAGTTGGCACGGTCCGCACTTCGCTTCATTCGCTTTCAGTGTTTACGTTATGTGTTACAAAATTGTCGCAGGAAAAGAAGAGGCAGCATTTATCCTTCAAAACGAAGAAACATTTAAAGAAATTCAATAAATATTTTCTACTGCGAACGAAAATCACATAGAAATGGTTCATACGGACGTGATTGTTGACATTGGAGCCGGTCCACTATATGTCCAAGGCAGTTTTAGACAAGAAACAAAGTCGGACTTATATGGCACTTTCAGTGTATTATCTAATTCATTTTTTGCTTGCAACCGTTAAATTAATTTCTGATCGTTATGGTAGTGAAATATTCCATCGTGCTTGCAAATACAGATCTTAAATTATCTACTTTGATAAGAGAATAAAACTTAATTTCATGGAATTAAAAAAATTATTCATCGCCATCAGTTCTTTAATACCAAGGGTTAATCACATAAATTTTGAGTGTACAAGAGATATTTCAATTTCAAAGTTTTCAAAAGCTTTTACAAAATTTCAAAAGATTTGAGAAGACATCCTTCTAATTATTTCTAGCGATTTCAACATATTTTAAGAGATTTCGAGAAATTTCGAAAGATTTCAAAGCATTCCAGACCAATTTAAGAGATTACACAGAATCCGATGGAATTTCAAGGCATTTGAAAAGATTTCAAGCGTTTTTCAAATAAAATGTTTAGTTTAGAGGATATAAATGCAAACATGAGAAAGCTAGAATAGTAGAAATTGAAAAATTCATACAGAATTGTTTATCAAAAAAATTATCGTTTATTGTGACTTTATTCAGCTAAATATAATGTGTGCATGTTCATTGAATATACTCCTACAAGATTTTGAAACATTTAATGGACCTTAGTTTATTCACGTTTCATTAATGCTAAGTCTGTATCTCGTGACCGCCATCTTTGACGCCATTTTTCTAGGGGTTCCGCAAACCTAAAATACAATAAATTATTATACTCCTTCACATGATATTGAAAACTTTTAATTAAAATCAGAAATAGCGATTAGAAAGCGATTGATCGCTCTTTCGATATCTAAGCGACTTATAAAGCTCGCCTATAAAGCGGATTCCGAATCGCAAGCGACTGCCGATTAACCTCATTTTGATAAGGAGTGAAATGGCTAAACGCGGTAAAACGCTAATTGACAAAGTCAGTAATGAGTGGCTTCTAAAAAAATGTAGTGTAGAAAAAAAACTGATCGACAAGAGTAAAAGAAATTTGTTGAGATGGCTTGGTCATGTTGTGAGAATGAATGAAGGACGTTCAACGAAGCAAGTTTATTTAGGTAAGGTGAATGGTAGCATACCCAGAGGTAGATCGAAGAAAGAGTGGTCGGAGTATGTGAATATGACTCTAAAGCAGAGAGATATAAGGAGTTGTAGAAACACAATGCCTTATATAAAAAGATGTATGGATGTAAAGGAAGCAAAAGATGTATGCCGGGATAGGGATGTTTACTGTGCATTTGTTGATCTGGAAAAAGCTTTTGATAAGGTGGATAGAACTAAACTTTGCGAAGTTCTGAAAGAGTATAGAGTGAACGGTTGCCTTCTAAAAGCAATATATAATAATAATGAAGCGACTTCAAGGATATATGGATAACTGAGCGATTGGTTTGATATTAAGCAAGTGTGTGGAAGTGAGTGGACTGGCGTCTGCAGATGGTAAGATTATTACCACACAAACAGTCGATGATTTGCATAGAATGATGAGCAGGCTGCGTACTATCATGACGAGTACGGGTCTCAAGATTAACGTGAATAAGACAAAAATTATTGTGTTTTACGGAAAGGGTGAGAAAACAGTGTGCAACATTGATTTTAATGAAGTGAGGATAGAATAAGCTGATGATTTCGTGTATCTTGAAAGTTCATTTACTGATGATGGAAAGATAGATGCAAAGATGTCCAGACGTATAAATGAGGGTAGAAAGATTATCGGCAGAGTACAAGCTATTACTGGAAGTAAAAATGTGATGAATAAATCTGAAATTGCAATATATAATTCTGTGCTTGCACCCACTTTACTTTATGATAGCGAGACATGGACATATCCAGAAAGGGATAGGAGTAAAATGAAAGCAGTTGGCATGCGATTCCTGCAAAATATGGGTGGTATAACCCTAAGGGACAAAGTAATGAGTGGGTTCTCGAAGAATATGCTGCGAAAGAAGCATTGACTGACCAGAGTGAAAGGAATTTGCTGACATAGCCTGTTCATGTTGAGAGAGTGAAGGACGTTTAATAGAACAAGCATACATAAGAAGTCGTAGAAACATAAGATCTTACATGAAAAGATGTATGGATGTAGAGGAAGCAAAAGATGTATGCAAAGATAGGTATGTATGGAGGACAATTGTTTATGAGAAGAAGGGTGATGCCTGAACCGACAGATTTCGGATACTCATGTATGATGGGTCTGTAAAGCTCTTTACCTGGAGTGATCGATAGAGAAAGAGTGCGTCATTTGAATGAACAACACACAACTTCTAGATTAATCTGCAGCCTGCCCCTTCTCCTACACATCTCTTATTTACCCTTACCATATAAATTCCTTTATCACCGATAGTACAACTACGCCCGCGATCGACGATGCTAGTTCTAAAAAAAGGTAATCTTTCATAAAAAATAAAATGAGACATAATTTATTGAATCATCCTATCGCGGAAAGCTCTAGGTTCCTCGTCCCCAAGAGCATATGTACGAGGTGTCTGATCACTGTGGTCTTGCATAGTAAGGACCTTCAACCGAGCCTACTGGGTCCCGTAACGGAGTCTCGTCACATGGTCGTCTGTGCATACCGTATTAAGAATTCCCCGGATCTCGGTTGTCCCTATGAAAAGTTAACTAGTCTGCAGAAGCAAGGTGCACTTATCGAGCATCCAAGGTATCTACACACCGTTGAAGCGAACCCATCCTTAGTCCCTCTGGGACGTATCGCGGAAGAAGAAGCGCGTGCCTAAATATTGGAGTCTGCAACCGAGTTGGAATTATACAGGAGGAATGGCTCTTGGTTGGAAGATACCTATTCAGAGTTCTCGAGAGGTGAGAGTTTTCGAATGGATGAAAGGGGGGCTGGAGGTGGCGATTGCGAAGGAGAAGACGGGAGGGTGGAAAAGTAGGAGTTGGAGGAAGCCAGGAAGGATATGGCTAAGGGTGAAAAGACTGGGTATTCTAGACGAGCAAACGACTCCGGAACCGTGAGGTTTCAGGGATACACCGGGCAATTGAACTCCTTCCGTTTATTGCTTCTAATTAAAGGACCGAGATATTTCTACTACGTTTCATTAGCGTAGAGATCCTCCTCTTGCTTTATACGATTGGATTTTTTTCGCTATTAGAAATTGACCTCTGATGTTAATTTCAATTTTTTTAAGGAACGTCTTTTTAAGAATCGAGGAGGAAGAGATCAATACATTATCAACGCGAAAAATACCTGTATGACAGATTTTTCATTATAAAATTAATATTTATTTTCAATAATATTGCTTCCTCATAGAGGGAGCTTTGTAACGATGAAAATTTTCAAATTTCATTTTTTAACATATCTTTACACAATTCGAACTCAGGAGACCGAAAATGAGTGTTTAAAAAATGTGTGTGTGTGTATCAACATACTCTTATTATGAAAACTCGAAAACAAGTGTACCTAGGGTCATGAGATTTGAAGGGATAATAATGCCCATCACTTACCAGGTTTAGAGCCAGATCTGATGAGAATAAAATTTTTTTTTCGATTTTATATTTATCTCAAAAATTACTTGGATGTAAATTTCATTGCAGTTTTGATAATTTTGAGGAAAAAGTAATTTTATACGTAGATTTTAATGAAATACATCGTTTTTTGACAAAAAATTTGAGGTTTATTCATTGCGTATCGTGAGAATGGCAAAAAATCAATTTAAAAAATTCGAAATTTTTAAAGACTTTCCTCCCTGCATTGGCAGTAATAGCAGGCTCTGTGACCTAAATTTTCTCAAACGCGGAGTGGTCTTTATTTGATATAATTCAATACTCTATGAGGGAGAATAGTGTTTTGGGACTTGGAAAATGCGGCGGTGCTCACAAAAATGCCTAGGGATCAGTTTGAGCGATCGAAAGGGTGGTGGTTGCCATAAAATACCTAGGGACAGGTTTTGAAAGTAGAAAAGGGCGATGGTGGTCATACAAATTGTTATTGGCAGGTTTTAAAAATCCAAAAGTTTGGCGGTAGTCATAAAAATGTCTTAGGACAAATTTTGAGGGTTTGAAAGGATGGCGTTGGTCATAGAAATGCCTAGGGACAGTCTTTGAGAGTTGCAAAGAGCAGAGGTGGTCATATAATTACCTTGCATTATATTTTGATAGTTAGAAAGCGCGGCAGTTGTCATGAAAAGGCCCAAGAATAAGCTTTAAGAGTTGAAAAAGGCAGCTGTGTCCATAAAAATGCCTAAGAGCAAGTTTCGAGAGTTGGAAAGGGTGGCAGTGGCTATAGAAGTGCCTAGGGACTAGTTTTTGGAGTTGGAAAGGTCGGGGGTGGTCTCAGAAATACCCAGGGAAAAGTTCCAAGAGATGGGAAGGGCGACGGTGGTCATGATAATGCCTCGGACCAGCTTTCAGAATTGAAAAGGGTGGCGATGATCATGAAAATACCTAGAGACAAGTTTTAAAAGTCAGAGAGGGTAGCTGTATTCATGAAAATGCCTAGAGAAGAGTTTCGAGAGATGGAAGGGACAACGATGGTCAAAAATACCTGGGGTCCAGTCTTTAGTGTTGGAAAGCGCTGCGACGGTCTTGAAAATATCTGGAGAAAAGTTCCTAGAGTCAAAAAGGGCAGAAAAGGTAGCAGTTTGGAGAGTTGGGAAGGGCAGGGGTGGTCATGAAAATGCCCAGAGACATGTTTTGAGAGCTGGAAAGAGTGGTGATGTTCATTAAAATGTCTGGATATATAATATTTTGAAAGTTGGAAAGGGCGGCGTTTGTCATAAAAAAGACTCTGGGAAAAATGTAAGGAGTTGGAAGGGGCGACAGTGGTTATTCAAATTCCTCGGGACTAATTATTAAAATTGGAAAGTGTGGCGATGATAATACAGGTAAAAGTTCCTAGAGACTAGTGTTAAGAGATGGAAAGGGCAGTGTCGCACATCAAAATACCACATCGAATATCAAAAAAATAAGTTTCAAGAGTTAGAGAAGGTGGTTGTGGTCACGAAAATGCCTAGAGACAGGTTTCGAGAGTTGGAAAGGGTGGTGGTGGTCATAAAAGTGCCTATGGATATATTTTGAAAGATGGAAAGGGCGGCGGTTGTCATATAAGGACTTCTGGACGAGATCTAAGTACTGGAAAGGGTGGCTGTGTCAATAAAAATGCCTAGGAGCAAAGTTTTAGAGTTGTAGAGGGCGGCAGTAGCATCAGAAATGCCTAGGGAAAAATTCCGAGTGTTGGAAAGGGTGACGTTGGTCATTAAAATGGCTAGGGACAGGTTTTAAAAGTTGGAAAAGGCGGTGAATTAGAGGATTCGAACTATATACCCCTGATGAGGATGATAATAGGTTCTTGAAACATTGGTTTTTTTAATGAATGGTCCGATAGAGTTGAGAAACATTATTGTTGTCTTTTTTCCTTCCCGAAGTTTTTCATTTCTCAATTTCTTGATTTAGGTAATTGAAACGAAGAATCGTAAATTGCATTTAATAACATTAAACGAGTCTTGGCAGAAGTTTTGGAAGCCTCTCAAAGTCGTCGGATCCGCATGTCATTCGCAGTGACATCAGGATAGACCATGTAATTTAGTAATGAGAAGCCGTTGCTCGTTAAATCGTTGGGTGTGCCTTTGGCGTCATGTGTGATTCTCCTTCCTTCATCGCAAACTTGCGACAATGTGCAGGCTCCTCAAAATAGACGAATGTCGTTTCGCACCATCCGTCTCAGCGAATCACGACATACTGATAAATCTCTAGAACTAGAATAAGAAAAGTGGAATGGAGTGCAGATACCTTTAGTGTGATCCATAGAAGCTAATGCCACATCAAGCAGTTTCTGTTTATCCCTTTGCCAACGAGATTATTTTAGACCTAAGGACAATTAACATCGAAGAAAATATATTTTTTAATTAATAATGATAATTAGCGATGGTTCTATTTTATTCCGTAATATATATCACTTGCATTTTTTTGGCCTTAGGCGTACGATGACTCTAATTTTTTAACTTCATACAGAGGATCTGATCAAGAGATATCTGTTGTATCAACACTCTTGATGAAGGAAATTTCTCAAAACAAATTTCGTGTGAAACAAAAAATAAGGTCCAAAAATGTCACTGGGAGATGAATCTGAACCGACACTTTCTCTATTTATGAGAAGTGTTTCAGTCAATTCAGCTATCGCAGCACGCTAGTGAGAATTTTGGAACTTGCATTTGGTCAGTCGGATGAAGGGTTAACCTGCCCTCGATGTTTCTAAAGGTGTTCCTGGCCAGTATATTCTAATATTTTTTCTATTTCATGCCGTGGTATTCATTACATGCATTTTCTCGCTTTTTAGCCTCAGGCATATGATGACTCTAATTTCTTAACTTCATACAGAGGAGATTTGATCAATAGACATCTATTTCGTCGACACTCATGATAAAGTAAATTTTTGAGAACAAATATTACATTTAAACAATAAAAAAATGAAACAATTAAAGAAATAGAACAATCATCGAAATATTCTGGCCAAAAACACCCTCAGGAACATCGAAGGTTTGAAAGAATAACAATTATGTCACATAGTATTTCGGAAAAATGAAAATTATGATAAATGGTAGTTCGAAAAAAAAATTATGTTAAATAGTAGCTCGGTATTGAAAAAATTATGTCAAATTATAATTCGGTAAAATAAAAATCAGGTAAATTGGTAATTAGGATAAATAAAAGTTATAGCCAATTACTATTCAGTCAAATGATTCCAGGAAAAATAAATATTAGGGAAAATATAATTTTTGGCATATTTATGCGCATATTTTGAATTCAAAGAAATTGATACGTGTACTACCAAAAAATTGTCGAAATTTTTGTTGAAGGTGCTATATTTTTTAAGCTGAAATAAATTCCAACCCTTTCTTTCTTATTCTGATGGAATTTCTTGTCCTTTTTTGAAATCCGTTGGAAAATTTCAAAAAAGTCTGAAAGAGAAAAGATGGTGTCGGCTTTTCTGAAAATATTAAAAGTCAATTTACTCAAAAGCCCCAGCGTTTTTTTTCTCTTGATTTTTTCCTAGATTTATCCTAATGTTAAGAGTATATTTCATGATAGTCTGCTTTATGCCCGTGCCTTGGAGAGAAGAGAGAATATTTATTGTCTGAAGAACGAAAATTCACGTTTTTTGATGAAGCGACACAAGATGCAATAAAAGTTGGAGAAACAAATTTTTTTCTCTAAGAAAAGTTCTAGAAAAATGTTCCTCGGCACCTTTTCTATTTCGCATTATTTTCGAGATGTTTGCAAAAATATGTGTAAAATCCATTGATATTTATTTTTTCTCAAAAATACAATTTTATGATATCAGAAAAAACAAAGAAGAACGTGATTTAAGAGTTTTAACAACTTTTACACCAAAATTTCTCATTTGAAGTCGCTGTTTGGAAATAATCGATACTCTCTACTGTCTAACTTACTTTATTATTCTTCCACCAACATGTTGTTAGAACTGCTCAATTACGTCTTTTTTAGTTTATCATAACAACATGAAATTTTATCGTCGAGAAAAAATAAATCTTGGAGGATTTTATAAATATTTTCGCAAAAATCTCGAAACTGACGCGAGACAGAAAGAACTTTCTTAAAGAAACAATTTTGTTTTTTTGACTTTTTTCGCATCTTGTGTCGTTTCAGCAAGAAACGTAAACTTTCATTTTTCAGCGAAAAGAGATCTGTACATTCTAAGGTAAATAAAAATCTATAGAATCTATCAAATACATAAAATGTATAGATTTTTTACATTCACATCGTAATGAGTAGGTATTAGTTTTGTGTGAAAACTGACTATCGCTGATTTCATTAAATGATTTCGAAACGGTTCTGGTTTTACCCATAGAAATAACTACCAAAAATAAAAAATTCCATTTTGGGGTTAAACTATGCAAAATACGAAAAAAAAACAAAAAAAATTGTTCAACCAGAAAAGACCTAACAAATTTTTCCCTGCACATTTCTTGATAGGACGCGTAGTTTTTGTTTTAATCGTGAAAAATAGCATTAAAACTTTAAAAATTATACGAAAAACGACATGAGATACAATAAATTATTTAATAATAAAATTATTCACCTACAGAAAGTGTACCCATTTTTTTGCGGACCATTTTTTCGTCAGACGTGTACTTTTCGTTTTGATCGTAAAAAAGAACATTAAAAATAAAAAAAATTCAATTTTTGGAAAAACGACTCAAGCTATAATAAAATATTCAATAACAAAATTATTCATCTAAGAAAGTTCTACAGATCTGTTGTTGACCGTGTCTTTAATAAAATGCATAGATTTGGTATTACTTGAGTAAAAAAACCTTAAAAACATTTTTAATTTTTGAAAAAACGACACACGATATAATAAAATGTTTAAAGGCAACATTTTTCGCCTAAAACAGATCTGAGGGTGGCCACTCGAGACTCTTTGAAATCGAAAGTTATTGAAGTTCTATATTTTTAATGTTCACACATTCAACATCAAATAGAATAAAATTATACTGTCTCCAAATGAAAAGCATTTTAAATTGTGCCATTTGAAAGTAAAAGTCATCAAATTTGAACAATTTTGATTCTGACGCCATCTAACAGAAAAATTTCAAATTGAACATTTTGGAATGAATGTATTCGAAATGAAAACTTTCAAGATTAAACAATTATTCTACGTTTCAGGCAATCAGAATTCGACAAATTTATTATTGACCATTTTTTGATAGGACGCGCTGTTCTTATTTTAATCGTGAAAAATGCTTTTGAAAATGAAGAATTCCATTTCTCGACTAAACTATACGAGATAGAAAAAAATTTTAACACGCAAAATTGTGTATTTCAAAAAAATCCACAAATATTCCTGAGAATACGTTTTGATGAGACGCATAATCTTTGTTTTAGTCGTTAAAAATAACATTAAAAGTAAAAAATAAAAAACAATTTTTCAGCGAAACTATGTGAGATACGAAAAGAAGTTAGTGTAAAAAATTGTTCATAATAGAAAGGCCTACAAATTTTCTCCATACCTTTTTTTTTGATAAGATGCATATAGTTTTCATTTTATTCAAGAAAATGTTATTAAAAATGGAAATTTTATTTTCAAGAAAAACTATGCAAAATACGAAAAAATATTAGGATGCAGGATTAATCACTTCAAAAAGATCTACAAATTTTCTATACACTATTTTTTAGTAAAACGTACAGTTTTTGTTTTAATCGCGAAAAACAACATTTTTGTACATTAGATTAAAATGATTGAATTTCAGAAATTGTGATGTAAAATTCAGGAAAAAATAATTAATTAATCTTTGTACGTTCAAAATATTTGGAGTTTTCTGATGTTGAGTGGTACAAATAGCAGTGCTTCTTTTTGAACAGAAATCTAATTTTTTTATAAAAAATCTATCGAATCACTTTGGATAGCATATGATATGGTGTACCTATTAATAACTGCTATAAACTATCGAATCTCTATGAGGCCTCGAAACTACATTTTTTTTAACGTATAATTTTGTTATGTTAGTTTTGCTGACAAGATAAAAATAATTTCAAAATGTACAGTTCTTAACGCTTTTTTAGAATTATTGAATTTTCACGACTATTACATGTGAACTTGTTCAGTTTTAGAGCTTTTCAATTTCACAATGTAGCAGGTTACTACTTTAAAATTGCGAAATTTTGAATATATTTTTTTAAATTTTTATAATTTTAAAGCCCTTCCAGGAATTTATTTATATACAGGAATTCTTTCTTAACTGCCCCAATCTGAAAAGCGATCGGGTTCGATCGGCCTCAAACTTTGGCAAAGTGTACACTGTTAGAAATTTCTGTCTTAATTTTATGAAACAGTTTCGAAATTTTTACGCTCTCAGGTACATCTTTTGTGAAAAGACGATAAGTTACGGAAAATCATGATAATTTTAGGAAAATTAAGTTAAAAGATTTGTAAATTTAAGATGAATTTGGGAAAAGTCAGTTACAAATTTCATCATTTTCAGTTATGATTACGAAGGAATTGATAGAAGGAGTGTAGAAAAAATGCCAGAGTATATACGCAAAGCCAAAGCTCGAGGAAGTGAAAAGTGTGGGAACGGAAGGGGCTTGTGAAATTAAAGAACAGAGAGCATAGAAAGGAAGTGGCGACAAAGAAAAGAGCGTTATATGGAAGTAGGGAGAGAATAAATGATGATTTGACATGAGAAAAAAGGATATCCAGTATAAGTTAAGAAAAATAGTAGAAGAGGAAAGACAAAACGGGAAAAGAACATGGGTGAAGTATGGAAGAATAGAGGTAAAAGGTTTATGATGGGATTGAGGTGAAGAGAGGCAAGACTCAGTCGAACGTGAGAGGACATGGGAATTAGTGATAAAGGATTGAAAGGGAGGATATGCTAATGGAATGTAGCTGTCTTAGAAAGAAAGGATAAGGACTTTATAACAAATTTGGGGAAATGGTGAGTCGCGGTGATAATAGGTGCATATTATATGAGAGAGGGTGGGAGAGAGTTAAGAAAAGGCTAAAGAAGGGATACAGATGGGAGGTAAAAGAGGCAAAGAAATAAAATAAAAAAGGCAGAGCAATGTAAGAAATGGCGATGGAAAAAAGGAAAGATTTGATAGTAAAGAAAAAATATGATTATGGGTTGAAATAACAAAGAGAAGGGTTAATGAAAAAGGAGATAAGAATAGGAAAGAAGAAGTGGAAGATAGTAGGGGTATATATAAATGGAGATATCGATGGAAAAACAGAAGAGTTGAACCAGTTAAAGGAAGGAAAGGAAGAACGGGTAAAACTAATAATAAGGAAAGATTTCAATGCAAAAACAGGATAAAGTGGAGAAAAGGAACGCGTAAAAGAAGCGGATGGGAATGGGAGGAATTTCAAAGACAAATTTTATCTTAAACGGGAATTTTAACTTTTAATTGATTAATTAATTTTTTTCAATTTTCATCAAGATAATGGAGAAAATAGAAGGGCAGTGCAGAAGAATACAGAAAAAGAGTATGATGAGTTATATGATAGCAAAGAAGAGAAAGAGAATGGAGGGTTTGAAGAGGAAGCAGAATAGGCTAAGACGAAGGAAGTCCATTAAACACAAGCGTTATTAATGACTTGGAAAAAGGTTTCATAACTGGGAAATGACCAGAAATTTGTTTTTGTTTTCAGAGACTACCCTAAAATATTTCAGATTTATATTGAGAATTTCACTGCTAATAAGAAACTTCTGTTGCTAGTCCCTTATATTTACTAGGATAAATAAAAGTTTCCAATTTAAAATTATGTCTATCATAAGACCCTATTTTTCTTATTAATTTTTTTTTTCAAATGAAAAGAAGCGAAATGAAATTTTCTTCGCGAAACTTTCTCCGCGACGAAACTTTATTTCACACCATTCCAGAATGCGACTCTATGCGAAAACTTTGTCCTTGAAACTGTTCTTGGATTTATAAATCGAGAGGAAGAAGCATAACTGAAATGGAGCTATTAAAGCAAATCGCGAGAATTACATCAAAAGTGACTAATAAAAGACGATTTCTAAGATTGTGTGAAGAGGGGAGCAAAGCAAGAAGGAAGGCAGATAACGTTTTGAGGAAGACTTCTTGCGTAAACGAACGAATCGAATTTCTTTAGCCTGAGCTTTGATCTGTCAACTTTTCCGGGGCTTGAAACTCGCCGCGTCAACATCACGGGCCAACGTCTGCCTAGGAGCCAATTTATGATAATGAAACCAGAGATTTATTGCCAGCTTCTCGCAACGACGAGATATTAAGCGAGCGAGAGTGCAAAATTAGAATTGGCGCAGGGAGAGCACTTCTCGCGAAACCCGCCGAAAGACCGATACGAGCTGGATTGCTTGGCATTGCTCGACTTTAATGTCTTCTTCACCAGACTTCGTCAGGATTGAAGCACGCTAGATGAAGTGTGAACCCTATGGATCACCTTCCTCTTTCAGTGTTTTGGATATTTACTCCACAGAAGAATATTTACTCCACATAAGATCCAGATGGCTCTGAATTAGAGCCAGTGTAAACATTCAACTAGAAAAGTGAAAGTAGATTTCTATAGGAAATGCCACAGAATATTATTCTTGGGCATTTCATGTTAAAGGCAAAATTCAAGTTATCAATGTTGGTCATTTTTGGTTTCTTTTTGGTGCTTAGGGTAGTAAATAGGTGTGCCAAACGATTTTGCAAAATTTTCAAGTTTTCAAAAGTACTTCAAGGCTGGCCTGGATTGAATTCAAACCAAAACTGCTTGCACAGTTAGTATCTCCTTTAAATGCGACGCTAGATATGAATATAAGTTTGAAGTTAAAAATTGTTCCTTTTCTTGATATGTATAAAATTATACCCTCTCCAGATATTTATCTTGTATATTTTTAGATACATTGAAAAAAGTAGAAAAAATCGACCGAACTAGCATTTATTTTGACGAATTACAACATTTTATTTTTGAAAACATTCGATTCTAGTTTAGTAATAATGTGAAGAACAAATTTCATGAGATTCTAAAGGTGTCGAGCTTCGGTTATTTTTATTACGATACCATTAAGCCAAATTCCTCTCGGATTTCTGCTCATCATTCTCTGAAAATCATCGACTGATTCTGCCGTAACAATCTTATCATTCGGAAACGCAGCCTTGCCTAACGCTCTGCACAATATCAAACCAATCACTCAATTGTCCATTTACTCTTACACTCGCTTTACCACCCAGTGGACAAAAAGACATTGTCATCCTGAGGGCGTCCCAAAGACATCCTTAGAATGTCCATGTCAGTCCAATTGATGTTTTAAAGACTTCTCATGTCATTATCTCAAGGATATCTTAAAGGGCGCAAATTTTGATATTCCTTGGTTAACTCGGGACATAATTGGGGTATCATGAACATGGGATTTATAGCGCAATATCCTGCTGCTATCAGGGTGATTTTTCGTATCACCGTGTATTGGACAGTTTCTGAAAACAAATTTGCTCATTTTGCTAAATTTTACAGGCAGCCGTCCTAGGGGTGTACTAATTCAAAATTGTTCACTCGAAAGTATTCTTCAAAATGCTCAGAAGAGATGAATACAATATCGAGCATATCTTGATTATGCATGATCTCGTTTAAGTCGAATTTTCGGGAAAACTGCGATTTCCTTATATTATTGCGTTACTGATATGGCGCGAATTTGGAGGGACCGTGGGCCTCTACTTGAAAACAATTTCAAAAGGTATAAATCTGGACTACTCTTATTTGAACCCTACTCATGGATATGAACGTACATAATTTTCCAAGTCCTCAGATGGCCATTTGTGCACGTTGAAATTCAGATGCGCACAGTTGTCCAAGTGCAAACTGTGCGCGCATACGTAACCAGTTGTATCTTTCAACCATTTTCAGTTAGACGTGCAAAATTGTCCAAGTTTTTAGTTGCCCATCTGTGCACGTTGAAATTCAGATGTGCACTGTTGTCCAAGTACCATCCTTGCACGTTTGAATTTATACGTGCACAGATGGCACTTGGACAACTGTGCACGTCTGATTTCAGCGTGCACAGTTTGTCGTCTGGCCATTCACGTGCACGGTTGGGCACGTACAAAGATGCTACGTGTAAAGTTGTCCGATAGCCTAATTACAGTCACCTTTATCACCCTTTCCCTTGTAGAGTGGAACGATAGTCGCCATTCTCCAATCATTTGGAACTTCACTCTTCTCGCCATACATATTTATAAATTCGCTCAGGCACACAAAAAAATTTTTGCCATCGCTCTTAAGCATTTCAGCAGTAATACCATCCACACCAGCAGCCTTATCATTCCTTAGTTCCTTGATTGCGGATATAATGTCACGGATCTCGATTCTTACGAGACCCATTTCCAAAATGATTTTTTACCTCAATCAAAATCATGTTGCATTTAGTGGAGAAAAATTGATTTTCATCTCTAAAATTGAAGAAACTTAATTGTTTTCGATTGATATTAGATCTAAAATGGGCTTGTGAGTTGAATTTTCTTCTTGTACTTCTTTCTTAGATGTCTTTCGGTTACTTCAGATAGATTAGAAATCATTTGAAATTTCTGACTGTGCTAAAATGATATCCATTCAATTCTAAAGAAATTACTACATGGGCTGGAAAGTCTTCGGCCTGACAATGAAAAAACGATATTTTGAATGAAAAATTGGCTTTATTCTTCG
>JAUMHM010000078.1:10498323-10515318 GCA_032362435.1 Melikaiella ostensackeni
GGGCGTCCGGAGTGCGTTTCATAATTAGTTGTGGTTTGGTCACGTTTTAATTCGTTCATCCAAAAATAAACGGTATTCAACGAAGGAACAGATGTGCCATATTACGTATCAAGCTTTTCTTTAGCTTCTTTGGCCGTTTTGCCTCTTAAATAATAATGTTTAATGAAACGCAAAATTTTTTTTTCATTGTTCACAAAATCACTGAGATGGTGACGCGACAATTATAATAAACAGAAAGTACTCAACAGTTTGTAATGAAACTTTGGATTTGGTGTTTCTATGGTTATCAGTTAACAAGAATGATGAGGATTTTATACTAGTGGTGCCATCCGGTCGTCAGGCCCGGAACTTTTCAAACAACCCAGTGTATGTTTATCTAACTCCCTAAGGATCATGAAGAGACTCAAATGGACAGATGATTAATTATCGTCTCCCCTCTGATGTAGATCGAGCTAGGCCTTAATGGAAATAAGCAAGTATTGTTTGGATGCATGCCTTCTGTACGGAAGCGATCCATCAAGGCTAGGGTAATTAGTACTCACCGCGGTTGCGTGTATAATCACTTGGAATAATAATGCGAAACGCCTCTTTGCCGAGGTGTGAAACGACCAGTGTCGAGGCACCGCAAACGTGTACCAAGTATCATAAATGCTGCATCGTAACGCACTCACTCGTAATACCTAAGTGTAACCATAACACATGGTGCGACGTTTCGATGACTCTAAACCAGCTAATTACTGCCAACTTTATCACTCACTGACTTGCAAACCTATCCTTTGTTGCGAGAAGATTAGTTATCACAAAAAGTACTTTCAACAAAATAATGGATGCATTCGGTGACTTTTAGAGCGTGCTTGCTTATCCTCTCAAATTATTTATCGCCGGATACACACAAACGCCCACCTTGAAATTTATACAAGGAGATTAAAGAAATTTATGTAGAACATCATTTGCGACTAATAGAATTCATTAGACTGGAGGAAATTATATCTTAAAGCGTGCCATTCTTGCAGAATATGTACGGTAAAATGCTGATGTACAAAGTTGGGAATGAGTTGGTTCTCAAAGAATGTGGTGAAGAAGGAACACTGATAGAAAGGAGTGAAAGAAATTTGCGTAGATGAATCGGTCATGTTGAGAGAATAAAGTTGGGAGAATGAATGCGTTTAACAAAGCAAGTGTTTTTCGGTAAGGTGAGTGGTAGCGTACCCAGAGGTGGACCAAGGAAAAAATGGTGGGGTTTGTGAATAAGACTCTAAAGCGGAGAGGTATAAGAAGTCGTAGAAACATAAGAGCTTGCGTGAATATATGTATGCATGTAAAGGAAGCAAAAGATGTATGCAAGGATAGGGATGTATGGAGGACAATTGTTTATGAAAAAAACAGTGACGCCTGATACGACATGTAACTCATGTCATGACACTCATGGGCCCTCGGAAAGAGCTTTGCTTAGTGTTTGTGGCTGGGATAAAGTATATGGATCTTTCAATAGGCTTATCAGTTAGTTTGCTTGTTTATGTGTGAATTGTGATGTATGATGTGAAGCTCTTCACCTGGGGTGATTGCTAGAGAGAATCATCAGCGACCCGTGTCAGAGCCGTGTTGTGGAAAGAGTCCTAGTATCTCCGCTGGAAAATGCTGCCATCTTTTCGACTGCATCTGTACCTTTCTCAGAATTTCACTTCAGTAAGTCTTACCCCATTAGAGTTTTGGAACTATCGAGAATTTAAATATTTTATCTTGTTTTGCAAATGCATTGAAAATTAAACAATCTAGCACAGAAAACCATTGATGTGAAATTTCTTGCTTCTCATTTTGAACCGAAGGATTAATTACTCTTGTAATCTGGTCTACATTCTCTCCTCAATCTTATGCAATCTCGTGCAATCCCATGCAATCCCATACAATCTCTTACAATCTCTCGTAATCTCCTCTCACGAAAAAATATTATAGAAAATCCAGTATAGTTCTATAATTATTTTCCCATAATGAATTTCTTATAATTTTTTCGTGATTCTGGAAAAATCATCATAGAAAATCATTATAGAAATAAATAATATTGACAGACTGAAAGAATTAATCCAAAAAATAAAGAATCTACAAAGAAATGATTTATTTATTCACGTAACGTAGGATTTTGAATTATTTTGAGTGATTTCATGGAATTTAAAATATTTCAAGGAGTTTTACGAAATTCCAAATGATTTATGAATTTTACACGACTTCGTCAGATTTCATAAAATTTCCACGAGATTTGAAATGATTTCGAAGATTTTTAAACATATCTGGGGATTTAAAGGGATTGCAAGGGGCTTCAACGTATTCCAAGACATTTCCACGGATTATAAGGCTTTTAAAAGGATTCCACGGGATTTCAAATGATTTCTACGAATTTCCAAACATTCCCACTAATTTTAAGAGGATTAGATGGTTTTCAAGAGATGCTCACATATTGCCACGCATTTCAAGGAATTTCATAAGATTTTCAAATATTTCAATGGATTTTTAGAGAATGCTACTATAAATTGTAAAGAATAAAATATCGAGGGATTTCTAGCGATTCCAAAGATTTAAAGTGATTTCAAGGTACTTCAAGGAATTTCCCAAGACTTGAAGAATTTTATTGAATATCCAAAGATTTTAAAGGATTTCAACGAATTTCGAGAAAACTTTAGGAAACAAATTAATTTTTATTTTAAAGGATTTCAACAATTTTAAGGGATATGCAAATTTATTTTGAAAATGTAAAAGGATGTTGAAGATTTTAAGTTTTTTTTTGAAAATTCTAAAGAATTTAAAGTGATTTGAGAAATTTCGCAGGACTTTAGAGAATTCAGTAGAATTTCGAAATATTTTTGGAAATTTCAAAGAATTTTTCAAGATTTAAGGGATTTTATAAGACCTGTATGATTGGAAAAATTTCAAGGGATTTCAAAGAATTTTGTACTATTTCCACAAAGATTTTAAAGGATTTCTAGAGAATTTTGAGAAATAAATGAAATAAAATGATTTGAGGGATCCCTAAAAATTTCACGGCATTCTAAGATATTTCAATAAATTTCATAAAATTAAAAAAAACTCAATTGGTTTGAAGCTTCAGACGTCTAGTCTGAATATTTTATTTTTCCATTTTTTTTGCAATAAAAATTGAAAGAATCCTGTACATACAGCAACACTTTCTATGCATTTTCAAGAAGTCTAGGCGAACAAAAACTATTTGCTAGCAAAAAGGACTAATCTTTTTGAAAAGTTGTTCATTTCCTTAATGAAGTGACCTCGTCTCACATTTCTAGTCTTCACTATCGAAAAATAATTCCTCCAAGAAGTCAGATAAAAATTATTTCAAAAATTTCTGATTTCGGTAGACCACCGTAATTGCCAAACGCTAACTGCGTATCTTCGTTTTCGAACCTAGAAGTTAAATTTTATAATATAATCGGTCAAGTTTCACATTTATAACCTTCTGCTATCAAAAACTAGTCCCCCAAGGAGTTAGTTAAAAATTATTTCAAACATTTTAGACTTGCGAAACACCACCGTAATTGGTGCAAACTAACCGTATATCTCCGTTTTCGAAACTAGAAATTAGATTTTATAATAGAGCTGAAATTTAATTTCAAAATCAATAAAATTTATTCATTGTCCTAAAAATATTCGTGAGAATTCGTTACTTGTTTACAAAAATAACTTCGTTAAAACAATTGTTACCAAAAAAAGTAACTAGTTACAGTAACCAGTTAAATGAAACTAGTTACTACTTAATCACTGTGTCCATTGATTCAACCGCATTTTTTTCCATTGAACGCTTACATACTCCTAAATTGTTTTTTTTACAGCGAAGGCTAGAAATATGAAACTTGTTTGCTTCTATCATGAAATTTAGTTTTTATGTTCAAAAATGGCGATACTGGGATAGTTTTGAACAATTGCGGTGGTGTTTTACAATTCTGAAATTTTTAAAATAATTTTTATCTGACGCCTTGGGGGGACAGTTTTCGATGGTCGGAGGCTAGAAATCTGAAACATTGTCTGTTCTTTCATAAAATTTAATTTATAGGTTTGAAAACGGAGATACAGGGTTACTTTTCCAAATCATGGTAGTCTTCTGGAACGCGAAAATTTTGTTTACAATTTTTATCTGATTCCTTGGGGGAATAGTTTTTGATAACTAATGACTTGAAATGTTGAACCTGTTCTGTTCTATTATAAAATTTAATTTTTTGGTTCGAAAACGGTGATAGACGGTTAGTTTTCGACAATTTCGGTGGTTTTCCTTAAGTCGAAAATCTTTAAAATAATTTTTATCTGACTCTTTGGGGGAATAGTTTTCGATGGTCATAGGCTGAAAATGTTGAATAGGCTGAAATAAATAATTTCTTTGTCGTTTCTCTACTTTTTACATCAATTCCATTAATATTTTTCTGTCGCTCATTCCAATGATGAGTATTCTATAATTATTTTCTACATAATGATTTTCTACAATGAATTTCCGATACTCCATGGAATTTCTTGCAATCTCATGCAATACTTTGCAGTCATACTCGTATATATATATATATGCAATCGTTCGCTATCTTATGCAATCTTACAATCTAGTGTACACCAAAATTCCATGCAATCAATCCCTCGTTTCGAACAGTGTAAATTTTCATTGTGACTTCATTGACTATCGTGTCTCAGAAATGTTGCAAATGTAAACTACACTGAATTTGGCGTACTTTTGAAAATCGACGTTTTACGGCAAGTTTCATAACATATATTTTTCTTTAAACGATTGATTAAGCTTCGTAGGGGAGTGTGGGATATGGTGGCGCGCTCTGATTTAAGTGTCCTATAAATTATGATTGAAATGTGGTTTTGACGTGAGAATTCTTTGAGGCGAAGTTCACATTATCAGCGAACATATGTTATTACCCATAACTGCTTTTTAACTACATCATTATTTAATATTCAATCAATTCATTGGTTTTGCGTTTTGACTGGCATGGCCCATACTGGGGTACGGCGGACATCATATTATTGTGGGTTTATTCAAACAATATGAACACTGTATAATAAAAATTATACAATATAATAATTCTGGAGAGTGTAATTTAATAAAAGGAGTAACTTCAGGCATTTTTAACACTAATTCTTACTATATACTTATTCTTCACTCATTGAAACATAAAATTTCCATGTTTCAAGTCTTTCAAAATACGCTGTAAGTACGTAATTCCTGCCACAGGCTTTTCCATTTATTTCCGTCAAAACCATTTTTCCACAATGACTCTTCTGATACGTATTTTCAAACAGAGAATGCATTACAGCACTATTTCTCCAAATGAAAAAAAACCTTTTTTTGTGAAAAATTAATACAAAAATCAGCAAACACGGACATTATTTGTAATATCCACCGTACCCTGTACCGCCACCATAGCCGAGTCTCCCCTATCCTATCTTGGGAACTGTATACCACAACTTCATTCCCGATAAAAATTCATAATTAAAACATTCCTTATTTATATTTCCGAATAAAGAATTAATGGAATGAACTCTTACCCATTCTGTGTGGGGTGGGTCTTGTCGCAATCAACATTACTTTTCATTGGGGCTAACTAAACGTTTAAATTTCAATTTGTATTCAGGAACCGTATAGCAATGTGGAATAGTGGTAGCCTGGTTGTCAAAATATTATCGCGGATTCTCTGTTTGAAATCCCCTTTGATTTCATTCGGACGGCTTAATTGGCAAACAAGGCCTTCCTTCCAGGCTCGTCTTCGAAGTCTGTTTGGCACCTGCCTTAACGCGAAAGATTTTAATGTCACCGATCGAGCTCGTGATAATGGCGCCGCTTGATTTCAGTAACCAGTTCAGCATATATGTGACTAAAAAATATTGCCTGAGATTGCAAAAGATTCTATGGATTATAGGAAGAATATGATACTTTTTATTATTTTATTTCATTATACCATTCAGTTAAATCCCTTTCGGGGTAAGCGTAACACGCTTGTTTCGAGCCTCGTTGCACTACTGGGGATCAAGAAATTAATATGGTGAGTTTGAGTAAGGGATGTGTAGGAGGAGGGAGAAGGGATTGATTTTAGATCAATCTAGAAGTTATTGCGTATTGGTCAGTCAAACGACACACTCTTTCCACAACACTGCTCCTACACGGGTCGCTCGTCAATCTCTCTAGCAATCACCCTAGGTGACCTTTTGTTTCAGGCGTCACTCTTCTTCTTATAAACAATTGTCCTCTATACATTCCTGTCCTTGTATACATATTTTGCTCCCTTCACATCCATACATCTTTCTTCGATCTACCTTTGGGTATGCTACCATACACTTTACCTAAATACACTTGCTTTGCTCAACGTCCTTCACCCATTCTCTCTACATAGCCAAACAGGGGGACATAAAGTGACCTTTCCTAATGCCCTGCTTGATGTCAAACCAATCGCTCAGTTGTCTATTTACTCTTACACTCGCTTCACTAACATAATATATTGCTTTTATGGATTTTAGAAGCCAACCATTTACTCCATACGCTCTCAGGACTTCCCAAAGCTTAGATCTATTCACTTTTCGAAAGCTTTTTCCAGATCAACAAGTTCACATAAAACTTGTTATATTGCTTCTAATGCTTTTAGAAGCCAACCATTCTTTCCATAATCTTTCAGAACTTCCCAAAGTTCAGATCTATTCTCTTCATCGAAAGGTTTTTCCAGATCAAGAAGTGCACCAAGAACTTGTTATATTGCTTTTAATGCTTTTAGAAGCCAACCATTCACTCCATACGCTTTCAGGACTTCCCAAAGTTTTGATCTGTTTCATCTTATCGAAAGCTTTTTCTAGATCAACAAATGCACGGAAATCTTGTTATATTGCTTTTATTGCTCTTAGAAGCCACCCATTCACACCATACTGTTTCAGCACTTTTCGAATCTTAGTCTTATCCACCTTATTAAAAGCTTTTTCTAGATCAGCAAATGCGCAGGAAACTTTTTTGCTTACACTTAAACTTTTTTCTATTAACTATCGCAAGCTAAATATCTGATAAATATTTTGCCCACGGTGCTTGGTAGGCAAAGCGCTCTATAATGAGTACAGTCACGTTTGTCACCCGTTCCCTTGTAGAGTGGAACGATGATGATAAAAAATTATTGTATAGAAGACGGTTATAAAATAATCAGCATTTGAATAAATAATACAAAAGTATTAAAGGAATGAATGTAAAAGTAGAGAATCTGCAAAGGAACGATTCATTTGAGACAGCATTTAATCTCGTATGGAATTACTATACTCAAAAATATTGATTCTGCACAAATAAACTTTACATAGCGAAATTCAAAAGAAAAGTTTTTGAATGAAAAGAAATTTCTTTGAATCAAAGAAACTTTTCTTTGACTGAGAGCCAACGAATATTTTTCTTTGATTCAAAGAAATTTTCTTGGAACGAAAGAATCTTTTTTTCTGAGTGTATAAAATTCCTTAATTCTATTGAGATTCTATTAAATTCCTTGAAATCTTTGGAAATACTACAAAATTCTTTGACATCCATGCAAATTTAAAAATCTCTTGAAATTCTTTGTAACCTTTAAAATCCTTGAAATTTTCTTTAGATCCTTCGTTTCCCTTGAAATTGTTAAAAGCCTTAAAAATCCTTTGAGATAACAATTAATTTATTCCCCTTAGTCCTCTAGGAATTCCTTGACATCCCTTTAAATCCGTTGAAATCCCTGGAAATCTGGAAATCCGTTAAACTAGAAGTCTTTCTAAATCCCTTGAATATGAAATAAATTAAACTTTTTCATTAAAGTGATTCAAAGAAAACCGTTCAAATACCTAGAAGTCTTTAAAATATATTGAAGTCCTTGAAAATTCTATAAAATCCTTCAGATCTTGTAAAATTTCTTAAAATACCTCAGAATCCCATGAAATCTTTGGAATTTCAAGGAATCCCTTAATGTTTTATTTCATTCCATTCATTTTCCAAAGTCCTCTAGAAATCTTTTGATATCACTGAAAATCCTACCATCCATCGGAATCCTTGGAAATTCAGTAAAATTCATTGAATCTTGTAAAATTCCATTGAATATCTTAAAATGCCTGGAAACCTTTGGAATCACTAGGAATCCTTCATCACCTAGAATTCAGTTCTCTATAAGTCCCTTGAAATATTTAGAAGTCCTACAAAATTCTTTCAAATCTCTTGAAGTCTTTCAAATATCTTGAAAGTCTTTGGGGTCTTTCAAAATAACTTAAAATCTTCAAAGTCCTTTCAAGTTTTTGTAAATTCTTCCTTCTTTCTAAAATTGTTTAAATCCCTTGAAACCGATTTTAATTTATTCCCTTGAGTTTTAAAGAAATCCGCTGAAATCCCTCAGAACCACTTGGAATCTTTGGAAATCGTAAAAGTCCATTAATTAATTAAGAATAATTTAAAATCCCTTAAATATGAATTAAATTAAACTCATTTATTAAAGCTCCAGAAAAAAAAACCGTTCAAATCTCTAGAAAACTTTGAAATCCCTTGCAATCTTTCAAATCCTTGGAGATTCAATGAAATCCTTTAAATCTTTCAAACTTTCTTGAAATACCTTGAAATTTCCGGAAGTTCTATGGAATTCTTCACATTAAAATTTTTGTTAGTTCTTTCATATTGCTTGAAATTGTTAAAATACCTTGAAATAAAATTTAATTCGTTCTCCCAAGTTCTCTAGAAATTTGTTAAAATCTCCTAATATAACTTGAGATATTCGAAAATCGTGATAATTGAAGTTGAAAGAAATCATTTTAAATCTTGGATATGAATTAAATTAAATTTCTTCATCAAAATTCTCTTAAAAGCTGTTCAAATCGCTAGAAATCTTTGAAATTCATCAAAATACATTAAACCTCCTTAAACCCTTTGAAATCAGTAGGAATCCCTAAAATTTTATTCTCTAGAATTTAGTTCTCTAAAAATCCCTTGAAATCTTTGGAAATCTTTAAAAATCCATTCAAATCCCTTCAAATTTTTTTAAGTACTAAAAATTCTTTGGAATCTTTCAAAATAACTTAAAATCTGTAAAATTCTTTGCAATTTTCTTAATTCCTTCATTTTCCTTAAAATTGTTGAAATCCCTTGCGGTCTTTGGAAATTGTAAAAATCCATCAAAGTAAGAAGAAATGATTCGAAATACTTTCAACATGAATGAAATTAAACTTATTCATTAGAGTTCTCTGAACTGAACCGTTCAAATACCTAGAAATCTTTCGAATCCCTTGAAACCTTCGGAATCTCTAGGAATCTTTTATTTTCTAGAACTTAGTTTTCTAAGAACCCCTTCAAATCTTTGGAAATCCTACAATATTCTTTTAAAGCCTTCAAAAGTGCTTCAATTCCTTTATATCTTATGGAATTTTCGAAATTCTTGAAATAAAACCTCATTTATTAACTCAAGTTCTTTAGAAATTCACTGAAATCCCTTCAAATCCCTTGCCATCTTTGGAAATCGTGAAAATCCATTAAATTAAACTGATTCATTAATGTTCTCCAAAAAAGCCGTTCAAATACCTAGAAATCTTTAAAATATATTGAAGTCCTTGGAAATTCTATAAAATTATTCAAATCTTGTGAAATTCTTCGAAATACCTCAAAGACCCTTGAAATCTTAGGAAATCTTAAAAATGCATTGAAAAAAGGAAAAATCATTCGAAACTTTTGGATATAGATTAAATTGAACTTATTTAATACAGTTCAAAAAAACCCTTTCAGATCTCTAAAAATCTTTGACACTTTCTGAATTTGTGAAATCTTTTGAAATGATCTGGAATCTTTGGAAACTTTTATCCCTACGAGTATTGGCACTTGAAGGGTAGCATGCCATTAAGGCCTAACCCACATTTTCACGATTCTACAGAAGAGACAGAAAACGTTCTCAAAAATCGAATTTTCAATTTAAAAAAAAAGTATAAAAAGCACTTTTGAGATAAATATGTGGTTAACTGAATCCTGGAAAGTTTGATTGAAAAATGTTATTAGGTTCCGAGAAAATTTGGGGAAACTTTTTTCTCGTTCGCGGAGAAATTTTTTCATCATGGAGCGTCGATAAAAAATCCAATTTTCAATTTAAAGAAATCAGAATTTGGTTTCTAGCTATTGAAATGCTGAATCGATACAAAAAAGGCTTCATTAGAAAATAGTATTAGATTTTGAGAAAATAGAGAGGGAAGCTTGTTTTTCCTTCGAGGGGCACGTTTTCTCATTTTTGGACGGTGATGAAAAACTCTATTTCAATTGAAAGAAAGAGTGCAAATTTATTCTTAGCTTGTAAGTTGATAAATCTATATGAGAAAAATTTGATCAGAAAATATTATTAGGATTCGACGGAATGGAGGGGAAATTTTTTTTTGCTCGAGTTACATGCTTCGACGTGATTAAAAAAACTCTAGCCTGTGATAAAAAATCCAATTTTCAACTTTAAAAAAATAAGAATTTCATAACAATTTCAATAATATTAATTTAAATTTAATGAATCACAAGAGGCTCTAGGGGCCCTAGCGAGATTCTCTATTGGGACACTCTAGAAGCTCTCACAAAAGGCTCTGGGGACCCTTTTGGTTGCTTTATAGGCCCTCTTTGGAGGCTCTGGCGGGTCTCGTGGAAGGCCGTAGCGGCGCTCGTGAGAGGCTTTTGAGGCCCTCGTAGGAGACTCTGGGGGCCTTCGTGGTAAGCTCTGGAGGCCTTGATTGGAGGCTCTGAAGAGTTTCTTGGGATGCTCTGTGGGCCCTTGTGGGAGGTTCTAAAAGCCCTAGTGAGGGGCTCAGGGGCCCTCGTGGGAGGCTCGAAAGGCCCTCGTGGGAGATTCTGAAGGGCCTCCTCAGAATTTCTGAAACAGCAATGGCGGTGACGGCGGCAAAATCTTTTTATAATATAGAGAGATATTCTATTTTAATATCCCCATTCGATTTGAATTTTGCTGAAAATTGAAATATCTCTGAGCCCATTGACTCTAGATTTTATCCATAAACTCAGATCGGAATCACCTCCATATAATACAAAGGAATGTAAAATTAATGACCTCCTGTCACATTCCCTTACTTCCGTTTGTCAGAACCATCGAATCCAGTTCGCTGCAGTTGAGTTCTCATTTTGGCAAGAAAAGGACTTTGGCAGGACGCTTGCGCAAATCTGAGTAGTTTCTGTCCAGGAAAAGACGAGACAGGCGTCTGAAGGGACAGGAGGTCCACTTAAAATCGATACTGAGATGCAGTCGATCCGTGGCATGGGGTGCGATTCCCATGCAAATGAATTGCACCGGTCTCCGCCCACGAAGATCTCGAACCCAGCCAGAGAAAAAGGGGGGATTGATTTTCAAAGTTGCAAAGGAGAAGCGATAGAAAACCATTTGCGTGATGATGTCGAGAAGAAAGCTCTCGTTAAGAGCTTCGCAACTTCTGCAATCGACCTCGCTCAATCCAGTTAACCTGGCTTCTTTTAATACACTCGTAGGATTTATGGGATTCGTTTCTCGTAAACTGAAATCTTCATTTCCGATACTACGTGTGATACTTTGTAATTCTGTAATCAGTAATGCTCAGAGTGAAGATGAAAATGGGACTATTTTTCTTGTCCTTTATTATGAGAGAACCGATGGGTTAATTACTTCTGCAATCTGGTGTACACTCTTTTGAAATCTTATGCAATTCCGTGCAGTCCGAGGGATCTTTATAAAATTTCGTGCAATCCCATGCAATCTAATGCGATTCCATGCAATCTTTTGCAATCCCTTACAATCCCATGCAATCTCTATAAAATCTCGAGCGATCTCTATACAATTTCCTGCAATCCCATGCAATCTCGATACAATCCCATGCAATTTCTATGAAATCTCAAGCTTACTCTACAAAACTTCGCGTTATCCTATTCGATTCTTTGCAGTCCCATGCAATTTTTTACAATCCCATGCAATCTCTATATACTCTTGAGCGATCTCTTTGAAATGTTATGCAATCTTATGCAATCCTTTGCAATCTTATGTAATCTCTATAAAATCTCGAGGATTCTCTATCAAATTCCGTGCGACCTCATGCAACCCTTTGCAGTCCCATGCATTTTTGATGCCATCCCATGCAATCTCTATAAAATCTCTAGCGATCTCTACAAATCTTTGTGCTATTTCATGCAATGCCAAGCTATCTTATACTATCCTTTGCAATCCTTAACAACCCCATGAAATATCTATGAAATCTCGAGCTATCTCTGAAAAGTTTCGTGCAACCCCATGCAAACTAATGCGATCCCATGCAATCCCTTGCAATCACTCACAATCTCATGCGATCTCTATAAAATCTCGAGTGATCTCTATAAAATTTCGTACAATACCATGCAATCCATCGCAATCTCCTGCAATGTCTATAAAATCTCAAGCGATCTCCATGAAATTTCGTGCAATCCCATGCAATTTCGATGAAATCCCATGCGATACCTATAAAATCTCGAGTAATCTCTATGAAACTTCTTGCAATATCATACAATCTCATGCGATCCCATGCAATCCTTTGCAATTGTTTACAATCCTATGCAACCTCAGTAAAAACTCGAGCGATTTCTATAAAATCTCATGCAATCCCATACAAACCTTTGTAATCTCTATTAAATCTTGAGCTATCTTCATGAAATTTTCTGCAATTCCACGCAATCTCGATACAATCTTATACAATTTCTATAAAATCTCGAGCGAAATCTATAAAACTTCGTGTTATTCCAATCGATTCTTTGTAATCCCATGCAATATTTTACAATCCCATACAATCTCAACATATTCTCAAGCGATCTTTTTGAAATTTTGTGCAATCCCATGCAGTTCTTTGCAATCTAATGCAGTCTCTATGAAATCTCGAGGATTCTCTATCAAATTCCATGCTACTTCATGCAATCCTTTGCAGCCCCATGCAAACTCGATGCAATCTCATGCAATCTCTATAAAATCTCGGGCGACCTCTATAAAATTTTGTGCGATTTCATGCAATGCCAAGCAATCCTTTGAAATCTTATGCAACCTTCATGAAATCTCGAGAGATTTCTATAAAATCTCGTGCAATTCCATGCAAATCTTCGCAATCACTATTAAATCTCGAACAATCTCTATGAAATTTCGTGCAATCTCATGCAACCTCAATGCAATCCCATGCAATTTCTATAAAATTGCGTTCAGTCCCATGCAATCCCTTGCAATCTCAAGGAATCTCGTATACAAACCTTTGCAATCCTTTACAATCCCATACAATCTACAACATCTCGAGCTATCTGCATAAGATGTCGTGCAATCCCATGCGATTCCATACGAATCTTATGCAATGCTTTGCAGTCCTTTATTATCTCATGCAATCTCTGTAAAATCTCGAGCGATCTGTATATCATTTCGTGCAATCCCATGCAATCTCTATGAAATCTCAAGCGATTTCTGTAAAATGTTGTGCAATCCTATTCAGTTCTTTGCAATCCTACGCAAGCCCTTACAATCCCATGCAATCTCTATACAATTTTGAGTGATCTCTACAAAATTCCGTGAAATCCCATGCGACACCATGCGAGCTTATGCAATCCTATGCAATCCTTTGAAATCTTATGCAATCTTTATGAAATCTCTAAAGATCTTCATAAAATTATGTGTAATTCCATACAATCCAAAACGATTCCATTCAATCTTTATAAAATTTTGTACAACCCTATGCCATCCCATGCGAGCTTATGCAATCTTTCGCAATTGTTTTAATTCCCATGCAATCTCTATAAAATCAAGAGCGATCTCTATAAAATTTCGTGCAATCCATTGCAATCCGTTGAAATCTTATGCAATCTTTGTAAAATTCCGTGCAATCCCATGCGATCCCATGCGATCTAATGCAATCTTTTGCAGTTCTTTACAATCTCATGCAATCTCTGTAAAATTTCGAGTGATCTCTATAACATTTCGTGCAATCCCATGCAATCTCTAAAAAATCTTGAGCTATCTCTATGAACTTTATTGCAATCCCATACAATTCATTAAAATCACATGTAATCTCGATGCAATACAACGCATTCTCTATAAAATCTCGAACGATTTCAATAAAATGTCGTGAAATCCCATGTAATCTCGATGCAATCTCTATAAAATTTCTCGCCACTCCATGCAATACTTTGCAATCCCATACAATCTCGATGCAATCCCATGCAATCTCTTCAAAACCTCGAGCGATCTTCATAACACTTCGTGCAGTCCCATGCGATCCCAAACGGTTCTATGCAATTCTTTGGAATCCTTTGCAATCCTTTACAATCCCAAGCAACCTACCTCATTTCTTATAATTTTTTCGCGATTCTAGAGAAATCATTATAGAAATTCATCATGAGGAAATCAGTATAGCAATAAATGAGATTAAAATATTGAAAAAATTTATGTAAATATAGAGAAACTATAAGTCAATGATTGATTCATCTACTTAACGTATAATTTCAAATTATTTCAAGGGATTTCACAGAATTCCATAGATTTCAAGGAATTTCACATAATTCCAAAAGATTTAAGAGATTTCAAATACAAGAATGGATTTTATCGAATTTCAAGGAATTTCAAAGAATTCCAAGCATATCAGAGAATTAAAATTCAAAATTAAATTAAAATAATAAAATAAAAAATAAAATTAAAATATCAGAGAAAAAAATATCAGAGAATCAGAGAATAAAAAAGATCTCAAAGAATTTCGAGAAAATGCAAAAATTTCAAGAAATTTCAAAAAAATTTGTAGGATCTCCGAAGATCTCAAAAGATTCCCACAGAACTTTGAGAAATAAATTAAATTAATTTAAATCACAATGTATCATTGCGATTTCGAAGGTTTCATCGCATTCTAACTTACTTCTAAAAATTTCATAAGATTTGAAGGATTTCATTGAATCTCCAAGGATTTCAAGTGATTTCAAACATTTGAAGAGATTTGAACGGTTTCCTTAGAGAAATTTAATTAACAAGTTCAATTTAATTCATACTACAGAGATTTCAAAAGACTTGAAGTAGGATTTCCAACCATTTCAAGAGATTTCTAGAGAGCTTTGGAAAATAAATCAAATTAAATTAAGTTCCGATGGATTCTTAGCGATTTGAAATATTTCAAGAGATTTTAAGGTATATCAAGGTATTTAATAGGATTTAAAAAGTTTCATTAACTCTCCAAGGATTTATATTTCTATGAATTTAGAGGATTTCTGAAAATTTCAACGGTTTCTTAGAGAACTTTGAAAAATATGTAAAATTCAATTTGAATTCAAGGGATCTCAAATGATTTCTACTCAGTTTAATGGATTCTTATGATTTACAAAGATTTCGTAGAATCTCAAGGGATTTCAACGAATTTCTTTAGAACTTAAGGGAATAATGTAGAACTGAAGGGGACAAATTAAATCTTATTTCAACGGAATTTCAATGCCTCCAAGAGATGTAGGGGAATTTCAAAAATTTCAAAGGAATTTGAGAATTTTGACTTATTTTGAAAAATTTCGAAGAATATGACAGCATTAACAAAATTCCAAGTGATTACAATTCATTTTGTAGGATTTTCAAAGATTGCAAAGAATTTCGAGAGAATTAAATTCTAGATAGTGATATTTTAAAGAATTTCTAGCGACTCGTAAGGTTTCAAGGTATTTCAAGGGTTTAAAATATCTCTAGAGATTTGAACGGGGTTTTTTATAGAAATTTAATTAATATTCCAGGAAATTCAAACAATTTAAGCTTATTTCGAAGAATTTTTACGATTTCCGAAGATTTCAAGGGATTTAAAGGGATTTCTAGAGAACTTTACAGAATAAATTTAACTTATTTTATTTTCAAGACATTTCAAATGATTTCTGTAGATTTATAACTATTTCAAAGATTTCAAAGTAATACAAAAGGGTGACAAGATTTGAAGGAATTTCTACGGATTCTAATAGATTTGCATAAAAGATTTTAATGGATTTAACAATATTTCCAAGTGTATCAAGGGATCTCAAGGTATTTCAATGATTTAAAATATTTCTAGGGATTTGAACGGTTTTTCATAAAACTTTTATGAATAAGTTAAATTTTATTTATATTCCAGAGAGTTCAAACAATTTAAGCTTATTTTAATGGATTTTCACGATTTCCGAGGATTTTAAGGGATTTAAGGGAATTGCTAAAGAAGTTTAGGGAATAAATTCAATATATTTTATTTTCAAGACATTTTGCATGATTTCTGCACATTCATAACTATTTCGAAGAATTTAAGGAATACAAAAGGGTTAAAAGATTTCAAGGAATTTCTACGGATTCTAATAGATTTACATAAAAAATTTTAATGGATTAAATAATATTTTCAGAGGTGCCAAGGGATTTCAAGAGACTCCAAAGGGTTTTCATGTATTTCAATGAAATTGCAAGCGATTTCAAACATATCAAAAAAAGTTACAGATTTTTGTTGTATGAATTTTATTCTTGCAGATTCGCTATTTTTGTGTATTATACTCTCATATGATATAAAAGGTCTAAGATAAATCATTCTTTTGTATTCCCTGTTTTTTGCATTAATTTCTTCAAAATTTTTCTATTATTCGTCCCAATACTGATTATTCTATGATCGTTTCCTATATAATGATTTTCTACAATAAACTTCCCATAATCCGTGGAAACTTTTGCAGCCTCATGTTATCTTTCAATCTTTTAATTTTGTGAATACCAAAAATGAACCTATGAAAAAAATGATCCACCAAAAAAAATCCTATGATCGTCCTCTATATAATGATTTTCTACAATTAACTTCCTATAATTCATGGGATCTTTTGCAACCCCATGCTACCTTGCAATCTTTTAATTTAGTGAACACCAAAAATCTGAGTAATTGAGCCCTCTCCTAGTTAAACTCAAAAGTTAATTTGAAATCACCCAGATAAACTACAAATTAAAAAAAAATTCCCCAAAGTGATGTTGATATTCACCGGTATCTAATTATAGAAATCAGATTAGA
>JAUMHM010000078.1:10515418-10539089 GCA_032362435.1 Melikaiella ostensackeni
TTAATTATTGTATTATATTTTTTAAGAGTTTTTTTATATATATATATATATATATATATATATATATATATATATGTTGTTAATGCGTAAACAATTAAAAATTAAAAAATACCAATATTAGCGCCTCGAATAGGACTTAAACTCATGACCAGCATCTTATCTGACTTCTGTTTTTTTTTCTTGACCAACTTACCACAAAATTTGTAACTTTTTTTAAGACAGACACTCCGCAGTCCACATACGCACCTATAAATTTGTTGGAATTATCTTTCTTTTTAGTAATTGCGCAATTGAATGTAATATTGTTACTATATGATACAAAAGACAATTCATTACAACAAGGAAATCGTTTAATTTATTTAAACTTAAGCATAAGGGTAATCAGCAAGGCTTTCTGCGGGAGCCCTCGTGGAATGTCTGTGATTTCGAAGCTCAACTTTCAAAAAAATTTCATCAAATTTCTAACAAAAATGCAGTTTATGTGAGTGTAAACTAGTCAAACATCAAAATTTGTAGTGTCTCAAAAATATTAACCTTTTGAGCTTATAAATTTTAACCGATAAGCCACGAGGGTAAACGAGCAGGGCCCCCACAAGGGGTCCAAAATTCCGAAGAGGACTAAACTAGACTTTTTTCGTACAAGTAGCGAAAGAAGAGAAAAAAAGAACCCTCAATTTAATAAAAAAATCAAATTTATTGTTGACCTTCATTTTTCACCCTCCTGCCCAATAAAAACGTGACCCAACGACAAATTTTGTTTCTCATAAACTATCATCCAATATTGATTAGTTCAACATTAGATACTATTTCAAAATGAAACATTTGCAATTGTACCATCCTAAAATGTATGTCTAGGAAAATGTGAAATTTGAAATTGGAAGAATCTAAAAATTAAGATATTTTAAACCAAATATTTTCAAACTTAAGCTTTTGAAGCGAAAAAACTTTAGTTTCAAGTCCTTAAAAATTGAACTGATTTAGAATTTCGCATTTAAAACTATGATTTCAGATCCAGTTTACTGAAATTTAAAGATGATATGTATTATTAATAAGTATAATATTGTGTAATATGAAGTGATATTCAAAGGGATTGGATTTTTAATAAAAATGTGATTTCTATCCAAAAAGATCAATGTCATTTTCACCGTTCATGAGCGGAAAATTTAAAATTTTGTGACCCTTTGAAGTTTAATTATTCTAAAAATTTTGAAAATCATGTCATTTCCATTTCAAAACTTTTAAAATTATTTAGATCAAACTCAAAGCGTCAAAAATTGCGTATGACATTTTTCAAAATCAAATCATTTGAATCTAAAGTGCAAAATTAATAACTTGAAGATCAACGATAAAGCACTTTCGTGGAAGGGGGAGAAATTCATGTTGCTTCAAGTGGGAAGGCAATTTTATAAGATGTCAAACCGACGTTTACTAATAAACTGTCACATTGACATGACAGAATTGAGTCGCGAAACAAAAAACACGGGAAAAATGAGTGGAAACATAGAAGCTTCAATGCTGGCAAAATGAATAAATGAATAAATTGATAGATTATTATAGAGAATTTTTTATAAGTTGGGCACTACGTCAAGTCTTCGCCAGCTTGAGCGATTTCGCTATTTTTAGAAATCTTATAAAATGGAAAAAATCAAAAACATGAAAAGAAAATTTTTTAGTCACTCTCATATTTCGAGATTAAAATGTAAAATATAAGAAAATATAAGAAAATCATATGTTTCATTGGAAAATTATTCTTAGCTTGTTAAAACTCTGAAATATTGAGTGACACTTTTCTCATACATTTGCCCTTATTTGAACTTAAAAACAATGTATAAGAAAAGTTGGTACTCCAGTAATGATTGGTCTCATATCAAATACTTTAGAAGTACTTTATTTGTAATCTTATTGGGAAAGCATCAGCACTTTCTTTTTTAACCGGGTTCTCTCACTTTTCTACTATTAAAATTTTTTGAATTATTTCTAAAATTAAACAGAACAATCCCAAAAAAATTAGCATCTTCCACATCATTCGCAATATTTAAAATTCAAAAGGATCCTCCTCTGATAATAAACCCCCACCTTCCTTCCTGAAAATTTAATATTCTTCCCATTTCTTTTTTTCTATAATTCTGCGCCTCGGTGGAGAAGTTTTCGTTGGATTATGTGCTTAAGTGAAGAAGATGCGAAAAATTCGAAACCTGAGAGTATCAACATTAAGTACTAAGCACGAAGGAAACAAAGCGGGGGTGTACGACTGTACGCTCAGGCTATTAAAGGGATGCCCGTAGACAATACGAAATTTCGATACGTGCCGTGCATTCTGTCTCGAAAACAAGTAAAATCGTAGTTGTTATATACTTTCACACGTGTCTAAGTATAGTTACATTGCAAAATTGTAGGTTTAGATACGTACGAGTACTCTAGTCTAGTCAGTACGAGTGTAGCATGCAAATATACCCGGGAAAGCTCGAAACTTAGCGCCAGCTAATTACAATCTTGACTTCACCCCTGAGCTTCATAACGGGTAACGGCTTCGCCCGCTTCGCCCGCTTCACCAACTTTTTGGCTTATTGTCCTTACGTAGTGTCCACGAGGGATGTCTACCCACCTCATCCTCCCACCCATCCATAGAGCGCGTGTATCCTCCTTTAGAGGCTCAACCTGCAAACTTCGTGGTTCAGGAATTATCTATGAGTGAAGAGGAGAGGAAGATAAAAAGAAAAAGTGGCCGAGTTCGTTAATCTGGGATCTCTGAGGAAGGTCTCTTTTTCATTTCGTGAGAGAAAGTTGTTTAATGCACTTTTTGAACTTGTAGCTATTGTTATAATAATATTTTCATTTTTCGTCCACTAGGACCTAGAAAATGCGAACACTGTCCGCAACATCATGGGTTACATGTTCTTACAGTCCCCCATTCATCCATTCCGCGATTTCTCTCTCATTCTTACTTATTTCTTTGGTGTTTTCCCTTTTTACACCTGTTTCTTGCTTGAACTTACTACCTCACCCTGACTCTCACATATCGCCTTATTTGAATTAGCGCCTTAACTAATTACCTTAACTTATCGCCTTAACTTAACGTCTTTACGCATTAGCATAATGCTTTCTACCAACGCCTCGACTCAACGCTTCGCCCTACGCTTCACACTCCTCTTGAATTAAGGTAAACCGACCATTTTTGAGACAACGTCAGAAGTATGTCTAATACTGGGACAATAATAAATATCGTTGAGTATCTTTTATTTTCTAATATAAATCATAAAAGTAAAAATTGTCTAGTATTTCTGAAGTTATTATGAATGTAATACCACTATTTATTTTTATTCTGACAAGTTATATAGTATATTTAGTCAAACATAATGAAAAATACTCCTAACAATCTGTGGATGAACCGCTGCAAAATTCGACATTTCTTTGTATTTCAAAACTTTCCGCATCACCTTTTATAGCCTTGTATTAATAAAATTTCCTACGCTAACAGAAAAAGTAATGATTTCGCACATTTTTAATACGTTCAAGAATAAAATTCATAACTTGTTTAGCGATCTTATTCAGTAGGTTATGAATATTCAAATTTCCCGCATCTGGATAAATTTTTGACGAAGTTGCCTAAGCCGGGTCGAGATGTCGCTGACCGTCTCAGTTTCGGACACTTCAACGTGAGTTGCACAATTGTGTTCCCAATTACTAAGACGGTCACTTTCGCCGTATTTTTAATTGAATTTCGAAGTATTGTGTTAGTGACATATTGAAAATATTGTTTATGAGCTCGACGCTTGCCGTGCAATTGATTATTCTCTCTGAAGAAGTTTTTCAATCTACTCCATTGCAACATCGAATTCTAACCCCAAACTTTTACCAACTTCTTAGGTAAGTTATTTATAGAAACCCACAAATTTAATTTTGGAATAAAAATAAGTAAGTATGCATTAAAATTTAATAATACAGATCACTGAATTTCTTCTGAGAATGGCCAGACAATCAAAAGTTGTGAAAGAAGAATTCAGTCAAAGAAAAACTAATGGATAAAGTGGATGGATAAAATGGAAAAAGTAATGGATAGAATGGTGAAATGCAGCAACAGAGTTAAAAGGAAAAAAGATAAAAAACCTCCAGAAGCAGTTTAGAAAGCCTCAAAATCTATAGGCAAGGGGAAATCTTTGCGAAAAGCAGCAAACAGTACCAGAGTTCCTAAGGGCACACTATTCAGGATGATAAAGAGTGATACACAAGTTAATTGTAAAAAATGTGCTCCTTCAGTTCTTTATATACAAGAAGAAGAGGATATCATCAAATGGATTTTGTACTGTGCAGGAAAAAGTTTTCCTGTGAACAAAAAACAGTTATTAGATACGGTAGAAAATGATCGACCGGGTAACAAATGGTACAGTTCATTCATGAAGAGGCACAGCAATTTGAGTATCCGAATAGCTCAAAATCTTACAACAACTAGAGGATCCATCTCTGAAAGTAACTTAAGAGAGTGGTTTGAGAAGTTGGAAAAATATTTACAAGAAAAAAATTTGTTAACGCTTGACCCAAAAAGAATATTCAGTCTAGATGAATCATCTTTTATGCTAGCGCCTCCAAAAAAATTATGGTGTAATTGCCCAGAAAGGTGCGAGGGCAACTTATGAAGTTGTGAGTGGTAACGAGAAAGGCAATCTTACCGTTCTTTTTACTGGTGCTCTATCAGGACAATTACTTTCGCTTATGATCTTGTTTGATATTAAGACGATACCAAGAAAAGGAGTTCTTGAGAAGATACCGAATGACTGGACAGTGGGTAGTACAGAAAAGGGTTGGATGACATCAGATAGCTTTCATAAATATATTGTGAATGTTTTTTATGAGTGGCTCATAGAAAATGACTATGAATTTCCTGTAATTCTATATGCGGATAACCATTTATCACATTTAAGAATGCAGTTAGCTAAGTTTTGTGAGGGAACACAAATAGAATAGGACTGTATCCGAATTCTACACATATTATTCAGCCCTCAGACGTGGTATTATTTTTTATGTGTTAAAAAGAAGTACAAAGTAGCTAACGACTCACGGAGAATCCAGATTAATATTGTTGATGTGGAAGAGTACATGTTCGCTAAAATTTTAAAGCAGGCTTTGGAGTCGTATGACTTCACAAACTGCATCGTATGTGTCTTTTGAGCATGTGGAATAGTTCTATTTGATCCTGATGCAGTTCAATACAATGGTCTCAAGAAGAAGAAAAAGCAGAACAAAACTCAACCACTAACGACACAGAAGAGGTTGTTGCAGATAGTTTAACCGGTCATAGTGAAATCTTCCCGCAGAAATTGAAAAGGAAGTACTTTCTTCTCTTATTTCAGAAGATTTCAAACGAAATGAATTTCATGAATTCTAGGCTGGAGATATCGAATAAGAGGGTCTTTTCGAATGTTGAAAGAAGATGAGAAATACTTCTTGTAAGTTAATACTGTATTCTTACTGTATCGGATGATATATACTGTTTTTATTCATTCATGAATTTACTTTTCTAAATAATTGTACATTGTCGATTAATTTATAATTTTCTTTTGCTATTTCATTACATATTTTTATTTTTCATCTTGGATAATGTTGCAAGTAAAGTGAACGAAGACTTAATCAATAATACTAGTGTTGATGGAGTTGTTACTGCTTTAACTGAAAATGATTCGAACATAGAAAATGTAGATTTAATCAATTGTGAAACAGTGTTTGAACATGATTTGTTAAGGAACGAAGTAGGTGACTTAATACAATCAATAAATTCGTTCAATGTAATTGAAAGTCCAGTAATTATAACTGCATCAGCTGAGGCAATTTATGTACATAAGAATTCCGTGAAATTACAAGGTTTGTTACAATTATACTTAAAATTGTTTAATATATTTATTATTCCAATTCATTCTTGTATTTTTTAGACGTGAGCACTTGTGTTGAAGAAGCCACTACTCAAACTGATACACCAGCAAAGCAGACTTTTAGTACGAATACTGAAGCACAGCAGTCCTTTAGCACAAATGGCCATGTTTTTTATGTTTTACTAATCAATAACAAGTGAAAAATCGATTGCCACAAATCAGTTCACAGACAGGAGTAGTAAAACTACGGACGTTGCAAGTCACTATTATACTCATTCTACTAATGCATATCATATATTTTATATTTATTATTTTTGTCGATAATTTTATTCTAAGTGGCTAATCAGAGTTTAATATATCACAAGATATACTTAGAGTTGTAAGAGTTCCTCAATTCGAGCCTAAAAAAAAGGTGCATATTACTAGTGAAGTTACAGTTAGTACTGTAGAAAAAGTTTTGGAAACCCTTCAGAAGAAATAAAATGATGAAATATTAAGGCAAACACAAGTCGAATTGAATAAATAGAAGAAAGATGAGGAAAGAGCATTGAAAGACAAACAGCAAACCGTTGCTCGTCTTTACAAGAAAAAAAAAGAAGGAGTTGAACAAGAGAAAAAAACTATTTGGATTCGCAAATGAAAGTTATAAAAGAAAAGAATGAAAGATGAAATCAATGAAGAAAATCTACGGGTATTAGAAGAGCAGCTTACAACTTCAATTAAGCAGATAATAGAAATTAAACGGGAACTATTGAATGTTGAAGTGCAATCTCTACAATCAAAAATTAAAATAAAACAGAAAAAAATCATAACAATTTGAGTTATTGAGATATTTATTTATAGTGTCTTAACGTTCTTGAGAAATGAAAAGTTATTTCTTCAAGCAAAATCTTGACATGTTGATATGAATTTTATTAAAAAATAAAGGAAAATGAATTTCTTATGATTTATGATAATCTATTCTTGTTTTTAATTCATTCTATAATTGTAAGTAAATTGTACCATTTTATAGTAAAAAGGATATGTTTCGGGTTTCAATCGTGTGCAAAACTACGAAACGTCGGCAAGATTCGTAGTTTTGCACACGATTGAAACCCGAAACATCTCTTTTTTACTGAGATGAATAATTGTGGAAGAATTAAATCTATTGTACCATTTTATGTTGATAAGCCCCATTGGATTTTCTTTGTCCCAGTATTGGCTTCTTTTGTGTCTCACTCAAGGATATACCCTAAGATTCTTGTCCCACTAATGGGCGAGCTGACTGGCTTCAAAAATATTCATTTATTTTAATTAAGTATGAAAGTAATCATGTATTTTTTGTCCTAATCGATAAAATAATGTACTAGCCACTTATTATAATGGTTTTTGTACATTAAATTACAATTCACCATTTCAAAATTATGTTTATGTGGGTAAACTTTCTGTAACTGTCCCAGTAATGGTTGGTTTACCTTACCATGTTTACTCTGCGCCCCCTGATTATTGCTCGCTTTATTTCTTTTTCGCTTTCTCCACTTCAACCTTTTGTTCACATATCTTTTCTTTAAAATAACTATCAATTTCACTTTTATCTACATTTCTATTCCCAATAGGTCTCCTTATTCTCCCGTCTTTCTCTCTTTTCCTCTCTTTCTCCTCTCTTTCCAATTGCCTCAGACATTCCACCACCTCCACTTTTCCTTTTTCAAGCAGGATTTTTCCCATACTCAAGCTTCCTTTTTATATTTCTTCACAATAATTTAGCCAATTCGTTAATGTTGTTTTGCCTCGCTCACCAACCTTTTGACTTATTCTAGCTGTGAATTCAGTCACGAGTGTGTCCACTCTGTTTTTATTAATCATTTCTTGGTGCTCATTTCATGGGCAGTTTGCTTCCTGGTAACAAGTGAATTTGCTTCCTTATAGCGGAAGGATTATTATATAACTATAGATTACTATAGCTAGAAACAATTTAAAATAAATATTAAAGATCATCGTTGTTTTCTTTATCCTTTTAAAACTAACTAAAAACTTTATTTTCATGAACTTAAAATGTTATTTTTAAACATATTTGAATACAAGCTTACAGAAAGTACACAAATTCACAAATAGTCCTACTGAAATGCCAAATAAAATCAATCCCATTAGCAAAAAATCTTTCAAATCCTTCTTTTGCTTTTTTTTGCTTTTTTGGTAATAATTTTCACATCTTTTCAGTTTTGTAGATGACGCTTGATAACAGAATAGTATCATTGGCGATATCATACTTTCTTCGATATTTTTAGGAATGTTTGCTACCAGTTTCACCAAAAAATTAGCCCTGAATAGATATCCAAATAAATATTAATTGAAAAGTTTGACTTTTAACCTTTTTAAATATTCATATATGCTTGAAATTCAGCCAATCTCATTGAACGCGAAATTAATTTAATATGATAATCTAATCGGGTAATGTAATATTATTGCGAAAATTATAATATAAATGTAATTATATGCTTTCACGAAATGAATATTCAAATTTTTATTTGTAAAAATATGGGTAATAGTATACTCTCATGACTTATCTGAATTTCGGAGTGAATGATTTGAAACCTCTTAGAAAATTTTCTTTCTAGTTCAAAAGTAAAATATCAGTCTAGGGAGGACCGAAAATTGTCACAATTTTCCCCAGAAAATCAAAAAAACAATGAAAATCCGTAAAAATTAGGTTCAACTAATTCTATCTCGTTCTGTAGAGCCACGTATAGTAATATATTTTCAGGTGCTGATTACGGATATGACTTTGAAAATAGCCATTAATGAGATTTTCAAAATCAATTCGAAAAAATAGTTATGAAATTGCTAAAAACAGCAATTATTGACAATTTCTCGAGCTGGAAAAGGGATTGGATGTGACGAAACTTGCCCCTTTCTTTTTTCAGCTCGAAAAATTAGAGCTAAAAAGTAATCGAGCTAGAAATGGGTTAGTCGTACAGAAAATTCCGGAACGATAGACAGTTCGTGTTTTATAAGTAAATAGGTAATAAATAGATTATTATTATAAGGCATGAGAATATCTTTTGAAATAATTATATATTTTTTGTTATTATATATATGTATGTACAATTATTTGAAAACATAGTTCAATCACTTCGTTTCGAATCAAGATGTATTTTCCATTCTTGCATCAACTTGGAATTATGTCAATGAAAACATTTTTACTGTAAAAAACAAATTTTGCAACTATTATAAATGAACCTAATTTCCTTCAGTTTTTCAAACATCATAAATAACCATAACTTCCTCACACTATAATTAAATTCGATAATATTATAGGTCAATCAATTTGTCTCAAGACAAGGAATCTTTTATATTCTTGCTTGAATTTCGAATTATGTGAATCAAAAATGTTTTACTATGAGGAACACATTTTTCAAATATTATAATGTGCTAAAAAAATCGTAATGATTATTTTTAGAAATCCTTCTGTCAATTTACAGATATTTTTTGTGAAAATGAGCCCTTCAAATTTCATTGATTTACCTACAATTGTCTTCAAGTTATCGTGCTCACACGAAAATGTGACATGCACACACACATCCACATTAACATCAACACACACATCCACATCCACATCAACACACACAGGCACACACATCCGGAAAATTGCTTAGACCATTGTATTAGATATGTTTTGATTGAGGAAGATTTAATTAAACAAATTAAAAAAATTTCGAAATTGTCACAATTACAAAACTTCCTCTATTAGGAAGCAAAAAGATCGACAAATTTTGCGAAGTAATTGAATTGTTAACCACACTGATTTTCCAGTCTGCTTAGTAAACAGAGGAATGATTTTCTTACATCCCCAAAAAACCACTCTCGCAGTGACATGGATCAAAATTCACTTTGAGGGATTGTATGAGTTGTTACTTAGCTTCAACTGAGCAAAATCGAAAAATTTTCTGAGTGATGACAGTTGTTAACCCCCATAATTTGTTATCAACATAATAAACAAAAGAATGATTTTTTCTAATGCCCTGAAAACCACTCTCGTAGTGAAACACATCTGAATATAATTTGTGGCTTGTTGTCAATTTTTGTTTATCCCCTACCGAAAAAGATCTGAAAATTTCTGCAGCAATCTATGTTGTTGGCTTCACTGATAGTTTTAACAACTCAATAAACAGAGAGATGTGTTATAACTTTTCGCTTATCACCCACAAAGGAAGATCTAAAAATTCCACCGGTAATGTAAGATGATGGCCGCATTGATTTTTTTAACAACTCAATAAACAGAAGGATGATTTTCTATTATTTACAGAAAACCACCCTCGCAGACACACATCTGAATTTACATTGAGGTGTTTGATAGATTTTTGTTCATCCCCTACACAGAAAGATCGAAAAATATCTGCAATAATGTAACTTGTTGTGCCGCACTGATTTTTTTATAACAAAATAAAGAGGGATAATATTCTCACATGCTCAGAAACTATCCTCACAATGTCACGGATCATGATCTATCTTGAGGGGTTATAATATATTTTGAAGATGTTATAAATTTTTGTTTGTCCGCCACTAAGAAAGATCGAAAAATGTCCGCTGTAATGCGAGTTGTTAGCAGCACTAATTTTGTAACAACTCAATAAACAGGGGCATGATTTTCCCACATCCTTATGAAACCACCCCCGCAGTGGAACCGATCTCAATTTACATTGAGGGGTGTTAGAAGTTTTTTTTCATCCCCCAGTAAAAATGATCGACAAATTTCCACAGTTTTGTTAGTCGTTAGACCCACTGATTTTGTTATCCACCCAGTGGACCGGGATATGATTTTCTCATATCCCCAGAAAACCGCTTTCGTCGTAAAATAGATCTGAATTTACTTTAAGGATGTTATAAATTTTTGTTCATCCGTTACTAAGAAAGATCGATAAATCTCCGCAGTAACGTAAGTTGTTCACCGCACTGATTTTGTTAACAACTCAATAAACAGAAAAAAAAAAATTTCCGAAGGGATGAAAATGATTGGCCTCACTGATTTTCTCATAGTAAACCGGGAATAATATTTTAACATCACCAGAGAACGACTATTGTAGTGAAACTGCTTTGAATTTACTTTAAGGGGTATTAGGAATTCTTCTTCATCTCCTTTCAAAAAAATCAGTGAAGTTCCGTATTAATGAAAATTGTTGGTTTATTGAGTTGATAAAAATATCAGCGGGTCCAGCAACATTGATCACTTCAGAACCCTGACGATCTTTCTCAGTCAGGGATGATCAAGAATTTTTAATATCACCTTGAGTAAATTCAGATCTGTGTCACTGGAAGAGTAGCGTTCTGGGGTTGTGAGAAAATCATCACTCTGTTTATTGAGTTGTTGAAAAGATCAGTGCGGCTAACAAATCACACTACTGAAAAATTTTTTCGATCTTTCTCAGCAGGTGATAAGCAAAAAGTTATAGCACCCCTCCAAGTAAATTGAAATCCGTGTGACTGCAAGGATGGATTTCCGGCAATATAAGAAAATCAACCCTCTGTTCATTGAGTTATTGGAAAAATCAGCGTGGCCAACATCTCACGCTACTGCGAAAATTTTTGAAACTTTATTAGTAGCAGATAAACAAAAATCTATAACTGCCCACAATGTGAGTTGAGACGTGTTTCACTGCGAGGGTTGTTTTCTGGGGATATAAGAATATCAATCCTCTCTTCCTCAACCTGTTAAAAAATCAGTCTAGCCAACAACTTACATCGGTGAGGAAATTTTTCTGTCTTTCTTAGTAAGGGATGAACAAAAATTTACAACTCCCGAAAAACTGAATTGAGATCCATGTAACTGCGATCGTGGTTTTCAGAGAATGTGTGAACATCATCCCCCTGTTTATCAACTTGTTAGAAAAATCAGTGCGGATAACAACTAACACTACTACGAACATCTTTCGATCTTTCTTAGAAGGTGATAAGCAAAAAGTTGTAACACCCCTCAAACTGATTTCAGATCCATGTCACTGCCAGGGTTTTTTTCTAGGGATGTGAGAAGAGCATTCCTGTGCTAATCGAGTTTTGAGACAATCATTGCAGCTGACAGCTAACTTTACTGCGGAAATTTTTTGACCACTTTTAGTAGAGGAAGAGCAAAAATTGCCAACACCCCTTGCACTAAGTTTTGATCTATGTCACTGCGAGGGTGGTTTTCTGGGGACTTGAGGAAAGCATCAATCTGTTCTTTGAGTTGTGTAAAGGATCAGTACGGCCTAGTTGTTAGAACATCAATCCCTAGTGAATTGAGATAATCAAAAAATCGGTGGGACCAACGACTTTGATGATTTGAACAATTGGTCGATCTCCCTATGTTAAGTCAGGACAAACGAAATTTCTGACATCCCTGAAATTTAGTTTACGTAAGTGCTCTTGTGGGAATGATTACTTAGGCATGTTTCAAGATTATTCGTCGCGCAATTCCCTATCGTAATCTTTAAACTTTTCAGATTTTTTTTAACTGCACCAGCACTAGTGCCAACTATTCGTCGCTAATTTTTGAAAAAAGAATTTTCGATTTATTTTTTTATTTCTTATGCAGTCAGTCATATTAATCCGGACACTCGTCTAGGACACACTTTTCAATTCTATAGTGAAAAGAAAGGAACACGTATTTAACAGTTTGCGCAGAGTTTTTAATTTTTTAAATATTGTTTTACAAAAATTCGAAAACAACCTGCAAATTCTCAAAAACTGACCAAATTTTTTTTCAAAATGCAATATTTTCCGAACAATCGTGGGAATTCAGGAATTTCTTTTTTTGTCATACGTAGGAGTTCTTGCTCTTCCAACTGATCCGAAAAACATCATTAATTTAGAGAAATGACAAAATGGTGGGTTTTTTCTAAAATTCTTGAAAGTGTTTTTTTTAAATTGGTAAAGCCCCATGAAACTAATAGAATTCCTCCTTTATATATCACAAAAGAGCAAGGTGTATTATTTGTATAACTTTTCTAGATGTGCAAGCTCTTGTCTAAATATTTGTTGTACCTTTCGTTATTTTGGAGAAAAACACGAAAATTCAATTTTTTTTAAATAATTTTTTTCTATGTGGAGCAGCGATTAACTAAAAACGAAACTCAGGAGATATGCAGGTCATATTACCATCTGTGGTCGATATCTTTTAATCACTTTTGTATATCTTCGAAATCTTTGAAACCTTTGAAATAGTTATAAATCTGTATAAATCATCTATAATCCCTCCAAAATAAAACAAATTGAATTTAGTCCCTAAAGTTATCTAAATATCCCTTGAAATTTGCAAAATCCCCTAAATTCTTTTTGAAATACTTAGAAGTCTTATAAGATCCCTTGAATCTTGAAAAAGTCTATTGAATTTTTTAAGATCTTTACAAATCCTCAAAAATTTTTTGACGTTCCTGGAAATTTTTTTAATATCCTTAAATTCTTCGAAATCTTATAAATTAAATTTAAATCTCAAAACTCCTCCCAAATTTTCTTCATTCCTCTATATCTCTTGGAATTGTTGAAATTCTTTGATATAAAATTGAACTTTTTTTCCAAAGTTGTAATCCCTAGAAATCTTTGTCATTCCGTGAAATCCTTGGAGGTTTAATAAAATCCTTCAAATCTTTGAAAATCCTACAGCATTCTTTCAAATTACTCGAAATTTATCAAATGCCTCTAAATTCTGTATAATCTTTTTAGATAACCCATAATATTTAAAATCCCTTAAAATTTTACAGTTCCTTGATTTCTGTTGAAATTGATGGAATCCCTTAAAATAAAATTTGATTTGTTCCTCCAAGTTCTATAGAAACTAGTTAAAATCTCTTAAAATCTTTGAAAATCGCAAAAATCCATTAAAATAAGTAGAAATCATTTAAAATGTCTCAGTCGTAAATTAAATTGAACTTGTTCATTAGATTTCCCTAAACACCCGTCCAAATCTCTAGAAATCTTCGAAATCCCATGAAGCCTTTGAAATTCTTGGAGATTTAATGAAATCTTTCAAATCTTCTGAAATCTTTTGAAATAATTCAAAACCCCTTAAAATATTTGGAATCACTAAGAATGCCTTGAAATTCAATTTAATTTAATTTATTTTCCAAAGTTCTCTATAATTTCCTTGAAATATTTGAAAATTCCGAAAAATTTTTTTAAATCCCTTGAAATTTTCAAAATCTTTTGAAATCATTTGGAATCCCTCAAAATTTCTTAAAATCCTCGGCAAATCGTAAAAATGCATTAAAGCAAGAAAAATCATTCGAAATCCCTTAAAATCTTTGGAATCGTTAAGAATCCTTTGAAAGTCAATTTAATTTCATTTATCTTCTAAAGTGCTCTAGAAATCCCTTGAAATCTTTGGAAATCCTACAAAACTCTGTAAAATTTCTTGAAATTGTTTAAATCTCTGGAAATCGTTGGAAATCTTACAAAATCCCTTAAAATTCATTGAAATTATTGAAATTCCTTGAAATTCTTTGTAATCTTTCAAGATAACATAAAATATTCAAAATCCTTTGCAGTTTTTAGAAATTCCTTTATATTTCTTGAAATTGTTGAAATCCTTTGAAATAAAATTTAATTTAGTCACTAAAGTTTTTTCAGAATTTGTTAAAATCCCTTGAAACCCCTTGAGATCTTTGAATATCGTAAAAATGTATTAAAATGAGTTGAAATTATTTTAAATCTTTCGAATAAGTTAAATTAAACTTCTTCATTAAATTTTTAAACTTATTCATCAAATTTTTCTAAAGAAACGTTCAAACCCAAGAAATCTTTGAAATGTTCCTGAATCTCTCAAAAGTTTAAAAATCTTAGGAAATTCGTTGAAATTCTTTAAAATGAATTAAAACATTCGGAAATCCCATAAAGTCCTCTTAAAAACCCCAAGATCCGTGAGAATCCCTTGAAATACTCGGAAAACCTTGGAAATTCCTTAAAATCTCCCGATATGTTTCGCAATATTTGAAATCATTTCAAATCTCTTGAAATTTTTATAAAATCTGACGAAATTGCCTAATTTCGTAGAAATTCTCTCGATTCCTTGAAATTAGTTGAAATTATTGTTGTATTTGAAATCATTGAACTCTTTTGAAATTGCGTAAAATTTCTTGAAGTCTGTGGATTCCTGTTAAACCCCTTCAAATAATTTAAATTCCTACATTAAGTAAGTAAACATATAATTTGTTTGTGGCTTCTCGATAGTTCGCATCAATTCTCTCATTATTTCAACATAAATTATTTCATGATTGATTTTTTTATAATGATTTTCTATAATACTGTTTCTAGAATTGTGAAAAAATTAGAAGAAATTTATTTTATGGAACTATCAGTCAGTTTGAGTATTGATGTATAAATCGTGATATATGATTGCTCTGGGAAGCTCTTCACCTGAGGTGATTGCAAGAGGGAATGATCAGCGACCTGTATCGAAGCGTTATCGCGGAACGAGTGTGTTATACAACGAGACTAGAAAAGAACGAGTTACGCTCACCCCGAAAGGGGTTTGGCTTAATGGTATAAAAATAAATAATTATATTTTTTCGTGTGGAGGGGTCACAAGGGATTATCAAAAGTTAAATAGGGTTGCATGGGATTACACGAGATTGGATAATATTTCAGAGAATGTGTACACTAGATAAGAAGAATAATTGACCCCTCAGATTGAACTTTGGAAAAAAAGGAATAAAAGAGGAAGGACTCTTTTTGAATGTCCTTAATGTCAATAAGTCTAAAAGCTCTACAGTGTTAAATCTAGCGTAAGTTTGAAGAGGACTTTCTGTTTGTATTGCAGCAAGTAAAGCTTGGATGAGGCAAATTGGATGAGAGATTTAACTTTGGATGTATCTTTGCACGTAAAGGGTTGTTCATGACGTCCCCTTTCTATCGACACAAACAAGAGTAGAATAAGCCAAGTCCGCGTAGAACATGGGTGGCTCGCTGGCTCGAGAGGAAACGGGGTTGAAAGAAATGGTACAAAGGGAGGGTGGCAGCGCGCCCTCTGTCTCTGTTAATGCATCGCCTCCGGAATGGCCGATTAATTCCAACTACGGGAAGGAAGCGACTATAACTCGTCTCCGAGGAAGCATTCTTAATCCGCGCACTCTTTATTCCCAGACTCTATTCCCTTGTCTCTCCATCTAGCTATCTCTTTCTTTCTTTCCACTCTCTCCCTTGCTCTCTCTCTGATTTTCCCTCCTTTTCTCCTTATTTCTTTCTCTTTCTGTATTTCTCTCTTACTCTTTTAACACTACAACCCCTCGAAGAAATTTCTTCTCTTCTTTTTTCATCTCTTTCCTCCTCTTCCCTTGTCTCTCCATCACGCTGTCTCTTTCCTTTCTCTCTCTCTCTCTCTCTGATTTTCTCTCTTTTTCCCCTATTTCTTTCTCTCTCTTTTTTCACTTTCTGTCTTTCTCTCTTACTCCTTCAAAACTACGACCTCTTCGAAGAAATCTCTTCTCCCTCTTTTCAGTACAGAAGGGATCCCGCACGTTTTCAGAGTTTCAGTAACAGCCAGAACACACTGCCAGTGGCAATAGACTTTGTTTCTTTGCCGAAGGAGGAAGGTCCCGCTATTTACGGCAGCATAGTGCAGTTCTTATTAGGATTCCACGGAGACGGTTTATCGGAGGGGGAAGGAGTCTCTCATTCGTTTCTTTCTCCTTATCTATTTTCCCCCTTTTATACTTCTAGAAGTCTCCTTTTATTCCCTCGTGAGATTTCTCACGTAATGAAAGATTCTCTTAGACGTGTTTAATGCCGGAAGAATTTTCGCACAGCTGCTAATTACCCAATTCGATTACTTACATTATTGCAAGCGTCAATCTTTCAATATTTCAGATGCACTCTTGAAGATGCTATCCCGTAGTATTCTTCATGTAACCTCTATATTCTCATGGCCTAGTTTTTTCTTTTAGTCTCCTAAATGATGACCCAAATTTTCATTCAACTTTTCACGGTATACTACTTGTACTTCTGTCTTGTGCAAATTTTTCATTTTGACTCGCAACTGCTTCAACTAGACAAGCCTTTTTCTAAGCATAAACTAATTAATGTCTCTTCGTTGCCATTCATTTTTGGGTCTCCGAATTGAACGAGTACCCTGTCCGTACCTTCGCGTTGAAAACCAACTCAGTCATTCATATCTCCGAGAAAGATGATTCTTTCCTTAGGGTCGCAGTTACCCAGAATACCACTTAATGAGTCCCAAATGATATCTTATACATCAATACTGTCACTGTCAACTGGAGCGTAGCACGCTATAATAAATAGCCTTCTGATTCCCACTTTCATTCTGATCTATAGTAATCTAGGAAATACACATTCATACTTTTTGAAATGCTGTTTTACTCTCTCGTTTATAATCACACAATCTTTCTTATCTCACATCCCCTCTTCTTCATTTCAGGTGCACATGAAATATCAAGCTCCCTCACGTGCTTTGAATCCCGCAATTTCCATTCTTTAAGATTATTTACACCTCTAGCATTCAAACCCCTAATCTCCATTTATCGCCTGAAACTTTTCCGAGGGCATGCCTTTCGTCAACACAAGTCTCAGATTGTTAAAAAGTGTTTTGACTGATCGTATTGCTCATTTAGCTAGAGATAAGTGAAGAGATATCACATTTATTGCCGAACTTGGGCACTGAAGAATAAGGATATCTTTTGAATGAGGTCTGATTTTAAATTACTACTTCTACTCAAATCGACCTGTAATCTGATTATGGGAGACATTTTTTATATTTTCAAGCTTTTATCTAATTAAAACTGATATTTTTGATTCATGTAAATCGTACAATTGTACAGATTATTCAAACTCATATTGTACAAAAATTTTATTGGAGGTAAGTAGAACAATTATCTTATGATAAGACTTAAATTTTGAATAAATGAAAGCTAGCATGCCGTGAGGGCCTAACCCAAGTTTTCACGATTTTACAGGAAAGACAAAAAACACCCTCAAAAACCGAATCTAGAATTTAAAAAAAAAAGAGAAAACAGTTTCGAGATAAATCGGTTCTGAATTGAACCCTAAAACGTTTGATTCGAAAAAATTACTAGGTTCCGCGAATATGTGGAAAGCATTTTTGTTTCGCGCAAGACGCACATTTTTTCAACTTTGGACAGTGATAAAAAAAGGCATGCTTAGAAAAATTTTTGTAAAATGAGATTATAAAAAAATCCTTTCGGCAGGATGTGTATTAGAACTCGTTTGATTTTTTAAGCCTATAATATCATTTAAAGACGAAATTTTTGCAAAATCAAAAAATAGATGAATGAGAATCAAACGATTCAATTTGGACGAAACACCCTCAAATTTCTCTATTCGAATTCAAAAACATACAAAAATAAAAGAAGAGGAAGGAAAAAGAAGGCAACCTCCAAATCCTCTTCCTTCTTTTCTTTTTTGTCTCACTTTCGAAAATTTTTGAATTAGGCCCTTACGGTATGTTATTAGGCACTATGCAACGTGGATAGGAAGAACTATGCACTTTCAGCAAATCCATTGAATGTCTGCCCTTGAATGATTTTTCTACTTAAATTTGCTTATTTTTGAGGCGTTTAAAATTCATCTTTCAACCTGATTTTTTTCTATGCTACTTGTAATTCCAAAAGCAGATTTAAGTTCATATTTTACAGAATCGCGTATGCGGAACAAGTAGAATAATCATTTCTCAGTCACACTAAACCCAGAATTTTTTATTATCAACAACTTGAATTCTTTATGAGAATCAAGCAGTTGGAAAGTATTACATTGGCAGACATTCTTGGATGTTGTTTGACCTTAAACTACTTTTTATACTCAGTCATATTTACATTTCACGTTTTTAAATAATAGATGATGAAGAAATACACCTAAGATCCATTTTCTTAGAAAAAAATCGTAAATTCTATAGAGGTGGACATAGCTGAGAATAGAGGTAGTTGAATTTTCATCATATTTCACAAATAATTTTTTTTTAATAGAAGATTTAAATAGAGTTGTGGAAGTTTAACTCAAAATATAGAAATACGTAACCCTTTTGACCATAGAGAAACGAATTTTTGTGAAACCTATATTTTTTTATTTCATACTAAAGTCCGTACATTTTTAATTACGCAAATACAGTCACTGTTTAGTAGAAGCACCGCAACAAGAAATATGTCAACTATTTCGACTTTTTTTATTTGAAATTCGCAGGCTAGCCAATAAGGCCATTAAAATCGGCCATTAGAATCAACCTTCGTTTTTCATCTCTGATTAGTAGAAGCGATTAAACAACTCAAGGTTCTTGTAATACTTTAAATATTATTAATTTATTTTCCAATTTTCTTCGGAATGAAATTTATACATTGAAGGCATTATAAAAATCAAACAATTGGAAAGTGTTTCTTTGTAAGATCAGTTGCACCAGCTCCCTCTCCCCACTCATAATTTGAGACTTTTTTGTAGTTATAGCCAAGTTCACAAATAGAAAATTTTGCGCTAACAAATTAACGAAGATATCGTTTTTTGGGAGGGCCAGTGTGACGTAGGTGTCAAATTCTCTACAGTGATATTAAATTTAAAATTACTGGCAGGGAGGCATTCGACTTCAAATGTGCTCATATTCACTACAAAAAAGTTTTGAGATTCTTGAAAATTGTCCACGATACGCCAGGCCACAAAAATTTTCTACATATCTAAAAAATTGCCCAAGATATAGTTTGCGCAAAATTTTTTATTGATGGCGCATTTGAGCGTAGTTGAAATTATGACGCATGACTATCATGAATTAAAAAGAATGTTATCATTTTAGGAAAATCGCGCCAGCCCTCCCCCTCAATTTGTGTCGCTGATAACTCGGTTATCAATGTGTTGCAAGGTTTTGCTTGATAGCACATTTTCGACGTAATGCAGTGGGCTGAAAAAAGTCTAAAATTATGAGGATGGAGGGGCTGGTGCAACTGACTTTACATAGCCATATATCTCCTGGCGATGTCTGACCTTTAACTACTATTTCTACTTGGACATATCTCCTGGATTTACTGCTGCTTTCTGAAGTTTAATTCAATTATAGATTAAACGTTCAGAATGTGATTATTCTTCGGTGTTTGTTGCCATTTCATACTTTTATGTGCTTAAGAGAAGGCATTAAAATTAGCGTAATGAGGGGAGGAAATAGACGGTTCTAGCATTATTATCTACACGTGTTGTTTATTGATTGTCCAGTCATCTCGGAACGACCAACTGTGCAGCACGGCTGCCGGTAATTGCCAATTGGCAAAGTATGGCCCATCGGAATGAGTACTCGTGGTGTGAATGTTAAAACTGATTTTATACTTAAACGCAGTTAAAAGATGGAAATCCGATTTCATGCAATCCTCAAGCAAATTATTGTCCTTCAGGAATCAGGGAAAATGGAAGAAGACAAAGTTGATGATAGAGGTAATAGAGGTGAATGGAGAAGGGTAGAAAGAAAGGGGAGAGGAAATAAAATAAGAAATTAGAAGGGAAACGGTCGAACTTAAAGAAGAGATAAGGAAATGGGGAGAATTCCGGTAAAATTTGGAAAAAAGGATGCAGACTATAGACCAAAGAACAGAAAAGCAGGAAGAGCCTAGTAAAAAGGATTTGGAAAGTAGGATAGAGAAGATAAACAGCTCGAGTCGCGAGTTTTGTGGTGGAAAGAGAAAAAATGATAATAAGAAAAGGTTGAGAAACAGAGAGAAAAGAATAGAAAGCCAAAAAAGATAGGGGGGATAGATGTGAAGGTGGAGATAGAGGAAGTGAGAAGTATAAGAAAAGAAGAGGGGAGACAAGAGCAAATAACATAAGTGGAAATAAAGTAAAGCAAACATAAGAGGGAAGAAATAAAAAAGAAAAGGGCATTATATGGGAGCTTGGTGATAATAGAGGATGATGTAACATGGGAAGTAGGGAATATTTAGTATAAGCTACGAAAAATAGCGTAAGAGAAAGGAAAGAAGGGAAGGAGAACGTTGGTTGAGTATAGGAGAATACAGAAAAAAGGTATAGGGTGAGATAAGCACTTAGAGAGGGAAGAGTTAGTGAAAAGTGGGGTGACGGTGGACTAAGAGAGAAAGTGTCACAAGAGAGGAAAATAAGAAATAGTAGGAAACAAAAGGAGACGGCAAATGAAAGAAAGGAAGAATGAATAGTGTGCTGCTGGATTGTAGCAGGCTTATAAAAAGCGGAAAGGGAATTTATAAGAAATTTGAAACCATAGAAGGTGGTGGTATTGATGGAAAGGTGGCTAGATGAAATGGGATGGGAAAAAGTAAGGAGTACATGTTCTAACCAAGATTTCACAGATGGAACGTTCAAAATGCAAAGAGGATAAGTGAAAAAGGCAGAGTAATGGGAGGAATGGTGATGCCAATGAGGAAGAAATATATAGCATGGAGGTTTAGGAAAAAGATGAAATAGGAAAAAGTAGGCTTAATAGTAGAAGAGATAAAGATGGGAGGTTAGAGCTGGAAGTTTGTGGGGATGCATGTTAGAAATCTGAAGAGATGAAAGAACTTATGGAAGAAAATGAAGAATGGATGAGACTTATAATAAGAGCAGACCTTGATCCGAGAACAGGAGATAGAGGAGGAAGGGGATAGGGAGGAAAGCGAGAAAGAAAATCCAAAGACAAGGTACCATATGGGGAAGAAAATAGTTAAAGAGTTTGGAGAAAATGTGATTGTTTACCTCAGACTAAAATATAGAAGAAGATAAGAAAGGGGAATATACATGCTCAGGAGGAGAAAAGGGAACGGTAATTCATTATGTGATAATAGACAACGGAGTAAAAGAGCAGATCAAGAAACTAGAGGCAGGAAAGTATATAGATCTGGATCACTTTTCTAGAATACTGACATTAGAAGGTGAAAAGAGTTAAAAAAATATGGATAAAAAGGAAGCGCAAGTAAAAAGAACAGAAAAAGGGGATTGGTCAATAGGATGAGAAGAAAAATTCAAGGAAAAAGTCAGGAAGGAAGAAGAAATTTTAAAAAATTAAGTGGGAGAAGGAACTTTAAACGATGGGATGGAAATAATGACAGGAGAATTGGAAAGAGTAACAGAGGTCACAGGCAAATAAGAAGCTAGTGAAAGATAGGTTAAAAATGGTTATGATGAGGAATGTAAGGAAGAAAAGAAGGAAGTGAAAACAGAATTAAGAAAATGGAGAAAAGGGAAAAGAAGTGAATCAAAATATAGGAGAAAAAATAAGGGATATACTGAGATGTGTGATGAAGAGAGAGGAGCAAAACAAAAGGTTTAAAGAAGAGGGGCAAAAAAATAGCGTTGAAAAAATGATTCAGAAGGTAGTTGAAGAAAGCAAAAAAGATCTAAAGGAGGGAACCAAATTATTAATATAGCAAAATGGAAGAAAATATTTTATGGATTTGCTAGAAGGGGTAGAGAAGAAAGTGAGGTAGCGAGAAAAAGAAGAGAGGAAAAGTCAGGTACAAGAGGATATAACAAGGAAAGAGATAGACAAGGTCTTAGGAATAATGGGAGATGGCGAAGCTGGTTTATGATTTGTATGAAATTTAAAATAAAGTTTGGAAGTATGGTTGGAATGAACTACAGGAATGGAAAAAGCACTCACTAGTCTATACTTTTGTACAGCAGATATAGGTGCAAGGAAAGGAAAGAGATTGAGAGGTGACAAGAACGGTATAAAAGGTGGACACTAGGAGTAGATTGGAGGACACCTCGATATATGGTGAGAGAAGAAGCACAAGTCGATAAATTAAGTACAAGAGCGGGAAAAAGACCATTGATGTTTGAAGAGAAGATGAGGGTCAGAAAGGGAGGGGAGCTAGCGGAAAGGTATCTGAGAGTGGTAGAAAGAAGGAGAGGGAGGGCATTAGAGTTAACGATATGGGAAGAAGACAGATGAAAGTTCCTTAGTGATAGAGATATAGGAGATGGGACTGGAGTAAACTACGAAGATTGAAGAAAAAAGACAGGGAAAGACAATGAATAAGAAGAAGATGAAGATGTTGGATGATTGGGAAGTCGAAATATAATGAATGGTATAAGATAATAAAAAAGGAAACAGTACCAAAGTATTTGGAGAAAGGATAGGGAGAGAGAAGATGGACAAGAGAAGCAAGATTCAGATGGGTAAATCAGGTAAGGAAAGGGATGTACTGGGAAAAGGAGGAGAACAGAAGGTGCAGAGTATGTCTTTATGGGAAGGATGTATCAGTGGAATTGAAGATGAAGGAAGCTACTGAATGAATGAATGAATGAAGCTGAGGAAGGAAATTAAAAAGTACTTTTGTGGAGCGTTTTGGATAATAGGATCATCACCCTAGCAGGGTGAGTGAGTACAGTAGGTAAGATGGATTTGTCACGCATCACCGTCGGTTTAGTCGATAACGTGACGAGTTAGTGGTGGGTTGAGGAAGGGCGTTAACTAGACAGAGCGGCACTCAATTATTACCGTCAGACCTCGTGTAGTTTAACTCATCCACTCACTCCCACCTCGCATTTCGCATTTCTCATCGTTTCCTCCCAACCTTGCCCGTTCTCCACCACACCACCAATGTCGCCATCACCACTTCCCCTCGACTAAACACTTTACGAGGAGCTTGCCTGCACGTCCTGTGCGCTCAGTGTCATACTCGCAACGGCGCTTTATCGAAAATGGCACCCCGTTAACGGCTGTTCCCGTATAGATACCAAATAGGTGTACAGACGTAAGGCAGGACGTCTCGTCGCATCGGCCCGCCGTTTTCTATCTATGTAAGCTAACACGGCGATTGAATTTGACGTCTTGCGCCTCGAGAGCAAGATAACTACTTCCGGATATTCCTTCCTCAGATTGCAATCTAATCTGATTTCTATAA
>JAUMHM010000078.1:10539413-10561362 GCA_032362435.1 Melikaiella ostensackeni
AGAAGTGAATTGCAATGTTCACGAAACGTCGGCAAGATTCGTAGTTTTGCACACGATTGAAACCCGAAACATCTCCTTTTAACTATTATGAATTATCGTGAAAGCATTAAATCTATTATCAAAATGAAATTGTTCAACTTTGAACACTTAGAATTAGCGGTGTTGCAATTTTAACTCATAGCTAATTAAATTGTCTGATTTTTTATATTATAGTAGGAAATTCTTCAATTTTGAGAGTTTCTGAACCAATAATTTTCAATTCCGAGTTATTTAATTCCAAACGATTTTATTTGAGGTGATACAAGTATTCGAAATAATGTCCTTCTTTCATAGCTTCATGTCATCTAGAATTGGTTGATTTGAAACGTTTTCAATTCAAAATCGTGCAATAATATTGTTTTTCAAATTTCAAACGCTCTCAATTCAAAATTATTAATTATTGCTTACTGTTTAAGAAAGTTCCAACAACATAAATATTTAAAAACTTGTTTAATAACGTATTTTTAAATCTTTTATAGCAAATTGTCTTAGCAATGTGAAGAAAACTAGACTGAAAAGTGATTATAGGTATAAAACAGAAAAGCAAAGACACTAGTCAAAGAAAGTAAAAATAAAATCCAAGCGGAAGAAGTGAAAAAAATGCAAAAATTTTGAAGCAAATAAAAAATCATTTTGGAAATGGATTAAGAAAATTGGGAAAGGAAGAACCAGCACTGAGCTTTCTGGAATTTAGAATGCTGACGCTGAAATGGTATGGGATACGGATGAAGTTAAAGACTGTATGAGTGATTTTTTCACAAAATTGTATGAAGGTCAAGCAACGAAACGAAGAAATTGTGATACAGTAGAGGATATGTTAGACGATCCTGTCGTAACTAGCGGAATAAGGATCGATATTCGCGGTGTTATATCCGCTATTAAGAAACTTAAGAATGGTGAGGCTGCTGGTGTGGAAGGTATTACCGCTGAAATGCTTGAGAGCGGTAGCGGATATTTATTGGTGTGGCTGAGCGAATTTATGAATATGTGTGCTGAGAACGGTGAAGTCCCAAATGATTGGAAAAAGGCGATTATCGTTCCACTCTACAAGGGAAAGGGCGATAAAGGTGGCAGTACTAATTATAGAGCGATTAGCCAACTCAGTACCGTTAGCAAAATATTTACCAAAACACTTGTTGGTAAAGTTATGGGAATGACTGAAGGAAGGGTCAGGGAAGTCCAATGTGGATCTATGCCAGAAAGATCTTGTACAGATCAAACATTTAGCTTGAAACAGATCATGGAAAACATTTAAGAATAAATAAATAAGTTTTCTGTGCATTTGTTGATCAGAAAAAAGGTTTCGATGAGGCGGTTAGAACTAAACTTTGAGAAGTTCTGAAAGAGCATGAAGTAAGTGGATGGCTTCTAAAAGCAATAAGAGCGATATATAATGGTATATAATTGTAGTGAAGCGAGTGCAAGAGTCAATGGAGAATTGAACGATTGGTTTGATATCATGCAGGGCGTTAGGCAGGGCTGCGTTAAGTCCCCTTGGATGTTCAATATACAGGGTGTTTTTTTTATCTCGAGACATCGAAATATCTCAAGCAATACGCAATCAACGAAAAAAATGTTCGTTATAAAAACTTTCTATTTTCGAGGAGGAAAAGCGACTCCAACCGAAATAAACCGACCGTTTCTCTTTTTTATCTCTTTTAACGTTACAGGTTTCACCTGAAAATTACTTTGTCTTATTGTTGTTTTCAATTATTTGTAAACAGCTCCTCCCATCTTGGAGGAAATATTCGCGAGAGAACGAGGCTCGACTGAGAACCAAACAATGTGATTTCTTGTATTGTTTTCACTAGGTTTTATTATTTTTTTGTTGGACACACTATCATGAGCTTTTCATAGGGAGAAATAGTTAGAGTCACTCTAGCTGATTCTTTTGGTTTTTTTTCTTCGTCATTAACCGAGATTTGAGGACGAGAAAAAAATGGAGGAAGGAGTGGTTCCGCTTGGAGTATCAACTACCATCAAGGAACGGCGGTATGGACGGCGAGGAAGCAAGGCAGGTTGAATTCGCGCAGGCACAGGCGCAACCGAGTATTGTTCACCGGAGGTGGAATGTGGATGCAACTCCTGCATTCCAAATCCTGTACCTGGCGTCATTCAAAAATAAATTAAAAATTCTGGATAAATTAATTTAAAGCCTTCTCTTTTTGCTTTGTTTGAATAAAATGGAAAAATAAGAATCTTCGTTTCACTTTCGTTTGAAAGCACATTTCTTGAATAGTCAACAATGTCATTTTCTGCAAATGCATTGCCATCTGACGTGAATCGGAAAAATTTTTTTGAATAACACTTACGAACTTTCTAATAGAAAATCTGAATCCGCAATAAAAAATATAGGTCCTCATTTGAAATTTTAAAGTTACCCCCCTACCGACAAAAGGTGTTGATCTCCGGACAGTGAAAGTTCGTGGACTGGCGTTTGCAGATGATAAGGTTGTTACTGCAGAATCATTTGATGCTTCGCAGATAATGTTGAGCAGGCTAAATACCAGCATGGAGAGTACGGGCTTTAAGATTAAAATGAATACAACAAAAAATATTGCCTTTGAAAGAAGGGCGAGAAAACTGTATGGAATATTGCCTTAAACATGATTCACAATAGTAAATGAAATTTGCTCAGATGGCTTGGTCATGTTGAGAGAATGGATGAAGGATGTTTAAGCAAGTGTGCATCAAGGCTCCAAAATTATCGGGAGAAGAATTCCGAAGTTAATTTGGATCGACTTATCTACAAAATTAGAATGAGATAGACCTTCGACAAGGGAGAGTTAGTATTATCTTCTGACCTCCGATGAGATTTCCCAATCCCTTATGCATTTACGTGAATATATATCCGGAATTTTTCGCCTTGCTGTTGGCACAATGCGAAACGAATTTGTTTCCAGCACGCGAATGATGTAATGCCGCGAAGATTTCTCCGAGGAATTCCGCGAAAACGTTGTAACATTTGTCGATAGCAATAGGGTGAGACTATTCACCATTGATCTCTCTTCATCTCTCCTGCCTTCTCTTTTCTGCACACGCATGCCACTCGCGGATCACGCGAGAAGATTGCATGTAAAACTCGAGATCCCACACTCCAGCTCTCGGAGTGAATATTGAAGGGAACCCCACGGCAGCTCTTCCCATTTTTTATCATTCTCGTTGTACCTTCTGATGAAAGTATCGGAAGTGGAACTTCCTCGTGTTTTAGTCTGATACATCTAGGCGTGAAAATAAAATGTATCAATCTGTGATAAAAAGGATTCAGACTATCAAAATATGAAGGTAGGAACATTGAGTGTAAGCGCGCGATGCGCGCGTTCACGTTCATGGATTTTGATTCTTCATTTATTCATAATGTGTCCTCTTGGGAATTACATGATCTTTGTTTCTACGTATACTGTTGCATAAGTATTACATACAAATCTTGAAGTTTCTAAGCGACTGAGCGACTTTTCATTTCCCTTTATTTTAACTTTTTTCTACCTCAACCTTGCCATTTCTCATATTTACTCTTCCATTCTTTGTCATTCTTTTCTCTAGCCCCTTCCGATTCTTTTATCCACTCTCCATTCAATCCTTTCTCACCTAAAATCTTTACCTCACCTTTTGAGCTTCCTTTATCTTCAATTTCTACCATGCATGCAATCCATACATGCTCCTATGTTTCCTCTTCCCATCCACATGTTCTGCACTTTCTGTTTTCCTCTTTTTGCCAATAGATCCCTTCCCTCACCTCGTTTCCCAATCTGACTTTTGCTATCTAAAATTCCTATTTATCTATCTAAAATGTTATCTAAGCTCATGCTATCTGAATTGCGCCATCTAAAACTATGCCATCTAAATTTTTTTTTAAAGTCCCAATCCAAATCTGTTTTCCTCCTTTTCCTAATAGATCCCCTCCCTTACCTTGTTTCCCAATCTCAATTTTGCTATTTTTCCACATTATCTCTCCACATCCTTCCCTCAATATTTTGGTAATCCTTTCCTTCAAAATCTTTTTCGCTACCTTCTCTCCCTCTTCCTCCCTTAACTTTTCATCAAACTTCCATGCTCTCTTTCCCGATCTAGTGCTTAATTTATTCCTTTGTCCTTTTCCTCTCACCAAATATCCTGGTGTTCTTCATTCAACCCCTAGTGTCCAGCTTATAAACTTTTCTTGTAACTTTTCAGTCTGTTCCCTTTCCTTCCATCCAATATCTCTGCTCGATATACCGGCTAATACATAATACCGGCCATACCAGCGTATCAAACAACCAGATTTTCCTTCTCCAATTTTTTTTGGACATTTTTTTTTCTATTTCCCATATCTTATTCATAACTCTACCGCTTGCTTCATTCCTTCCTTTCTATAAGCTCTATCATCTCCATTTGTTTGCAAAGTATATCCCAAATATTTGAACTTTTCAACTTCTTCTAACTTTACTTCCATCCATCTACCAGTCCATTCTTTTTTCTTCCCACTCCTTTCCTAATCCTCATACTCGTAATTTTTGTCTCCTCTGTTACCATTACGCTGATTTTTGTCCTCCAAAAAATTTCTGAAACTCTCTTTATTAAACCTTCTTTTCTTTCTTTTTTCACTATAACTTTTTCTATCTCGTCTCGTTTCACTAGTTCATACGCTCATATCTACAAGCATTGCTGTCATTCCCCCTTTCACCCTCTCAATCCTTTTATCACTAGAATAATTCAGAAAAAAGAGATTGTTTATCGCCTCCATCCCTTTCCTGAACCCTGTCCGATTCAGTGGCTCCATCTTTATTTGCTCAAATTCTTTCTTTAACCTTTCCGATGAAACGGTTACATATAACTTATACAATGTTGGAATTAGCGTCACTTTCCTATGATCTTCAACCTCCTCCACTTTGCTTTTTTCACTACTGGTACCGCTTACCCTTTTTCCTTAATTCTGGCCACCCCTCTGCTCTCCATACTCTATTGCACATTATACATGCCTATTTCTTTAGTCGTTTACCCCTATATTTCCAGAGTTCATTCGGAGTTTCATTTATACCTTTCCATCTTTTACTATTCCTCACACCTTGACTATTTCTTCCCTTTTTATCACTTCTCCTTCGTCTCTTCTCCTCTGTTTTTTCCTCCCTTCCTAGCTTTTTTCCAAACTTCTTCTAGCAGTTCCATTAATTTTTTTTCCATTCTATCATCTCAGTATCCTGATTTACTCTTATCCTTATTTTCCTCTCTTTATTGACTACCTTTCAAATTTGTTCTTTTATCCTAGCCTTCTCTGTCTCTTCTTCAAACCTTTCATTTTTCTCCTCTTTTTTTATCACACATCTCAGTATACTCCTTTTTTCTATTACATTCTTCTCTACTACTTTTCCTTTTTCTCCATTTGCTTAATTCCTTTCTCACTTCCTTCTTCCTCTCTTTACATTCCTAACCCCATCCATTTCCAATCTTTCTCCACTAGTTTCTTTTTTCATGTGCTCTCTAACACTCTTCTTATTTCTCCTATCGCTATTTCCATCTCTTTGTTAACATTACTCTCTCCCATTTTTATATTCCTTGCCTTTTCCTTGAATTGTTATTTGCCTTCTATTGTCCAATCTCCTCCTTCTGTTCTTTTTACTTTTATTTCCTTCTCATCCTTATTGCTATTACTCTTTTCACCCTCTAATGTCAGTATTATGGGAAAGTGATCCGAATACAATAATAATTATTAATTGATCATTTCAAATCGAAAGTTTTTGAAATTAGGACAAAATTCTTCAACGTTTCTGAATTGAGAACGTTCCAAATCAGACAATTTTAGATGAGGTAAAATCCTGAAAAAGTGCAATATTTCGAATGGAATGAAAAGGAATTGAAGTCGTATAATTTCTAGAACAAAGCGTTGAAATTCAAACAATTTTAGTTTGAAGTGGAGAATCTTAAAATTCAATGATTTCAGATCAAAATTTCGAGAATAGGACTGTTTCATAACGTTCAAAACTGAATAATTTCCAACTATAATGTTGAAAAGTTGATCATTTAGAATTCAAAGAAATTAAAACTGTATTATTTTTACTTGAAAGCGTTCAAAATTGAATAATTCAAAATTGAAAACTTTTTAGTTCAAATAATTTTTCATTCGAAGCGATTAAAATTTGACGATTTGAAATTGAAAACTAAACTGAATGTTTCAACGTAAAGGCTTCTGAAATTCTAAAATTTTGAATTGTTATCATATAACAAGTGATAGCTTGATATTAAAATTAATTAGACAAATCTTTCTAAGATCAATAAGTAAATTCACGCTCATTTTCATCGTCCAAAATTGAAAAGTTTTCATTTATAAACCACTTATTTGAAATTGGAATATTGTGAAAGAACGTTCGAAATTAAATAATTTTAAATGAAAAACAATTAAAATGAGAAAATTCCTGCTACGGAAGGTTGAAAATTAAAGTAATCTGAACTTCATTCAAAACTGAAAAAAAATTTAATTACCAAGAATTGAGATATTGAAACTATTTCAGACTGGAACTCTTCAAAATTTAAATATTTTAAGTAAATTAAAATTGTTCAAAAATTAACAATTTTCACATTGTAAGTTATACTTTTCGAAAGTCAAACTTTCTAATTTTAATTAATTGTAACCATTCAAAACTGAAGAAATTATTCAATTACTGAGCTATAAATTTTAGGTGTTTTTCGAAAAGAAATATATTTTTGAAAATCTTCAACTAAAAATCAGACAGTTGAAGAATTTACATTCAAAATTAAGAATTAACAAGAAGAATATAAAACAAGATCGCTGTGCTTCCAATTTTCGGAATTGCACAATCTTGAGCCTGTCGATTCTAAATTCTTTCTTTTTTTTTAGTTTGAAATGTTCAAAATCTTGGAATATTTTCAAATAAGAAATATTGAAATTTTCATTCCGAGTTCTAAAATCTTCTTCTTTTTGCAGCTTAAATTTGACAAATTGTTTTCTTAATTTTTTATTGTTTTGAATTTATTTTCAAAGCATTTAATTAAAAATAGCTCACTTACAAATTCCTTAAACTGAAAATTGTGCAACTATCAAGTCTTCTTATTTTATATTTCAGGATTTCGTAGAATTTAAAAAAAACCATGCTACTTTGTACGTTTAAAATTGAAACGGAACAATTGAGAGTATTCAAATCTAATATTATCACTAAATTTAAAACTGACTTATATTGAAATTAAACAGTGTAGAATATTTAAATATAGAATTATTAAATTTGAAACTGACCGTCAAGGCTTCAATATGGAATTTTGCAATTCTGAAAGATTTAATAGTGAAATGGTTCTAACATTTTCAAGGCCTTAAAAATTAAACTGCTTTAGAATCGCGCATTAAAGTTTGCAATCCTTAATCAAAATTATAGAAAATTTGAAGATAATGAACATTATTAATAAATTTCATAACATGCCACATCAGATGACATTCAAAGTGATTGGATAGATTTCTTTTCTCAAAAATGTGATTCCTGTGCGAAAAAATCAAGATCATTTTCACTGTTCAAAATTAAAGAATTTTACATATTGTGAACCTATACAGTTATATTATTCAAAAAACATTGAAATTATAAGCTCTCTGTTTGGAAACTTTCAAAATTAATTAATTCAAACGTGAGACAACACTCATCATAAAAGCACTCTAAATTATTGCGAAGGTAACAGTATTCATTTTAAAATAAATATTTTCCAAAATTTTCATAAATAACTTTTGAACAAAAATCATAAGATTTCGAAAAAGATTTACAATTCTGAACAATTTTTTATTAATTTCCGTTTGCATTTCACACCAAAAATTCGCTTTCTTGAACAACAATCTTTGCAGTTCAAAAATGACTTGCAATTTTTTAACAGTTCGAGGTTATATTGAAGTTTTTCACAAGAAATTTGTTATTTTGAACAAAAATGATCAAATTCGTCGGAAATTTGAATTTCTATTAAAAAATCATTAGATTTCAAAGAATATTAACAATTATGGAACAATTTTACGTTATATTACCATAAATTATTTATTTTATTTATGGATAAAATCGATTGCTCCAAACAAAACAATTAGTTTTAAAAGAAGATTGACCATCTTAAAGAGTTTTTTATTACGTTATATTAGTGTTTGTCATCGAAAATTGATATTTTTAATTTTAAAAAATCATAAGATTTTTCACATTATCACTGATACTCATGTAATTTACAATTCTCGAACAATTCAAGGTTACATTAACATTTTTCACTCGCAATCGGTCATTTTAAACAAAAAACATTATGTTTAAAAGAATATTCACAATCTTAAGCTTTTTTATGACATGTTAGTATTTTTCATCTTAAATTGACATTGTTGATGAGAAATCATCAGATTTAAAAGAATATCTACAATATTCGAACAATAATAGGACATGTTAGCGTTTTTCACTAGAAAACGGTTATTTCGAACGAAAATCATTTGGTTTCAAAAATTGAACTTACATGTTTGAAGCACTTCGGGTTATGTTAGTGTCTTTCGTTGGAAATTGGTATTGTCGAACAAAAATGTAACGGTTTGATTGTTTATACAAAAAAATTATTTAATAATTCTGAAGTTAAGATATCAATTTCCATCAATTATCAAAAATATTGTCCTTGCTTTTTTTTCTACTCGTATTATTTTACATAGTAGATACTATGAAACACAAAAATTTTGTATTAATAATATTTTCATATTTTAATTTAGAAATCGCGTGAGATAAAAAACAATAATTGCGCGTGTAGCGCTCGTGTTTATTCTCTAGTCATTTGATGAAACATCTGTCACCTCTTCGTTTCTCCAGTCATAGCAAGAAGGGAAGAATTCAACATGGGGACTGTTGAAGCCTAACGCGTACAATCGCCCTCAAATTTATGTAAGGACTTATGAACCGAAATATCATCCTTTTTCAAATGCCCTTCGAGTCTTCGGTTATAATCTAAATGTCAGACTGGGCACTTTTGCTATCCTTCAATGCTACCTATAACTTCCTTTCTTAAATGAAAATTTTAGTCAACGTATGAGGCTTGTTTGATAGGTAAGGTGAATTTCCCGCAGATGGCGTCAAAATAAACTCTGTAATGTTCCGCGAAGAAATAGTCCCGTGCATTGACGAGACATTTTCTTTTAAAAAATTGGACGGCCGTGTAGACCAAAGCCGAGTTAGAGGAAGTTCTCGGGGTGCCTGTTCCTTCATTGAAAATCGCTTATTTCTGTATAAACGAATTCAAACGTAGCCGAACCACAACCAAAGATGAAACGCGCTCCTGAGACACAATTGTGGTCACCACGTCAGATAAGGGGCAAAAAATTCATCATATGGTTACGGAAGATCGCCGAATCAAGGTGCGTGAGATTTATAGGGCTATGAGCATCTCCACTAAACGAGTCCATAACATCTTGCTCGAAAAACTGGAGATTAAGAAGGTGTGTGCAAGATAGGTGCCGCGATTACTGACTTCCGATCAAAAGCGCAAGCGGAAAGACGTTTCAGCACAGCATTTGGCGAGATTTAATCGGAATCCGCAGGACTTTTCGCGTCGATTCGTAACTATCGACAAAACCTGGATCCACTGCAATACACCTGAGATAAAGCAGCAGTCAAAGCAGTGGTTACTGCATGGCGAAAGTGCGGCAAGAAAGGCGAAGACTCTTTTGTCAGCTGGGAAGGTGATGGCCACAGTATATTGGGATTTCCAAGGAAACATCGTCATTGATTACTTACAGAAGGGTAAAACTATAACAGAAACTTACTGTGTATTAATAATGGACAGCTCGAAAGCCGAGCTACAAAAAAAACAGCCACGATTGACACACAACAAAGTGCTGTTTCATTATGACAACGCTCCGGCTCACACCTTCGCAATTGCAATGGTAAAAATACACGAACTGGTCTTCAAATTGATTTCTCATCCACCCTACTCTCCAGACTTGGCTTCGTGCGACTTCCTCCTGTTCCCCAACCTGAAGACGTAGCTCGGTGGGCAGATTTTCTCGTCCAATGAAGAAATAATCGATGCCGTAAATGCGTATTTTGGAAGCCTCGAGAAATCTTACTCTTCTGAAGGGATGAACAATGAAAATCTCTCTGGACTTAGTGTGTAGCCCTCAAGAGAGAACATGCTGAGAAATAAAGGCAAACAAAAGCAAACAAAAATTCGCTGATTTTTTTATCAAGTTTATCAAGCGACCCTCGTACATCAATCGTGCTATTGATTATCAACGCAATAAAATGATCATTTGCGTAAATAATTATACGCAACTTGAACTTCGTCTCGTCAGTCATCGCAAGAAGTGGAGGATTCACCATGGGGACCAAAGACGGTCTGGGAAGCGGTGAACCTTGACTTTTGAGTGAATAATTGAATTACGCAAGTGAGAAAGGGCACGTTGTCGCAAGGCGAATCAGAGAGAGGAAGATCGCAGAGGGATGTTTGGGTGTAGCAGAGAGAGAGGGAGAGATGGAGGGTTCAAAGTTGAAATTTCACGCGCCATTGTTCGATCTCGCCGAAGGAATATAGGAGTTAGAAGCATTTAGGAAGCAGCAGCCAAGCAGGCACGGAGCGGTGAATTACGGTCGCAGATACGGAGAGACGTGAAGAGGAGAATGAGCAGGAGGGACATAGGCAGGAAAGAGGGCAAGAGAGGGACCAGGGCTGAGACTTTAATTCCGACTACATCCACCGCTTACGGTGCCACACGCTTCTTCGACCTAAACGACTTCGATTTCGACTTGGCGGCGGCGGAAACGAGATTAATTGCGCCCTCTCGGTCGTATCCCTTTGTTCTCCGCGAATCTCCGTCTTGCCATTCGGCTGCAAGATTCAATGTGAAATCGCGGATATGCGACCGATCGACCTTTGGAGAACCTCGTCTTATTTCATTTCTAAAGGAGAGTCTCACTTCAGATTTATTCAGTTTGGAAGGTTATAACTAACAGTTTGGGTAGGTTGAGGACTGATGGCTAAAAGGAAAAAAGTAAGTAGAAAAATACGTATTGGTCAGGCAGAACAGTATGTCAAAATTTCAGGCTGTAGAGAACGAGTGTCAGTTCAGGTTCACTCAATTTGAAAGATTTCAGCTGATAGTTTGTTCATGTCAAAAATTGATATTATAAAACTAGCTGTGAATTCATTCTCGGGTGCTTTCACTCTATTTGTGTTTATAATTTTATGGTGCTCATTTGATGAACACTTTGCTTCTTCATAACGATTAATTAGGAAATATATTTTCTTCCTCATAGAGGGAGTAAAAATACAAATATATGTAGAAGTAGGTCAATCAATTTGTCTTGAATCAAGGAGTCTTTTTCATTCTGACGTCAACTTTGAATTATATTATTGAAAAAATTTTTACTGTAAGCAAATAATTTTCAAGAATTATAAATGGCTATAACTTCCTCACTCTTCAATAAAATGTATTAGTATTATAAGTGAATCGATTCGCCTGGATTCAAGGAATCTTCTATATTCTGCATTAACTTCAAATTATGTGAATGAAAACAGTTTCACTGCAAAAAACCCATTTTGAAAATTTATTAAGTGCTAAAGAACAAGGAATGAATATTTCTAGAAATCTTTTAGTTAGTTTTGAGATGCCAGTCCTAAAAATGAACCATCCACATTTCATGAATTTATCTGCAACCGTCTTCAAGTTATCGCGTTCACAAAAAACTGTGACACACACACACACACAGACATACATTGGGACAATTTCTTAGAACATTGAACTAGATATTTTTTAATTGAGAAACGTTTAATTAAATGAATTTGAAAAATTTCAAAATTGTTACAATTACAAAGCTTCCTCCAGGAGGAAGGAAAAAAAAGTAAGTAGAAAAAGCACTACTCTTCAGACAATTCATTATGATAATCCCAGACTGAAGAAATCGAGTCTCACTTCAGATTTACTCATTTATAAGGTTTCAGCCAATAGTTTGTTTATATTAAAGATTGATATTCTCAAGAAAGAAAATGCAAGTAGAAAGATAAGTTTTGGTCAGACAAAACAGGATGATAAACCCAGACTTGAAAAAGCGAGCCTCACTACAGATTTATTCGATTTGGAAGGTTTGAACCAATAGTATGTTTATCTCAGAAGGTTTCAACCAACATTTTGTTTATATATAAAATTGATATTTAAAGAGAAAAAATCAAAGTAGAAAAGGACGTTTCGGTTATACAAGCCAATATGGTAAAAGTCCAAGGCTGAAGAAATCGAGTTTCATTTCAGATTTATTTGATGTAAAAGGTATCAACTGATATATTTTTTATGTGAAGAATTGATATCCTAAAAACAAAGAAACTAAGTAGAAAAGGACGTTCGAACCAGACAATACAGTCTAGTAATAGTCCGAGGTTGGAGATATCGAGTTTCGTTTCAGATTTGTTTGATTCAGAAAGTTTCGACGAATATTTTGTTAATGTGAACACATGATATCCTGAAAAATAACAAGTAGAAAAGGAAGTTCAAGCCAGACAATACAGTCTAGTAACAGTTTGAAGCTCGAGAGATAGAGTCTTACTTCAGATTTATTTAAATTGAAAGGTATCAACAAACATCTTGTTTATTTAAAGGACTGATATCCTGAAAATAAGAGATTAAAAAGAGTAGAAAAGGACGTTTTTGCCAGACAATACACTTTCGTAAAATTCCGAAGCTGGAGGTATCGAGTTTCATTTCAAATTTGTTTGATTCAGAAGAAAGAATTGATATCCTAAACACAAATAGACTAAGTAGTAAAGGACGTTCAAACCAGACAATACAGTCTAGTAAAAGTCCGAGGTTGGAGATATCGAGTTTCATTTCAGATTTGTTTGATTTAGAAGGTATCGACGAAAATTTTATTAATGTGGACAATTGAAATCCTAAAAAAGAACAAGTAGAAAAGGACTCTCAAACCAGACAATATAGTCTAGTAAAAGTTTGAAGCTGGAGAGGTAGAGTCTCACTTCAGATTTATTTGAATTGAGTGATATCAACAAACATCTTGTTTATGTAAAAGACTGATATCTTGAAAATAAAAGATTAAAAAGAGTAGAAAATGACGTTATGGTCAGACAATGCAGTATAGTAAAAGTTCGAGGTTGGAGATATCGAGTTTCACTTTAGATTAATTTGATTCGGATGGTATAAGCAAACATTCTGTTTATGTAAAAAATTGATATTCTGAAAATGAAAGAATAATAAAAGTAGAAAAGGATACTCGGGACAGACAATGCAGTATAGTAAAAGTCCGAGGTCGGGGATATCGTGTTTTATTTCAGATTCATTTGATTTAGAGGGTATTGAGGAACATTTTGTTTATATGAAGAATCAATATCCTAGAAAAAAATGAGTTGAAAAGGACGTTCGAACCAGATAATATAGTCTAGTAAAAGTCTGAGGTTGGAGATGTACAGTTTTACTTCAGATTCATTTGATGTGAAAGGTATCAACTAAAATTTTGTTTATGCGAAAAATTGATATTCTGAGAATAAAAAAATAAAAAAGTAGAAAAGGACGTTTTTGCCAGATATCTCAGTATAGTAAGAGTCCGAGGTTGAAGATATTGAGTTTCACTTTAGATTTATTTCATTTAGAAGGTATCAACTAACATTTTGTTTATGTAAAGAATTGATATCCTAAAAATAAAAAAACTAAGTAGAAAAGGACGTTTTGGTCTGACAAGACAGTGTAGTAAAAGTTCGAGGTTTGAAATATCGAGTTTCACTTGAAATTTAGTCTATTTAAGAGGTTTTAAATAACGTTTTGGTTACGTAAGGCAGTAGAAGGAAGTAGAAAATGACATTTTGGTCAAACAAGGGTGTATGATAGAAGTCCGAGGTTGGAGATAAATAGTTCACATTTCAGATTTATTCAAGCTAGAAGGTTTCAACTAACATTTTGTTCGTGTCAAGAATTAATTTCCTAAAAATTAATTTCAAATAGGAAAGGACGTTTTGGACAGACAAGTCAGTGTAGTGAAAATCCTCAGTTGGAGAGTTCGGATTCGAGTGATAAGTGGCGAGATAGATAAAGAGAGATAGAGCAAGGCAAGGGAGAATAGTGTGGACGAGTATTAGAGCGATTGACTACCGGACGTAACCCGTACGTGCGGGCAGGTAACACGTGTAACATACTACCGCCATGTATCTCTCTTCGTTCGCGTGTTTTGTGTGCGACGGCCAGTTGCCATTGCCACGGCATCGCTTTCGCTCGCGCATCCCCATACCGGAAGGAACGCGTCCGCCGACCCGACGATTTGCCACATCTGGAGCATTTCGCACCAACGACGAATGTCTCGAACTTCCGTACTTTTCTCCTCAGAAATCAATTTCTAGAACTTCACGTTGCTCAGGAAAAATAAGTTCTGCCCATTTTTTTCTAACTGGGTAATAGGGTCATTATTCCTCAACTGTCCGAATATTTGAAGTCATTATTTTGCATCGCCTTCAAGTTTTCAGAATCTGAATCTGCAAGTTTGAAGTATTATTTTACATTCTCTTTTCAAAGTGATAGGGGGTGCACTTTTCAACCCTAGGGTCGAGACTGGTTTCATTTTCAACTTGCTCTTTATGATTTCGAATTGAATTTTGTATCGCTTTTTTATCCACCCAAGAAACCAGCTTTGAAACTTTGTTACGAGAGTTGCATAACCAATGACAATTGTTCTGGTTCTTGAGAATTTTATGAACAACCACTTTATATATTTTTATTTCGAGTGTCAGAATATAATTATAATGTTTCATTGATGAATAATTAGTGGTCAATTCTATGAGAAAAATTATTCGTACGATCACGGGTACCTAAAATAGATGATTGCTTATGAAACTTGCTTATAACATAACAAATTATTCAATAACTTTCATTGATCCAATTCAGAATCACGCGCTGCTCGGGAACAAGAATTTCTACAGGTTTTTTTTCCAACTGGGTAATAGGGGAATCTTTTCTCAACATTTCAAATATTTGAGTCATTATTCTATATACCCTCCAAATTTGCAATATCTGAATCTGCAAATTTACAAAATTATTTTACCTTTCCTTTCCAAACTGTATGGGTGGATTTTTCAACTCAAGCGTCAATACAGGATCTATTATTAACCTGCTCTCTATAAACTCGAATTAAATTTTGTATGGCTTTTTTTATCCTGTTCAATATACTTTTCACATTTTTTCATTTCATAAACAAATTGCGAAGTTGAACGTTTCCTATCAAGAAAAATGTCAAATTCTCCTAGTAATCGATTGGAGAAGTGCCTGTAGATGATTAATAGTTTATTGAATTTTGTATAAGCAAGTAAGTGGCTAAAAAAATATTTTCCTGCAGATGAGCACAATTTGGTCACTTTATTTCTAGTGAAATTGTGCAATTTATCATAAAAAGAGTTAATTAATGATCCATTTAGCTATTTTTGATTCAAAAACTTCATTCTTTCAACATAGTCAACTAAAAAAACCTTATTGAAAACATTGTTATGAGACTCGCACAACGAGTAACGATTGTTATAGTTCTTTAAAACTCTATGAACAAACACTTCTTCAATTTTTTCAAGGGTCGAAACATAATTAAAATGTATCATTATCGAATAATTAGTGGTCAAAAAATGGCACTAACAGAGATCACAGCGGTTCAGTAGTTTAATTTCAGGTGAAGAAGGAGAATTTTGCGAAAAAATGGTATCAAAAGGGGATTTCATTTATTATTAAAAACACGTTATGTCATATAGGTATCTCGTGAATAATCTACGGAAGTGCCCTTTAACAGTAGCGCCTTTCTTCAGCACGTTTTCTCGTTACTTTTGTGTTGAAAAATGTTCTCGTAGGTTTAGCTTTAAGGTAATTATACTTTATTAAAGAATCCTAATACGCTACTTTTTTGCAAATTATTTTCGATTTCCATAATTTTGTTTCTACAATCAAAACTAACATACTTTTTTTGATACGCCGTTTTACGTATTTTATTACATATGCAGACAGTTTCGTTAGAAATTATTTCTTGAAATCTTTTCTGAAAATTTTCGAACAGCCATTAAGCCTTAGATTTTATTTTCTTTCCTATAAAATTTTTCTCTGATGAGGAGGTCTAAATGACCTCGAAACTTGTTGGACCCTCGTAGTATGAAAAAGACGGAGAAAAAATAAGGCAATTGATTGTCTCTTCCTTTTTTCTCCCTCCCTTTTCACTTGTTTACAGAACTGTCTCTAATGAGTTAATTACACGGATTTTTAGAAGCATAATTTTTCGTCCTTGAAGACGCAGTTCTCTATCTTAGGTGTTTCAGGCGATTTTTTGAATTTAAAGGGAAAAATTAGCAATGTAGGCAGTAACCGCGCACAAAAAAAAAGGTTTTGTAGCCTATTTCATCAACAAAAAATAAGGGGTGGATCCTGTTGGATGAGAGAGGTCCCAAGGAATAGGAGATGTTTCGTGGAATAGTGTACGGGTGCCGAGGGATGGGGCTGCATAGTCAGGTGTGGTCCCAAAGGACAGGTTGTGTCCCGAGGAATCGGGGGAAACCGTGGTCTAGTAAGGGTCCTGAGTGATAGGTGGGACATATATAGGACAAGTTGGGTTCTGAGGAAAAGATGTGCTCCCGTGGTAAAGGTCGGGTCCAGAGGGATAGTTGAGGTTCTGTGGGTTTGGTTGAGTACCGCGGGATAACTGGGGGCCCGTTAAGTAGGTTGGGTCTGATAGATAGATCAGGTCATGTGAGATAGTTTGGGTTCCGTGGGATTGGTGGGGTTGCGTGGGTTAACTGGAGTTCTGAGGGATAGGTAGGTTTATGTCGGATAGTAAGGACCCCGTGGTATAGGTTGATTCTTGAGTAATAGTTGGCATTCTGTGGGTTAGATTGAGTGCCGTGAGATAACTAGGGTCCCGTCTTGGACCCGATAGATTGGGTCATGTGGGAAAGTTTGGGTTCAGTGAAAGTGGTGGAGTTGCGTAGGCTAACTGGGGTTCTGAGCGGTATAGGTTTGGTGCCGAGTGATAGTTGGCATTTTGCGGGTTAGGTTGAGTGCCGAGGGATAACTGGGATCCCGTTCGGAAGGTTTGGTCCTGATAGATAGATCGGGTCATGTGGGAAAGGTTGGATTGCGTGAGATTGGTGGGGTTGCGTGGGTTAACTGGAGTTCTGAGGGACAGGTAGGTTTATGTGGGATAGTAAGGGCCCCATGTACAGGTTGAGTCTTGAATAATAGTTGGCATTCTATGGGTTAGATTTAGTACAGTGGGATAAATGGAAGCCCGTTAGGTAGGTTGGATCTCGATAGATAGATCGGGTCATGTGGGATGGGTGGGGTTCCGTGGGATAAGTGGAGTCCTTTTGGATTAGTTGTGTCCCGATAAATAGGTGGGGCCCTGTGTGATAGGTGATGTTCCGAGGGATAAGTGGGGTTGCGTGGGTTAACTGAGGTTCTGTGGGATAGGTGGCCTTGAATGGGATAGTGAGGGCATCGTAGTATAGGTCGAGTCCCGAGGGATAGTAGCTTCGTTCTTATAAGTGGTTTTGTGATGAGTGCCATCGTTAAACTGGTGCTCCGTTGGATAAGCTGAGTCCTGATAGATGGATGGAGTCATGTGGGATGAGTTGGGTTCCTTGGGATAACTGAAGTCTGGTTGGGTAGGTTGGCCCCTGATAGAGATAATAGGTCCTATTGAATAGGTTGGATCTCGAGGGATAGGTAGGGTTTTGTGGGTTAGTTTGGTTGCCGCGGGTTAATTGGGGCCCTGTCGGCTAGGTTAGGTCCTGATAGATAGATGGGGTCATGTGGGATATATGTGGGATGAATTGAATTCCATGAGATAGTTGGAGTTCCTTCGGAGAGGTTGAGTTCCGATAGAGAGATGGGGTCCTGTGGGATGGGTTGAGTCCCGAGGGAGAGATGGGGTTGCGTGACTTAACTGGGGTCCTGAAGGATAGATAGGTTCATGTGGGATTATGAAGGCCCCGTGGAATAAGTTGGGTCCTGTAGGTTAGATTAGGTCCCGTGGAATAAATGGGGCTCTTGGGATAGGGGAGTGGTCTCGTGATAGAGCGGGGGACCTGAGGGAGAGATGAGGTTTCATAAGATAAGTGGAGTCCCGACAGATAGGTTGGGTTCCATCGGATAGGAAAGTTCAAGGAATAGGTGGTTCCGAGAGAAAAAGTACGACGGATGGATGGACACCCGAACGAAACTATAAGGGCTTCAGCCCGGGGCTTCAAAACTCTAAAAAGGGACAAAGGGGGAAAAAGGTGGATGAGGTAAATACGGGACGGACTGTGATCCCCGCATTAGGGAAAGTAACAAAAAAAGCGCTACTAATAAGGAACCTTTGGCCACAAAACAAAGGCCAACTCTTTCTCACGAAAGTGTCCAGAAAGAGCCTTGGCTAACGACCCACTGTAGTTAAATTGGCGGATACTGGTATCGCATCGAAACCTGGTGTTTTGGCAATGCAAATTCGTGATGCGTTTACAGAAAAGAATAGTTCGAGGCGAGAGAGACTTTTGGATGGAAGAGGTAGAGGAGGATTCGGAAGCAGAGAAGGAGTTGTAAACGGGAGAGGAAGGAGGACGAATAAAGAAGAGAAGGGAGAAGGGAGAGAAGGGTCCCGCATTCTCGAAGATTATCGTGCTCGCCATCAGCGTATCACGGCGTCACAGGACAAGATTTATATGTAGAGTTTATTGTCGCTGAGTCCGCCCTACTGCGTTTTATGGATGTTTTTCGAAGGAGCGCTGCCGCCTGCGTGATCTATCGCAGCACCCTCTCCCTTCCGTTTCCCTCTCACTCTTTTCTCTGCCACCGTTGCCACCCTTCTCCCCAGCCCTGTCGCTCTTTGGGTCTACGAGTCTTTCCTTCTCCTTTACCTTACTTTGAATTCGATGTCCATGAAAGAAGAATGGAGTTAGAGTCACTGGGATCCTACAAGAATTTTGTAGGAAAGCGAAGAATTAATTGCAGAGTGGTGTACGGATTCTCTCCTTCGAATAGTACCATTCAGACTGATAAGGCACTTTTATTTTTATTTCAATCAAGTTTCATTTACTCTTGGGGAGGTATTAATTCAATTGTTTATGGTAGAAAATTCAGTTGCTAATAATAATCTTGTCCAGTCATCACGTATTATACTGATTGCATAAGTTCCCTATGCATTTTTGTACACAAACCTTCATTTTAGCTTTAAAAAGCCCTATTTTTGCGAGACAAGGTGAAAACCTGAATGCTCTGAAATTTAAAGGAAATGAATTAAAATTAGTTTTTTTATATATTTCGTTTCACAGATTACAAAATTTAAACTGTAATTTTACAAAAAACGATATTGAAGAACTTTTCGATGTACCAAACAAGGAATGTAATACATCCATGGAATTAATCTTTAATGAATGGAATCTAGACATGCAGGTGATTATTTGTCTATATGTATAACCATGTGTGGTTTGCGTAATGTAATATGATAATAACGCCCACTGCACGAATAGATAGGTATAATTGTCGGGCATAATTCAGGGCGGAGCGACCTGGACATCCGTGATGAACGCCTTGGTAAAGCGGTACCGAGACCTACGCACCAAACCATAGAGTACGAAAAAGGGTTGGAGACTAGGGCTGAATTTCTATTTTTCCCTTCCTACTTCTCTTTCTCTTTCCTTCTTAATTTATTGATATAATCTGCTCAGCTTTGTTAAACACGAACAATAAGACTACAAAGTTAAAAAGAGGGTGGACACCGGATTATTCAAGTGCAAACAAAACTGAAGTACTAATTAGTCCTATGTACCCATTATTCCTCTTCTACTTGAAATTTTCATTGAAATAAATATTACTAATTTCACTGAAAACCAAATCGAATTTTAAGCATCATTTTTCAAGGTACATTTATTTTTATTCAGGTCAATGATACGAATGAAATGTAGCCGCAAGCCCGTTAAATTAAAATCCACAAATGTTCGAATTGTTTCCCAACCTACTCATTGCTCTGCCATAAATTATTCGTTTTCAGCCGAAATTTGCCGCAAAAAGCCGATTCTAATTTCCATCATCGGAGTCGCGACAGTTCCGCATAAAAAACATAAAAGGCAATATATGCGCGCGCATATTTTTGTACAAAATTTCGAGCAAATCGTTTCCGGTGCCACGATCATGTCGTACGGTCGTAACGTAAAGCGTGAAACAAAGCTCGCTCGATCATGAAATACTGTCGGGGTGGCTGGGTGTCGCTTTCGAAATGGATAGGTACGGCGTCGTTACACACACGTATATCGAGAGCTGCGGCGCAGTGGTGGGCCACAGTTTATAGTGATGCGACAAAAATGTAAATGCCATATCGTCGCAGAATTTTGCGGTATAAATCTCGCGTTAATGTGAGCAGCGACGTGCCCTCGAGAAGAAGACCGGTAGTGTTCATTAGGAAACCCAGGGGACCACCGACGAACAAAAAAAAAATTACGTAACAAATTCAAGAAGATAATAAAAATTGGCCATATTATACGCGCGCTATAACGCGCGGAAAATATTGCATTGCCAATTAATAATATAGAAATATTTTAAAAATTACTATATACAAAATGCTTTATCTTAGCCACTAGGACCTGAAAATATGCAGACCATGTTGGCTATATCAGTAGTTATATGTATTTATAATGATTACATCAAATGCGCCTTTATGTCCAATTTATACTAATCATGACAGTAACTTTACAAAATCAGAGCTAATCACAGCGCATCGCTTCAAGGTCTTGCTTTATCGCATCGCCTTTTTTATCGTCTACACGCATACCTTTTCTCATCTCGCTTTATACCTTTTTTCTCGCCAGTCCTTATCGCCACCTTAATTTCAACAGATTTTATATTTTTCCTTTTATTTTTTGCTGTCACTTGACCTCTTCTCCCTTTTCTTCATTTCCAATTACCTTAGCCATTCCACCACCTCTACTTTTCCTTTTTCATGGAAAATCTTTCCCATTATCATACTTCCTTTTTTTACTATCTCACAATCTTCCAGCCAGTGTTTTGATACACCCCTACCTCTTCCACAAAGCATGCATATTTTTCCTCTTCTATTCCCCAATATCTATCACATTCTTCCGTGTTTCCACATCTCACTCAAGCTATCAATTTCTGATTAACTCCTCCTTCCTTTTTCTCCAGATATATTGGTTTTCCTTTTAATCTTATTCATTTTTATTTTTCATTGTACATAGCTTCTGCGATTTCATTTGCTATTTCTTCTTCCATTACATCTTTATCTCTTCCTATCAAATTCTGCAGTACCCTTATTCCACTTTCACGACTTTCCTCAAACCAGTCTTCTGATCAACCACATCTGTTCAAATAACTTTCCCTTTGTTTAGTTCCTTTATCCTCCCCCTCATTCTTTTTCTTCCCTTCGGACATGCTTGAACTAATGTTCTACCTTCACTATGCATTAACTTCTCTTCCCATTCGCAAGCTCTTATTACCAGCTCTTATTCTTATATTCACTCTATCTACATCTTCCGACACGACATACCAGCCCTGTCCCAGAGACCATCTAATGTACATCTCATGCAGCCATTGTACCTCTTCATATTCCTTCCACCACAGAATCTCCACATTATACACTAGTACACTAGATACCAAGACCTCAATCATTCTCATTCTTCTCGTAAATTCATCTTTAAATAATTTCTACCCAATACCCCAAACCTTTTTCATTGCCGCACACGCTCTTATCAATCTTTCCTCAACGTGATACGTCAATTTGTTCACTTCTCTAATCTTTCCCCCTCTAAAGCTATTCTTTTTTCCGTCTACTTCTCCCAAAAACTGATACCTTAGGCTTATCCACATTAAAAATCAATTTCTCTTCTTCTAAGTACTCATCTAGTCTTTTCATCATACGAGGGGCAAGTAAAAAGTAAGGTTCCCAACGCTGTAGCTCCGCCGCGCGTGTTGCTAGGCGAAATCCGG
>JAUMHM010000078.1:10572528-10590475 GCA_032362435.1 Melikaiella ostensackeni
TTTTCATAATACAATGGGAACTGTTGGCTGATGCGAATTTATTTTTAAAGCGAAAATGAAAATTTACAAAACTGGTATGAGATGATAGGCATTATTTCGCGTTAATTAATTCGAAAAAAAATAAAAACGTCACACTCTGACCCTCTACCATGGCACAATGTACTTGCAGACCAGCTGACTATAAGACCAGAACTAAAATGACTCCTCGAAACTTGACAGCTTGGCGTGTTCTGAGTGAAAAAATAGCAATCCAGTCAACAGTGATAACGTTCGTCTTGTTTCAAGTGCAATTATTTGAGTAGGTATCTTTCCTTGTCGAAATACAATAATTTCTGAGTCGGTTACGAACGGCACCGAAATATCAGCAGTGATGCATCTGTAACTCCTCCGGCACAAACTCTTATAAGAATAAAAATACGATTTATTTCGTCAAAACGCTAAGGCAGATCTTATTTTAATTTATATTCTCCAAATATCTATATTTACTTTTACCTTTGATCAAAAACAAAGAATGAATGCGTCATTTAAAAATTGACCGTCCTCGAATCGATTGTGAGGTTAATATACGAATTGACGTACTTTGCGTAATTTGCTTTTGACGCCGGTTACTGGCAGCTTTGACGAGTCTCAAAAAATCAACCTTCTCAAAAAAAACTGGAAAATTGTAAAATTAATAGGATTTTTTTCTTTCCAGCTTCTTAGTAGGTTACGAATCGGGGCCTTTACCGTAGCCCACATTTTTAAGGCCCGAGTAGTCAAGAATAAGATATTCAATAATGATAATAATATAAATGGTGAGAATCGTAGTTCATACAGAAAACATGAGATCGGTTTCATTTGTGAAATGGCTTTTCATGAAGGGGAAAAAATGCAGCAAGCCTCATTTTCAATAAATCCAAATTCTTCTCTTAATTTTTACAAAACACGATACCCAATCATGAAAAAGAAGCTATTGTGAGAAATTAACGACCTTTCGTAAATAGATTCTCTATCTCTCACATCAACTTGCAACACTATAGGAAGCAGCAATAGATGAGTGACGTAAATCCACTGGCGTTCATAGCTGGTCAGTTAGGTCGAAACTGGGCATATGGCAGGTCGTATCTATGCAGCTAGCTAGACAGCTGGAGTGACTCATGGCGGATTACAGTGATTGCTTGTTTATGGTCATTAACATCCTCTGCTCCTATAACCACCCTGCACCGTGTCCCGTTCCATTGGCTGGACCATTCACATCCATCACAGCGTCCCTAAACTCTAACATCGCATGCAAATTAAGATCCCTTCGCAATATTTAGATAAAGCATGAAAATTTATCCCTCAGGAGAATCAAACCTTCCTTACTTCTCCATTTTACATATTTTCATATCCATAATCGAAGAAATTGCGAAGCAGTTTTACTGATTAATTTCAAGGGTAGATAAAAATTCGATCAAGATGAGCCTATCGACTTAAGACTATACTTAAGGAATGTGAGGTCCCTAGTAATTTGAAAGAAGTGAATTTATGTCCTACTCTGAAATCCTAGTAGACTCGAAAGAAAAGATTGGTAGAGGAGAGAAAAGAGACGATATAAGAAAGGAAAAGAATAAGACAGAGGTCGATATCGATATCCAAGGCGAGTCTTAAGATCGAGGCTTACGAGCATCGTAAATAAGTCGACGATACGGCTCTTCTGGTCCAAGATACGAGGATAGAGAAAGAACGAGATAAGAAAGAACGAGCGCCAGCGCCGAAATGTTTTACGACTCGATCTTCGACATAATGAAAGTCCAAATGGATGTCCCACTTTCTTAAATGAGTTGTTTTCTCCCATTAATCAATAGTTTAATCATTATTAGTATTCCTTCCACCACCTCCATAATGTAAATGATCTACTTACTATTAATTGTTTTCTTTTATCTTCCTTATCTCTCTTGATACCCTGACCAATATTTGTTCTCCTCTACAACATTTTAAGCCACTTTTTCCTCACTTCTTGAGCTTCTCTGATTATTAAACTTTATTTCTTCATTGTCTTCCTTAAGCTCCACTTTACATCTTTCCTAACCATCACATTTTTCCATCTTCTCCAATCTTTAATCCATAATTTATTTATGTATCTCTCTTTTGTGTTCCGTCTGAGATCTCATTTATATCTGCAATAACCGTTCCTACCTCTCCTTTTTTTCATCTTCTACGACATTTATTTGTCATTTGTCACCTTTTCTCCTTTCTCCTAGCCTCTCCCCATCCCTGTATGTTTGACTCCTTTATTCTTGTTCTTTTTCTTGAAATCTTTGCCTACATTTTTTTTCCTCTAAAACTTTTTGAACCTCTTCTCCTTCTCTTGGCACCTTTCCTAATTATAAACTTCATTTCTCCATTGTGTTCCTCAAGCTTCGCCTTAGTCCTTCCCTAACTATCACATCTTTCCGTCATTTCCAAACTTCAATCCATACTCTGTCTTCATACCTCTTAAGCCTTCAGAATCTTCATTTGTTATATATTGCCACCCCCTTCCCTTGAAATGTTCCGCTCTTTTGCTGCAACTTTATTTTCTCTTTCTTTTCTCTTCTTCACCTACCCTCAAGTCATAGAATCATTTGCCTCTTGAATATGTTGTTCTTCAAAGGGAATAAGATGACACTTATCTTACGGATTTGCCAAACAACATTTTTCTGACAAAGTTATGAGTACTTGAATTTCAAAAATTAAGAACGCGGATTAACAAAAAATTGATCTGAGTTTTCGTTTGAATTTTAATGTTTGTTAATCTCATATAGCTATTTATCTTCTATCAATTTATTCGAAAATCCCACTATTTTTTTTCTTGATTTTATTCTATTTTTGTCCTTATGAAAAATTGTTTCTCTACAAATTTTCTAGAAAAATGTCCCTTGACACTTTTTTCTCTCTCTCATTATTTTTGAGATTTTCCGAATATATGTATAAAATACTTTGAAATTCATTTTTTCTTCTTAATTTAATTTTATGGTTTTAGAAAAACAAAAAAAAACATAATTTCACATTTTCAAGAACTTTTACATCAAAATTTTTCCATTGATGTTGGTATTTTTGAAACAATCGATACTGTTTATTTCTCCTGACTTCATTATTCTTCTACCAACATGTTGCTGAAAATGTTAAATCACGCCTTGTTAGGTTTTTCATCACACCATAAAACTGTACTATATTATTTCTGTATGTTTTTACTTATGCTCTAATTCATTGCCTCCTTAATTACTACGTCCTTCCATATACTCTAACATTTGAATTTAATATCTACCTATGCTTTTTCCATCCCTTTATTTTCATAGCGATTAGACTTTTCCTCGAGATCTTTGACATGATAGAAGTCCGAGCGAATGTCCCACTTTTTACAATGAGTCATCTTCTTGCATAATTTAACAGTTTAATTATTGAAATTATCTGTAATTAATTTCCTTAACTATTATTATTTATTTTTCTTTCGTCTTCCTAAGCTCCAATTTACACCTTTCCTAACCATTAAATCTTCATATGCTCGCTAGCCTTTAATTCATGCTTTCTTCGTATCTCTCACTTTTGTATTTTCTCTAAGATCCACTTCATGTTTCCCTCAACTTTCCCTCCCTCACCCCTCCTTTCAATCTCTCGAAACCTTCATTTGTCATTTATTACCTTCCTTTTTTTTCTTGCAATGTTATTTTCGAACCTTGTTGCTTTAGAGTTACAACTGCTTCAACCTTTTCTTTCTCTCTTCTTCATCATCTCCCTTAACACCTATCCCCTTCTTCCTTCAATTTTCCTTTTCAATCTTTTGAAATTTAGGACAAGAAAGTGAGATAAGCTTTAAAAAATTTATAGAGTCAAAGATCAGGGAAGGCAAAAGAGTTGAATAATCTAACAGTTTCAGTAAACAATGTTTTGAGATAGAGAAATAAAAAAAGTTTTGATTTGGAAACTCGTTGCTTGATAGAGCGAAAATAATTTTGTTGCGTGCAGGGTCGGGATGGTACCAGGCATACCGGGTTTACACGGGGGACGACAGGACGCATAATATAACGGACGTGCATAAATCTACGTGCCAGTCAACAATGTGCATAAATACTGGCCCCTTGTAACGCGGTCTCTTCGGGTGGGTGGCAGAGTCAGTACCAGGTCGGGGGGTGGGGGTTCGTTGAAGGGTTGTGGGTGAATTGCCCCCTCAGCAGACTCGCGCAACGACTATCCGGCGTCGCCGTTCCTCACTCTGAGGAGACAGCCTGCGGTTATGCTCGTCAGGGTGTCCTTGGAAAGGGGTTAAGGAAGGGGCTCAGGTCAGGCTGGAGTCAGGCTGGAGCATCTCGAATGAAATTTCCACTTGCTCCCTACATAGCTCCCAAGTTCCTCGGACCTCGGTCACAAGTGTCGCAGTCATCTGTCGGAAACAGATGAGCTTCAACGACGAACTTCTCTCTTGACTTACGTACTTTTGACACTGATTCCTAATATCGACCTTTATTCTCTCACTGAAGAATTTGGTTTAACTGATATCGAGCGAGAGGTTTGATGCCGAAAATTGATCGCATCGCCTTAACGCTTCGCCTTAGTTTATTGCTTGAACGCATCAGTTTTCTCATTTCGCTTTATACCTTTTTACTCGCCAGTCCGTATCGCAACCTTTGTTTTAACAGATTTCACATTTTTCCCTTTTTTTATTCTCATTTGATCTGTTCTCCTTTTTTTTTCCTTTTCGATTGTTTCATTACTCCTTTATCCCTTCCTATCAAATCCTGCTTTACCTTAGTCCCACTTTCATGCATTTCCTTAACCTACTCTTTTGACCAACCACACATTTCCAAATACCTTTCTCTTTCTTTCATTTCTTTACCCTTCGCCCTTGTACTTTCTCTCTCCATCAGACATTCTTTAACTCCCTTAATCCCTGCCTATCAAATCCTGATTCACCTTCATTCCGCTTTCATGCATTCCCTTAACCCACTCTTTTGAGCAACTACACATGTCCAAATACCTCTCCCTTACTTTCATTTCTTTACCCTCCCCCCTTACACTTTCTCTTTCCTTCAGACATTCTTTAACCTCCTCAATCCCTCCCTATCAAATCCTGATTTACCTCCATTCCACTTTCATGCATTTCCTTAGCCCACTCTTTTGACCAACCACACCTGTCCAAATACCTTTCCTCTTCTTTCATTCCTTTACCCTCCCCCCTTACACTTTCTCTTTTCTTCAGACATTCTTTAACTCCCTTGATCCCTTCCTATCATCCTGATTTACCTCCATTCCACTTTTATGCATTCCCTTAACCCACTTTCTTGACCAACCGCACATGTTCGCACATGTTCTTTAACCTCCTTAATCCCTCCCTATCAAATCCTGATTTACCTCCATTCCACTTCCATGCATTTCCTTAGCCCTTCCTTCTGACCAACCACGCCTGTCCAAATACCTTTCCTCTTCTTTAATTCCTTCACCCTCTCCCCTTCGACTTTCTCTTTCCTTCAGCAATGCTCAAACTATTGTTCTTCCATCACCATCCAATGACTTCTCTTCGCCCTTCCAAGCTCTATTACCTACTCTCATTCTTATTTTCTCCTTTTCGACATCCCTCAACACGATATACTATGTCGTGCATCTTTCCGGTCCCAGAGTCCATTTAATGTATTTCTCATGCCACCCTTCTACCTCTTCATATTCCTTTCACCACCAAATCTCCACACCATATATTAGAACATTTAATACCAACGTCTGAAACACTCTCACTCCTCTCTTAAAATCATTTTTTAATAATTACTTCCCACACCAAGATTGAAAAGTGTGTATGTAACGCTCTTTTCAATCTTTCCTTAATGTGATCCTTAATGTTACCATTCTTCTTAAGTGGAGATACCAGATACGTCAATTTCTCAACTTCTTCAATCTCTTTCCTTTTCTAATGTCATGGTTTTTTCCTCCTCCTTCTCCCAAAAACTAGTAGCTTTAACTTGTCCACATTCAAAATCAATTTCTTTTCTTCCAAGTACTTATCTAGCCTTTCCATTATATTTCACAAAACTTCCTCCTCTTTAGCTACCAATAAAATATCGTCCACGTATGCGAACGACCACAATTCTTCTACATATATTTTTCTACAACTAATCCTTTTTTTACAAATAATCCTTTTTCAAATACCTCTTTCATGTCTGCTATAAACACCACAAACTGCAGTAGGCTCGGCGGGCACCCCTTCTCAAACCACACTCCATCTATAATTCTTCTGATGTTCTAGCATTAACTTTTACCCCATCTCTCGTTCCTTCACAAATTGTCCTCACACTTCCTATTAGTCCTATTTTTATTCCTCTTTTCTCCACTGCTTACCACAGATTTTTCCTGTCTACCGATGGAAATGGAGCCTTTAGATCAACAAATGAAGCACACACATCTCCTTTTCTTCTTAACTCCTTGTGTACAACATGTTGTAGAATGTAAATATTATCTATCGTGCTTGTACCCTTTATAAAATTTACTTAACTTTCCGGTAGTATCCCTTTTGACTATACCTCTTTCTTTAACCCCTCCGTTAACACCATCGCATATATTTTGTATGCCGTACTTAATAGACTTATTCCTTCATGATTTTCTACTCTTCCTTTTTCTCCTTTCTTATCTATTAGCTTTATTGAACCCCCTTCCATTCTTCTGGGAATTCCTCAACATCCCTCAACATTTCTTTAATATACTCCCCCCAATCCAATATGCTAGTCGTATTCCCTATTCCCCTTTTTTTCGTTCTCATTTTATTGATAAACTTTCAAGCCTCCCATTCTGTTTTAATTTTGCTGATTTTCTCCTCTGTTTCGTTTCTCTTATTTGTTTATTATTGCCCACATAAGTCTCTATATTTCTTCCTGGCTATGACGTCTTCTTTCCTTTTCCTTTCTTTCGTCCTCTGCTTTTATTACTCTTTCTTAACTTCCCTTTTCTTCATCTTATGTTCTTTGTCCCACCAATCTTTTGTCCAATTTTCCTCTCTCTCCATTATATTCCTAACTTTCCTTTGAATCTGGTGCTCATAAGTCCTTATCTTTAACTCCTCACATAATTCTTTTAACATTATCTTTTCAAACTCTAACCTTTTTGTCATTTCTACATAACTTTTCTTTGCTTCCTCTGTCCACAATTCTTTCTGAAATAATTCTCCCATGTTCTTTACTAAATGCTTCCTCATTCTCCTTTTTATGTTCACTCCTATTGTGTGGTAATCTACTTCTACGAGTTGCCTCCTACATGCTTAAACTCTCCTTCTTCGTCTCCTTCCTCATTCCCACTGAGCATATACCACCCCTTTTCCTCTACTATCTCTAAAAGTTGTCTAACCTCCTTATTCACTATCTGATCTTCCGAGTTACGCACCCTTTCCACTCTATCCAAGTACATTTTACCTTTCCTTCCTATTCTTGCATAAGTTACCCCCTATTTTCAATATTTCTTCTTCCTCCTTCTTGATGAAATTCTACACGTACTTCCATATCTCTTTCAATCCTTTTTTGTCGTATATAGCCACTATTCTGTGCCATTTCCTTTTTATTTTAATCATCCTTTCCTGTCCCGCGCTTATCACTGCTTTCAAAAATTCTCCTTCATTTAAGTTTGTTCTATTTCCAGACATGATTTGCCCACTTGCTCAACCTTTTTTCTTTTCCTTAATAGCTTGTTGTGCCATCCAGCTAGAGTTACTTAGTAATTTACTTCTTTTACTTCACCAGTATTTTTCCTCGATTCGCGTTTCCGTAAACCCTACAACATTGAATTTTTCTACAAAATTCCGAAAAATGCTATTCTCATTCTTGATTACTGCTAAATTCCAAAAAATTATCTCAACTTTCGTAATCTCTCGCTTCCTCTTGCTTATTTTACTCGCACCTTCAGCCTTACTTTCTCTACCCATTTTTCTCACTTCAAAAATGTCTCTCTACCTTCTCTAAACTTTCTTTCTCTCCATTCCATCTATGCCATACCCCTTGTACACAAAATTTTGTATACCTACCCTAATTGTCTTTCCTTGTTCCCTTTCTTCCTTAGCTATTTCTTTCATCTTTCTTTGAATCTCTCTTTATATGTATGTTGGGTCGTGATTAACATACACTTTTCTTGTACCTAACCCACTGTTGTTTCTCACAACTTCCTGTTTCACTTCCCATAAGTCCATTACCACTACTAAGACCTCTTTTTGACTCGTACGTAGTCTTCTCACTTTCCTAATTTCTCTTATTCTTCCTGGGAAAATTTATCTACCATTAGCCATTCATTCCACTCATCCGCGTGTGGAGCAACTATTGCAAAATTGTTTCTTCTGTCCCATGCCTCCTTTCTTTTAAACTCTCCTTCCACTTACTCACTTTCTTTACAATTCTCTCTGAGTTCCAAACCTGTGCAGACTTCATTTTTCTTTTCATTAACTCAACCTTTGGTCACGATTCCTGGTCATTTAGTATCTTCGCCTCTTGTTTCCCTCCACCACCCCTCTCCATTCTAACCTCTTCTAACGTCTCTTCTTTCCACTCCTTCATCTGTTTTCCTAACCTCTTTATCCTCTGTTAGTTCTACATTTGCTCTTCTTTTATATTTTCTAATTCCGTTTCTATCATCTAAATTCTTTCTTTCATCCTCTTCATCTCTCTTTCCCATTGCTCGTACCTTTTCTTTAATTCTTCCGTAATTAACACTACGTCTTGATTTCCTTCTGTCGTTTGCTTCTCGATGCCTTTTATTTTCTTTTTTCCTTGTTTTATTTTCTCGATTTTCCTTCCCATTGTTTAATCTCTTTCAATGATAACACCAAATCTGCGACTCCCATTACCTTTTCTTGAACATTCTCCTCTCCTTTTTCTGGAATATTTCTCTCTTTTCTCTGTATCTTATTACTTTCTTCCCTCTTATCTTGGCCCTTTGGTTCCTCCGACCCCGATGTGCTAATACTTCATCAACCCTCCCTCCCGTAACATTTGCATCCCCTCTTTGTTTCTCTTTGTTCTTGTCCGAGGACTACGTGAGTATATTGCTGCTTGTCATGGAAGGGCTTGTTGTTATACATTTTCCTATATCATCATTTAACTCCTTTTTTCTCTCCCTTAACCTTGATAACGTTGTCAGATCACCTTCGCTATACATTCTTTTTCTTGTCATACCTATGTTACCCCACATGAGCTTTCTTTCGAGCAGTCTACATCTCCTTCTTTTCTCTGTCTCTGGTGCTTAATTTGCCTGAGTTAACGTTAAGAATTTTGCTTCCGAGTCCTACTCGCTTTGCTCGCCTTCCTCATTTTTAGAATCTTTCGCTTCTTGAGTCGGTACTTCAGTTACCTTCTCCAGTCACCCGACTCTGTCACCTCCAGATGGTGCCACTTTGCTATAACCACACCACTATAGCGCTGAATACTTTTCTAGTGTTTAGCAATTTAATTATTCATATTTTCAGTTTACTTTCGCCTGTCCCTTTCGTCCTATTATTCGTTTTACTTATCTCTGTTAACTTCCTCCTCTCTTCACTAGCCCATCCCAAACTTTGATCCCAGCGATTTCTACGACTCCTAACCTCACTTTTCTATTTCACCTATTTATTCCTCTACCTTTTACCATCCAATTATAATTATTATTTCAACAAATTCCCTTTTACCTTAATGCCTTCTTTACTACTTCCTTATCCTAATTTTTAATACCTTTTCACTCTAAAAAGACACTTTTCGTCTAAACGTCTACAAAATAGTTCCAGTGAGTGCTTCTAATAAAAGTCAGTTGCAATCAAAGCCTGAAGAGATTCTTTAACCGCAAAAAGTTGGAGGTCAATCTCTCGGGGCAGAGGATCAGATCTGGTAAATAGATACGATAATAGTTTTCAATTTCGAGACTAACCCTGGATATTAGAAAAGTTTGCTCATCCCCGGATGTTTTCATTACCTTTTCTTCTTCAATCGAAAAGTACAATAGTTGGGCGCAGTTCTTTTGGCGGCGATAACATACCGAAAATCAGAACATACGAGAGGGTCGATGTTCAACATCCGCTTTGGCATCCGAATGTTTCGTGGTATCGTCTTCCTGGTCAGAAGTTAAAGGACACTGGGGACTAGGTTGTGGCTTCGCAATCTTATCCAAGCAGTGCCTGGTCAGAGGTTTTTTTTGTCTCTTGTCCCAACTCTTAACGTGGCTTCTCTTTCTCTGAAGCCACATGAGTCAGATAGGGGATGACTTTACTTTCTTACTTCACCTTCATCTTCCACTATCTTGTGCTATCGTCTTCTTTCTCTCCCTCCCCAGCTGGTCTCGTTTCATCTCCTTCGATGTGGAGTCTTGAAAGTGTCCTAGCGAGTCGATGAAGCTCAGTCCTCGTAAATACTTCAAACCGATAGCCAAGGATATCGGCTAATATTCTAAGAGACACTGTATCTTCGCTCCCCGGTGAGAAGCAACACACCCACCCCTTATCTGGACACTCTACCCACTCGAGTTTCTTGGTGCAGCGTCACCTTCAGTACACCAACGACGACTATTCAATATTTATATTATCCCAACAGGACACTCCCGAGTAACACAGACATGATTGCAGTCCCGTTCATACAAGTATATCTTCGGCTATACGACCAGTATGTGACTCTCTACGCCACGCTGGGGACGTATCAAAAGCGGCGAGTCCAAACGCCCCAGAATGACTATATCGTAATTTTATTAAATAAAACAATTTCGAAAGCTAGTTACATTTAAATGACATTTCGAGTTACACGGTGGGGCTGAACCAATTTCAATTGTGAGGTCCTCACATCTGGGATTTTCCGATTGATTATAGTAGGCTGTAATCCCACGGACATCTTAAGACCAAAACAATAAAAATTTTGTATTGCATTACTATATTTGGGAATTGGATGATTAAAAATTGGAATTATGAAAAAACTGTGTCAGATCCTGTCTGATCATATCCGATCTTATCCGATTCTATCCAATGCTAGCCAATTCTATCCAGATCTATTCAATTCTACTCAGTCCTATCAGAATCTACCCAGTCTTTTCATATTTTATCCGTTTCTATCGGATTATGTCCGACCCTATCTTCTTCTACCATCCCCTCAACTACCCTCTCAACCCACACCCCTCACTACCCCTCCCCACACTCTACAGCCACTCACTTCTAACCTCTTTTCCTCCCCACCCACACTGTCCCACACCTACCCACCCACACATTACATCACTTTCGCTACCAGCCCAGCTCTTACCACCCTTCCAAGGAAAATGTACGATGGACGGACAGACACCCGACCGAAACTAAAAGTTTTTCTGCCCTACGGTGACTCAAGCCACCTTCCCCTCTGCCCCATCTTGCCGCGTACTGGCACGCTCAGTACGCAGCTACCACCCAACTTTCGCTTTCCCGTGTACTGGAACTCTCAGCATGTAATCACCACCCACTTCTCACCTCGCTGCGTTCTGTCACTCTCAGTTCGTAGCTACCACCATCTTTCGACCACCTGTGTACTGGAACTCTCAGCACGTAGTCGCCACCCACTTTCCACCTGGCCGCGTACTGGCACTCTCAGCACGCAACCACCACCCACGTTCCACCTCACCACGCACTGGATCTCTTAGCACGTAGCCACCACCCACTTCACGCCTCACAGCGCACTAGAAATCTCAGCACGCAGTTAGAATGTACTAACTCACTCACAAATGTTACTACGACTTTTTTCACCCTAATCACCTAATAATTAGAATAAGTCAGATATACCTCTTTATATCAGCCCTTTCAAAAAAGTCGATTTATGTATTCAAAGTATTTCAAAATCAACAAAATTCTAAAAATTGAATTACAAGTTTCTTGTATTTGGGACTATCTGATTAATTATAGTAGTCTGTTATTCCAAGGATACTCAAGGACTGAATCCAAGAAACACATTGGACCCTTTTTCACAAAAGTCGATTTTTATGTTTAAAGTATTTTCGAATCAAAAGATTCGAAAATTTTAATTGAAAGATCCTCGCATAGAAGATTTTTCAATTGATTATGGTAATCTTTCATTCCACGGACATCTAGAGCCTTTTTAAAGAAAATCGATTTTAAAAATTCTAAAAATTGAATTGGAAGGTGCTTGCATTTGGGATTTTTCAATCGCTTATGGTAACCTCTAATGCCAGGAATATTAAAAGAACAAAAACAAACAAATCCAGCAGGCCCTCTTCCAAGGACGTCAATGCTTATGTTTAAAGTATTTCAAAATCAAAAATAATTCTAGATATTCAATAAGAAGATACCTGCGTTTGGAATTTTACGATTAATTATAGTAGCCTATATTGCCAGGGATATTTTTAGATCATAAGCCAAAAAATCTATCGAACCCTTTGCAAAAAAGTCGACTTTTATGCTTAAAATATTTCACGACCCGAAAAATTCTAAAACTTCAATTGCAAGGTTCTCCCCTTAAAAAATTGTTCACCTATGATAGTCTGTAATTCTATGGACATTTAAAGACAAGAATCAGAAAAATGCGTAAGGCCCCTTTTGAAGAAATCGATTTTTATGTTAAAAATATTTGAAACTCAAAAAAAGTCTAAAAATGTAGTTGCAAGGGACTAACATTAAAGATTTTTTGATGGAATATAGTAGTCTAAAATCACCGGCATATATCAAGAACAAAAACAAAAAAAATCCTTTGAGCACCTTTCGGAAAAAGTCGATTTTTATGTTCAATGTATTTCAAAATGAAAGAAGTTCTAAAAATTCAATTTCGAGTTCCTTGTATTTATGACAATCCGATTGATTATAGTAGTCTATTATCCCAGGGATACTTCAAGCCAGATAAATCCTAAAGGCCTTCTTGAAGAAAATCAATTTTTATTTTCCAAATATTTGAAACTCAAAAAAATTCTAAAAAATTAATAGCAAGGGCCCAACATTTGAGATTTAACGATTAAATATAGTAGTCTATACTCTCCGGGATATTTTAAGAACAAAATGAAAAAAAATCCATCGAGCACTTTTCGAAAAACGTCGATTTTTATGTTTGAAGTATTTCAAAATCAAAAAAGTTTCTAGAATTAAGATACAAGATTCTTGCATTTGGAGTTTTTCGATTGATTGGGGTGGTTTATGATTCCCGGGATATTTTAAGACAAAAAAAAACATTCAGCCCTCTTTGCCAAAAGTCAATTTTCGTATTTAAAGTATTTCAAAATTTTAAAAAATCTTAAAATTTAATTACAAGGTCCTTGCATTTGGCGTTTGTCAATTGATTGGGGTAATTTATAGTCCCTATTTATTTTAAGAACAAAAATAAAAAGATAAATTCGGCGTTTTCGACAAAAGTCAACTTTTATGTTCAGAATATTTCAAAATTAAAAAAATTCTAAAAATTTAATCACGAGGTCCCTACATTCAAGATTTTCCGATTTACTATAATAGTCTATAATCTTCAGAATATTTTAACACCAAAAACGTAAAAATCCCTTGGGCGCCTTAGGCCATTGTGTATTTTGTTTTTTGAAAAAAAATTATATTTAGAGGCAAAAAAGATTGCAAAAGATTTAAAATTTGGTTAAAAATTTTTAAAATAATACTCCATGTCTCGTACTAACTCTGCAACCCCATAGATAATATGGAGAATTGTAAAATTAACAACACTAATTGAGATTGCATGTTTTTTATAACTAAAGAGAATTGGAAAGGTTTTGCAAATAAGACAAATTATTCGAAGCATTTTCCCTCATGTAACTATAAATTTGCAACCCTGCACATAATGAGTAACCTTGTAAAATTGAAAATAATGGAAATATGATGCTTTTCACACATAAAAAATTGCAAAATTGGTGCAAATGGGCCAAACAATTTTTCCTTATATAACTATAAATTTTTTAGCTCACAGGTCATCTGAAACCTCGTAAGATTATAAATAATTATAAGTTTGAATATCAAATTTACTCCAAAGTATTTGCGTCATTCGACAGAAACTTTGAAATTTCAATATTTTAATAGCATTTTTGTTAGATTTAACTATAATGGAAGGGTAGCAGTTCATACATGGACATGTTGCAGTACATGAAGTAGAAGTACATGACTATTAATATTTTATTTATTTACGATAAGGGTAATCAAAGTTGTCAAAACAATAAATAAAGATGAGTACGAGTAGTAGAAAATTTATAAATAGAAGTATTCTTAATAAAAGGATAAATTTATTGAATAATGTTTTTGTGTGATGAAAAAAATAAACTGAAAGTGTAGTGGAATAAGAAGAATTTGGCCGGACTCTCATTGTCTTCATATAATAAACATAAGTGAGCCAACATAAAAATTAAAATAAATTATTATATTACAGGCCCGCCGAATGTTTTTTCATTCCTCCACACTATAAATTTATTTTTTCGTCAAACGAAAACATTATTTTATAAATTATTTCCTTTTAATAAAAAAACATTTTTATTTATAAATTTAGTACTATTTGTGCTTGGTTTTATTTTGTTGATTTCACAACTTTAATAGTAATGTACGTGGCGAAATTTTTTTACTTGTAGTTCTTATAAAGTGATTCCACAAGGTTCCGCATTATGTGTGGAATTGGAAATTTGTAGTTATATGAGAAAAAATGTTGCAAATGGTTTGTCCAATTTTTAAAACTTTTGCAAGTTCTTTTTCATGTATAAAAACATGAAATCTCAATTATTTTCAATTTGACAAGGTTCCATATTGTTTACAGGATCGCAAAGTTAGTATGAGATTCGGGAAATAATTTCAAAAATCGGTAACTAAATTTTAGAACCTTTCTAATTGTTGCGATATATACTCAATACAAAGTTTTGTAAGTAATTCATATAGAAGAAAGTGTTCAGGGGTATGAGTTAAATTATTTCAGTGACAGTCACAGGGGTGCTTCCACGAGACATTGGAAAGAGACAGAGGTGTGACTTAAACTATTTACGTCATCAGTCACAGGGTGGCATAGAAAATGGTTAGAGGTGTGCCTTAAATTATTTCTGCGACCAGTCACAGAGGTGACTCGCCCCTCCCCCTTTACGAGACATCAGGAAGGGGTAGGGTTGTGACTTGAATTATTTCTGTAATCAGTCACAACAGTGCCTCCCCGCCCTCTCAAGACATAGAAAAGTGTTAGTAGTGTGACTTGAATTATTTTTGTGGACAGTGACATAGGAGACTTTCCCCTCCCCCTTTACGATATGTTAGGAAGGTGTAGGGATGCGACTTAAATTATTTATGTGACCATTCACAGCAGTGCCTTTCCACTCTCTCGAAACATAGAAAAGGGCTAGCAGTGAGACTTGAATTATTTCTATGACCAGTCATAGAGGACACTTGTCCCTCTCCCTTTACGAGACATTAGTAAGGGATATGGATATGACTTAAATTATTCATGTGACCAGTCACAAAGTGTCTTTCCGATCTTAAGATATAGAAAAAGGTTAGCGGTGAGACTTAAATTATTTTTGTGACCAGTCACAAGAGTACCTCCCCACGAGACATTGGAAAGGGGTAGGGGTGTCAGCGGGTAACTTGGGTCAGCAGTGTAACTTGAATTATCACTGTGACCTGTCACAGGGCTGCCTTGCCCTACCTCCTTTACGAGACATTGGAAAGTGGTATGGGTGTTACTTAAACTATTTCTGTAACTAGTCACAGGAGTTCTACAAGTCCTATTTCAAGTGATTCTACACTTTGTACCAACATTTTCCTTCTTTTCCTGAAAAACAATTGTTCTTGAGCAAAGATGTACATATAATATAGAATGCAAATCTTCAAAATATCTACAACTTTCGAGAAAATTTTTTTGTAAATTATTATTATTTAATGAAATAAAGGAAAAAAGACATGAAATTAGTATACTTTCATCAAGTTTTGACCTTGAAAGCAAAATTTTCAGATATTTTCAATATTATAATGTATAATATTATATTATTATATATAATATTATGATCGAAGGTAACCGCTTCTACAAAAGTGCACCCCTATGTTCTCTTAGTGTAATGCTAGAAAGTTGCCGTTTTTTCTGGAATTTTCAGCTTTTCTTTGACTTTCTGGTTATGAACAATAATAAATGAACATCAACAAGAATTATATTCCAAAGCGTTTTGTTTGGATTAATATTGTTGAAACATTAGTTTACAATTAGAAATTAACAATTTATCTATCATTTTATTAACATTATTAAATTGTTCAAACTTTTTTCAAAATTAGCATTAATTATTACCTCACTAAGTGAGAAGTAGAAAAAAAGGTAAAAATTTCAGGAAAGACAACAACTATCTTGTATTGTTATAGGAGAAGACAGTTATAAACAAGGATGAACTGTTTAAACAATTATCTTCATTAAATTGCATCAATTATTACCTCACTCTGAGTGAAAAGTGGACAAAAAGTAGAACATTTCAGTAAAAACCGCAACTTTCTAGCATTGTACGAAGAGAATATTCTTATGAATAGATATACAGGTATATTGCTCGAACCATTATTTTTGTTAACAATAATTCCTTATGCCCTGACTAAAAAGTTGACAGATTGGAAAAAAATCGTGATTTTCTAAATCAATTTTAAGAGAAAATTTCTATAAACAATAATAAATTGTTGAAACAATCTATATAAAAATCAATTAATCAGTGAAAAGTTACATATTATGTATAAGAAACAATTTGTACTAAAAGAGATCACTAAAACTTCATAGGACTTGCACAAATTTCTAAATATCACTTTTTTCAACAAAAAAAGCATTTTTTTTGTCAAAGGTGAGAGCATGAAAATTTTTGAGGGAAAAAGATTCCAATAAATTTTTGGACTACCATAATGTGCAATTTATGATATTAATAAAAAGTAAGTGAAAATTATGATTTTTTATCTTATCGAGTTTCTTCAAATTTCAAATGGAATTTTATGTTTTATGGTCCTAAAATGTCCGTATAATTACAAACTACCATAATCGTTTGGGAAGTTCTTGAAAATGGAATTGCAAGGACACTACAATGAAATTTTTGGAGTTATTTTTGAATATGAAGCTTTAAACATAAAGGTCGACTTTTTTCAAAAAGGGCCAGATGATTTTTCTTGTTTCTGATCTTAAAATTTCCGTGGAATTATAGACTACCATAAGGGGCCGTTCACAAACTACGTTACCAATTTGAAAGGGGAGGAGGTTGTACCAAAAACTACCAAAAAACTATCAAACAACTACCAGAAATATTGACGGTTCTGAAGAAAATTCACAAAAACGACTTTTTGTCTTATGGGAAATATGTGTTAAACTTCATGTGGCTTTTGAGACCTCTAAATATCAATTTTTCCAACTAAAAAGTACGCCTTTTTTCGAGGGTGAGATCATGGAAATTTTCAAGGAAAAAAATTCCAATCAATGCTTGAACCATCCTAATGTGCAATTCATGATATTTACAAAAAACAAGTGAAAATTATGATTTTTTTTATCTTATCGAGTTTTTTCAAAGTTTAAAAAGAATTTTATGTTTCATGGTCCTAAAATGTCCGTCGAATTACAAACTACCAAAGTTTGCAAAGTTTCTGAAAATGGAATTGCAAGGACTTTGCAGTTAAATTTCTAGAATTTTTTTATTCGTAAATGCTTTGAACATAAAGGTCGACTTTTTTCAAGAAGGGCCCGACGTATTTTTTTGTTTCTGATCTTAGGATGTCCGTGGGATTATAGGCTACCAAGAAAGACAGTCCATGAACTACGTTACCAATTCGAGAGGGGATGTGGTCGCGCCAAAAACTACGATTGGTAACAGGGAGGGGGGGGGGACTGTACAAGTAGCATTACGAGCTCAGATAACGTTAATACACTTCCTGATGATATGTAAATTGTATCAAAGTTTGCCAAAGCTGGTCACGTAGGAATGTTGGCAACCGAACTTACTAGAAACGCGAAAAAGCCCAGAATAAACGTAAAATTCACATTTAGACAATGACTGCCTTACTTTCTGGGGGGGGGGGGGGGGGAGTAGG
>JAUMHM010000078.1:10590575-10620696 GCA_032362435.1 Melikaiella ostensackeni
CGCGTAAGGAAAAACTACGGTCGTGAACGAGGGAAAGAGGGGGATTGAAAAATGGCCCAAAATTGGTAACGTAGAATATAAGCGGCCCCTAATCATTCAGAAAATCCTATATGGAAGGACCTTGCAATTACAGTTGGTTCAGTCCCACCGCGGGTAGGTACAACATCAAATCATGTCATTTGAGATAATGGTTTAGCATTGAGAGAGTATAAAATCAAACAGTCTTGGGCCGGAAAAGGGGTGAGGATAAAGATACTAGAAGGAGAACGCGAAAGAGGAGGGGGAGCAGTGGTAAATGAGGCGGAGCCAATCGTTTCATTGCATCAATAGTCGTAGCGGAGTTATACCAACTTTCTTGATAAATCCCGCTTACTTTGCTCCATAACATAACTTTACAGAATCGGAACCATGGCCATGGAAGAATTGCGATTTGTAACTTTAGATGAGGTCTCCGCCTGTGAGCTCCTTCTCTTTTCGCCCTCTTCAACTGTATTACCCCGCTAGCTAGTAGTCGCGTGGTATCCTGGTACAGGAATTTTTCTACGATGTCTCCTTCCTCCGGATTTCGAGGAAAAGTCCTATCGCGATCTTTAGTCTAGCTTGGATCCTTCCTATTCTTTTCATTAACGTGCAAATAGCCCAAGTCTTCGATTTTACTGGTCCAGAATATCACAACATACACTTTATTCCCGAGTTTGTTGCTTCACATCTCGTTTACCTAAGAATGGAAATTATCTTTCTTTTTTGGTACATTTTCCTCCATTAAAGACATTATCACAAAAAAATAGTACAGCAATTGTAGAAGATGAAAAAAGGGTTGGAAATGAGCTAGGAAGATATAAGGTGGATGTTAGAGAGAACGCAGAGAAGAGACACGTAAAGGAATTATGGTTTAAAGGTTAAAGAAGTCGGAAAGAGAAAGAAGAGGTTGAAAAAGGTGTAACTTTAAAGTAACAAGGCTAGAAAATAACATTTCAAGAGAAAGGGAGGAGGTAATCAATGACGAATGAAAGTTCTGGGAGATTGAAAGGAGGAGGGAGGGAGGGAAGGTTAGGGAAAACATAAAATAGATTTTAGAGAAAATACGAAAGAGAGATTTATGAAGAAAGTATGGATTAAATGTCAGCGAAAATCAAAAAGATAAAGGATAATAATTAGTAGTAAGTGGGTCAACTAGATTTTGGACCTCTCGGTTAGGAAAGGTTTAGATTGGAGCTCGGGGAAGACAATAGAAAAATAAATATCAATGATTAGGAAAGGTGAAGGAGAGGGAGAAGAGGTTGAAAAAGTTATTAAGGAAAACAAGTATTGGTCAGGGCTTAGGAAAAATAAGAAAGGAGGAAAGTGATATTTGTTAACAAGTAGGTAAACTAAATTTTGGAGCTTCTGAACGGAAAGAATAATAATTATTAGACTATTAAAAGATGCAAGAAGATGACTCACTGTAGAAAGTGGGATATTCACTTGTGTACTTGTTTCATGTCAAAGATTTAGAGGAAAAGTCCAATCGCGATCATGAGTCCGGTTTGGACCCTTCCTTTTCTCCTCATCAACGTGCAAATAACCCAAGACTTCGATTTTACTCGCCTAAAGTATCACAACATACACTTCATTCCCGAATTGTTCTTTCACGTCTCGTGTACCTAAAAATGGAAATTATCTTTATTTTTTGGAACATTTTGCTCCAATAAAGACATTCTCACAAAAAAATAGTGTAGCAATTGTAAAAGATGAAAAAAGACTAGGTAGATATTACGTGGATCCTAGAGAGAATGCAAATAAGGGATATATAAAGGAATTATGGTTGAGGGTTAGAAGAGTCAGAAAGCCGCAATAGTTGAGGCAGGTATTATCTGGAACTTAAGAAATATGATAGAGAAATAATGTTTAATAATAATCAGTGAGAGTGAAGAAGAGAGAAAGAAGAGGTTGAAGAACTTGTAACTCGAAACTAATAAGGCTAGAAAATAACATTGCAAGACAAAAGGGGAAGGTAGTAAAAGACAGAAGAACGTTCTGGTAGATTAAATGGAGAGACAAGGAACAAAAGCTTCAGAGAAATGTTGAGTGGATCTTAGAGAGAATAGAAAAGAGAGAGAGATATGAAGAAAGTTCGGAAGAAAAGTTAGCGAACATAGAAAGATTTAATGGTTAGGAAAAGTCTAGATTGGAGCTTAAGGAAGACAACAGAAAAATAAAGATTAATAATTAGGAAAGGCAAAGAAGAGAAAGAAGAGGTTGAAGAAGTTATTAAGCAAAAGAATTGTTAGTTAGGGCTTAAGAGAAATAAAATAAAAAAAGAATAATAATTGGTAGTAAGTAGGTCAACTAGATTTTGAACGTTTTGTAGAAAAAGTCTAATAATTATTAAACTATTGAATAATGTAGGAAAATTACTTATTGTAGAAAGTGGGACATTCAGTTGGACTTGTATCATGTCACAGATTCAGAGGAAAGGTCCTATAGCGATCTTTAGCCTGGTTTGGATCCTTCCTATTCTTCTCATCAACGTGCAAGTGGCCCGAGTCTTCGATTATACTGGCCCAGAATATCACAACATACACTTTACTCCCGAGTTTGTTGTCTTACATCTCGTTTACCTAAGAATGGAAATTATCTTTCTTCTTTAGTATATTTTCTTCAATTAAAGACATTCTGACTAAAATGTGCAGCATTTGCAGAAGATGAAAAGATGGAAAAAGGCTAAAAGGATATTAAGTCGATGTTAGAGAGAATGCAAAGAAGAGATACATGAAGGAATTATGATTCAAAGGTTAGAGAAGTCGGAAATCCATTATAGTTCAGAAAGGTATGATGTTGAACTTAAAGAATTTGCTTGAGGAATAATGTTTAATAATAATCAGCTAAGGTGAAGAAGACGGAAAGAAAAGATTGGAGAAGTTGCAACTCCAAAGTAGCAAGGCTAAAAAATAAAACTGCAAGAGGAAGGGGAAAGATAATCAATGACAAATGAATGTTCTGGAAGATTGGAAGGTGGTAAGAGGAAGCAAAGTTTAAGGGAAACATAAAGTATGTTTTAGAGGAAGTATAAGAGAGAGAGTTATGAAGAAAGTATGGATTGAAGGTTATTAAACATACGAAGATTCAATGGGCGGGAAAGGTCTAGATTGGACCTTAAGGAAGGCAATAGAGGAATAAAAAATTATTAAATAGGAAAGGTGAAGGTGAGGAAGAACAGGTTGAAAAATTTATAAAGATAAAGAATAATTGGTCAGGGTTTAGGATAAGTTAAAAATGAAGGATAACAATTATCAGTCAGTACGTCAAATAGATTTTAGACCTTTCGTAGGAAAAGTTCAATAATTATTAAACTATTGAATAATGCAAGAAGATGACTCATTGTAGAATGTGGGACATTCACTTGGACTTGTATCATGTCAAAGATTCAGAAGAAAAGTCCCATCGCGGCCTTTCTGCTGGCTTGGATCCTTCCTTTGCTCCTTACAAACGTGCAAATAGTCCAAGTCTTCGATTTTACTGGCCCAGAATATCACAACATACACTTTATTTCCGAGTTTGTTGCTTCACATATCGTTCACCTAAGAATGGAAATTATCCTTTTTTTTTTGCTACATTTTTCTCCATTAAAGACATTCCCACAAAAAAATAGTATAGCAATTGTAGAAGATAAAAAAAGAGTTGGAAATGAGCTAGAAAGTTATTAGGTGGATGTTAGAGAGAATGCAAAGAAGGAAACGTAAAGGAATTATGGTTAAAAGGTTAGAGAAGTCGGAAAGCCGTTATAGTTAAGGAAGTTATAATATAGAACTTGAGGAGTATGATAGAGGAATAATGTTTGATAATAATCAATGAAGATGAAGAAGACAGAAAGGACAGGTTGAAAAAGTTGTAACTTTGAAGTAACAAGGCTAGAAAATAACATTGCAAAAGATGGGAAGGCTGTAATCAATGACAAATGAAAGTTCTGGGAGATTGAAAGGCGGAGGGCGGGAGGAGAGATTAAGGGAAACATAACGTGGATTCTAGAGAAAATACAAAAGAGAGAATCATGAAGAAAGTATGGATTGAAGGTTACTGAACATATGAAGTTTCAATGGTCAGGGAAAGTCTAAATGGGAGCTTAAGAAAGACAATAGAGAAGTGGAGATTATTGAATAGGAAACGTGGAGAACAGCAGGAAGAGGTCGAAGAAGTTATAAAGGAAAAGAATTATTGGTCAGAGTTTCAGCAAAATAAAAAATATAAAGGATAATAATCAGTGGTAAGTAGGTCAACTAGATTTTTGTCTTTTCGTAGGCAAAGTCTAATAATTATTGAACTATTGAATAATGCAAGAACATGACTCATTGTAGAAAGTGTGACATTCACTTGGACTTGTAGGTACCATGTCAAAGATTAAGAGGAAAAGTCCTATCGCGATCTTTAGTCTGGTTTGGATCCTTCCTATTCTTCTCATCAACGTGCAAATGGCCCAAGTCTCCGATTTTACTGGCCCAGAGTAACAGAAAATACACTTTATTCCCGAGTTTGTTGCTTTAAATCTCGTTTACCTAAAAATGAAAATTATCTTTCTTTTTTGGTACATTTTCCTCCTTTGAAGATATTCTCACAAGAAAAAAGTGTGGCAATTATAGAAGGTAGAAAAAGGGATTGAAGAAGGCTAGGAAGATATCAAGTGGATGTTAGAGAGAATGCAAAGAAGAGATACATAAAGGAGTAACGGTTTGGGGGTTAGAAAAGTTCGGAAGCCGTAATAGTTAAGAAAGGTATGATGTAGAACTTAAGGAATATGCTAGAGAAATAATGTTCAATAATAGTCAGCGAAGGTGAAGAAGAGAGAAAGAAGAGGTTGAAGAAATTATAACTGTAAATGACAAGGCTGAAAAAAACATTGAAAGAGAAAGAGGGAAAGTAATAAATCACAAAAGAAGGTTTTGGAAGATTGAAAGGAGGTGAAAGGGAGAAAAGGTTAAGTGAAACATAAAGTGGATTTCAGAGAAAATACAAAAGAAAGAGTTATGGAAAAAGTATGGATTGAAGATTATTGAATATACGAAGATATAAGGGTTAGGGAAGGTCTAGATTGGAGCTCAAGGAAGACAATAGAGAAATGAAGATCATCCAATAGGCAAACGGAAGGGAGGAAGAAGGGTTGAATAAGCTATAAAGGGAAAGAATTGCTAGTCAGGGTTCAAGAAAAAGAAAGATGATGAAGGATAATAATTATTAGTAAGTAAGTCAGCTAGATTTGGGACATTTTGTAGGAGGAGTCTAATAATTGTCAAACTATTGAATAATAGTATAAAAATAATTAAATATTGAATAATAATGAGATGACTCATTCCAGAAGGTGGGACATTCACTTTGACTTGCATCATGTCAAAGATATAGAAGAAAAGTCCTATCTCGATCTTTTGTCTGGTTTGGATCTTTTCTATTCTTCTTATTCACTTGCAAATAGCCCAAGACTTCGATTTTACTGACCTAAAGTATCACAACAAACACTTTATTCCCGAGTTTGTTGCTTCACATCTCCTTTACCTGAAAATGGAAATTATCTTTCCTTTTTGGTACATTTTCCTCCATTAAAGACATTCTCACGAAAAAATAGTGTAGCAATTGTAGGAAATTGTAATTGTAGCAATTGTAGGATCTAAGAGAGAATGCAAAGGAGAAATACATAAAGGAACTATGGTTTAAAGGTTAGAGAAGTCGGGAAGATGACGTTGAAGAAGTTGTAACTCTCAAGTAACAAGGCTAGAAAGTAACATTGGAAGAAAAAGGGAAAATGTAATGAATGACAATTGGAGATTTAGAGAGATTCAGAGATTGAGAGATAGATTTGGAGAGAATACAGAAGAGAGAGGTATGAAGAGAGTAGGAATTGAAGGTTAGCGAACATAGAAAGATTGAAAGGTCCGGGAAGATCTAGATTGTAACTTGAGGGGCACAATAGAAAAATGAAGATTAATTATTAAGGAAAGCGAAGGAGAGGAAGCAGAGGTTGAAAAAGCTATAGGGGAAAAGAAGTAATGGCCAGTGTTTAAAGAATAAGAAAAAAGAAAATAGATAATAATTGGTAATAAGTGGGTCAACTAGATTTTCGAGCTTCCGGAGGAAAAGCCAAACAATTATTAAACTATTAAGTAATGAAAGAAATTGAGTCGTTTTAGAAGGTAGGACATTCACTTGGACTTGTATCATGTCAAAGATTTGGAGGAAAAGTCCTATCGCTATCTTTAGTCTGGCTTGGATACTTCCTATTCTTCTCATCAACGAGCCGATACCCAGGAATTCCATTTTACTGGCCCAGATTATCACCACATATACTTCATTCTCGAATTCGCTCTTTCATGTCCTCTTTACCTAAGAATAGAAATTATCTTTTTTCTTTAGTACATTTTCCTCTATTAAGGACATTCTGACAAAAAACATATTATAGGAATTGTAGAGGATGAAACGGAAGGGACGAAGAAAGTTAGGAAGATATTAAGTGAATTTTAGAGAGAATGCAACAAAGGAATACATGAAGAAATCATGGTTTGAAGCTTAGAGAAGATGGAGAGAAGTAATAATTGAGAAAGATCTAAAGTAGAGCTTAAGGAAGATGATAGAGAAATAATTTTCAATAATAATCACGGAAGGCGAAGAAGAGAAACAGAAGAAGTTGAAGAAATTGTGGAGGAAAAGAATATTGGTCAGGGTTTCAAGAGAAATAAGAAAGATAAAAGAGAACAGCTGATTAATTAGATAGTAGAATAAATAGATTTAAGAGTGATGGCCAAAAAGTCTAGGAATTTTTAAAAGTTCTATCGCTATCTTTAGTCTGGCTCGAATTCTTCCTATTTTTCTCGTAAACGTATAAATAGCCTAATACTTCGATTCTACTGGCCCAAAGTATCACTACATACACTTTATTTCTGAATTTGTTGTTTGACGTCTCGTTTACCCAAGAATGGAAATTAGCTTCTTTCTTTTATTTATTTCATTGCATGAAACACATTCTGACCAAAAATATCATAGGAATCGTGGAGGATGATAAGAAAGGGATAGAAACAGACTAGAAAGATATGAAGTGGATTTCAGAGAGATTTAAAAATACGGATACATAATGAAAGTATGGTATAACGGTTGGAGAAGATGGAAAGATGGAAAGGTTAGCGCAGGTCTAAAGTGAAGCTTGAGGAAGACAATGAAGAAATGAAGTTCCATAATTAGGACAAGGAAAGAAGGGAGGAAAAAGAGGTCGAAAAAATCGTAGAGGAAAATATATATTAGTTAGGGTTTCAAGAAAAATGAGGAAAATAAAATAGAAAAATTGGTAATAAGTAGGTCAACTAGATTTTGAAGGCGGTGAAATGAAGGAAAAGTCTAATAATTCTCGAACTATTGAATGATGGGAGGAAATGACTTATTGTGGAAATTGGGACATTCATTTGGACTTTTATTATGATAAAGATTTCGAGGAAAAAACCTATCGCGATACCTAATATTTCTCGGATCCTTCCTATTCTTCTCATCAATATGCAAATAGCCAAAGTCTTCGACTTTACTGGCCCGGAGTATCACAACATGCACTTTATCCCCAAATTTGCTGTTTCACATATTTTTTTCCCTAAGTATGGTTATTATGTTTCTTCTTTGGTACATTTTCATCATTAATGATATTCTGTCAAAAAAAATATTCTAGGAATTGTGGAAGATGAAAAGGAAGGGACAGAAAAAGGCTAGAAATATATTAAGTGGATTCTAGAGTAAATGCAAAAAAGAGATGTATGAAGAAAGTATGGATTAAAGATTGGTGATAGGGGAGATAGAAAGATGTGATGGTAAGGTAAGGTTTGAATTGGAGTTTTAGGAAGAAAATAAAGAAATAAAATTTGATAATTAGGAAAGGTCAATCAGAAGAAGAGATTGAAAAAGTTGTAGCGGAAAATAAATATTGGCCAGAGATTCAAGAAACGTAAGAAAGATAAAGGAGAACAATTTATAATAAGTAGGTAAGGTAAAGGCCCCGGTCCGTAATCTCCGACGAGTTCATAACCCAGCAAGCGTATAAATTGATTTTTCATATAATACAATAGAAACTGTTGATTGATGTGAATTTCTTTTCAAAGTAAAAATAAAAAGGTACAAAAATCATATGAGATGATAGGGATTATTTTGCATCTATCAATTTGAAAAAAAAATAACTGAAACGTCGCGCTCTTGCCCTCTAACGTGGCACAATGTTCTTTCAGACCAGCTGACTATAAAACCAACACTGGAATGACACCACGAAACTTGACAGCTCGGCGTGTTGTGAGTAAAAAAAGTGGCAATTCAGTGGACAGTGATATCGTTCGTCTTGTTTCGAGTGCAATCATTTAAGTAAATAGCTTTCGATGTCGAAATACAATAATTTCTGAGTCGGTTAAGAACGGGCACCGAAATATCAGCAGTAACGCATCTGTTACCCCTCTGGCAAAATATCTTATGAAAATTAAAATATGACACATATCGTTAAAACGCTGAGGCAGATCTTTACTTTAATTTATATTCTTCAAATATCTATATCAACTTGTACCTTTGATGAAAAACAAAGAATGAATACGTCATTTAGAAATTAACAGTCCTCGAACCGATTGTGAAGTTAGTATACGAATTGACGCACTTGGAGTAATTTGCTGTTGACGCCAGTTAGTGTCAACTTTGACGAGTCTCAAAAAATAAACTCCACGATTCAATTATGTTAATAATTACTAGATATCAGGCAAAGCCTTTAATTACGAATTCACTTGCATTGATAAGCCGATTACGAACCGACTCATCGTTGGGTTACGAACTGACTCAAAGAGGACTTTCGGGGGTTACGAACCGGCACATCAGGTATGTTCGTTCAAATTCTCATTTATTTAATTAATGCATCCTTGAACTTGCTTTCAATGACATTTCCGATTAAAAATGGATTATTCTCTACGTAAAAAGGAAGTTTATTGCATTCAAATATTGCTTGAGGGATTCGAATAGGACTTTGTTCTTTCCAGCTTCTTAGTAGGTTACGAACCGGGACCTTTACCTTAAACTTAGAATATTGGGTATATAATTTTATTTTTGGATTTTTGGACTGAATTCTGGATAGACAATCGGTGACAAGAGTTCTTGAGGAGGAGCGACCACAAGTGCTAGTTGGATAAATTCCCATTCTTCTTTCGAATGGGATCGTGGTGACCGTTTGACACGTTCTCCACTTTTTGAACGAGATGTCGGGGCATGGTAGCTGGAGTGAAGTGATCTTCGGATGCTAGGACTAGCTCCTGGGTTTCAGGGTGCAGCCGTTCAATCTCGATGGCATTGTGCGCGACTAATTAGTCTGAAGCGCGAGATCGAGGAGCGAACGGCTTTAATTAACATTCCTCGCTCGCTCACCGCCGACGCCAAACCACCTTCTCGGAAGGGCAAATTGAAGGCTGTAAATGTCGGTAGGATCCCCCGAACCGTTGATGGTGGCCGTACACCTTTAGCCAACCCGCCCGAAATTAGACTTTCTGTCGGAGGTTTCTAACGAAGGTGATGTGAGTCAGTTTGAATTTTTGCAAGCTTCTGGTACTGAAAGTAGTTTCTTTATGTCTCATCCGTTTTGATTAAAATGGAAAATGGGAAATGGGATATATCAAAGTTTCTCTCTTTCCAAAATATGCGGGGGTTAAGGAAAATTGATATAGCGAGGGTTGGGAGTGGTTGGAAGAACATGTGAAAGTGGAGGTTGGAAGGGATAGAAGAGAAGATCTAAGCTAAAAGCATATAAGAACTGCAGGTTGAAGAAGATGAAAAGGAGAGAATTATTGATAATTAGAAAAGATGCTCTAGAGGAAAAGAGAATGAAGATATTTCTAGTCGGGTTTCAGCAGTGATAAAAACTAAAGATTTATGAAGATAGAAGAATGGAGAAGAAAGATTTTTAGGAATATCAGGTTATTATACAAACATTTTAGATTGTGCAATAGTGGATTGAGTCTCTAAGCCTAAACCGTTAGTTTCAATTGATTAGAATCGTTCAATCGTATGCCTATCAAGCCTGCGTTAATTTCTCAGGAATAATTGGGATCGGTTGATCGATAGTGTCTGAGAAGGTGGCAAAATGGGACCAAAGTCATCTTATTTGTCTTCGGTAAGATACTCGAGAGAGGAGATCATCGATTTCGGTGGCAGGGTTAAGGAAAATTAAATGATGCAGACCCCACTAAAGGAGAGATATTTGTCACGGAGGTCAGACTTCCTTAACTTTCCTAACCCATCTCTTTTTGCCTTTGGTTTCTTACAGTACTCCCACCGACAGGAATCTATTCTCCTACTGTTTCTCAAGCCTTCACTTCATCATTCGTAAAACTGATAAAATCTTAGGTATGTGAATACTTTACTAATAATATCCATTAAGATAATTATTCTGATTAACATTTCTATTTCGATAGATAGGTTCAGGTATATACTCATTCGCTTTTTTAAATGTAAAAATGCCTGCTTATCTTGGGAATGTAATAATGTAACAAGGTCGATGGAAGAAGAATTTCTTTTCATGGGAAAACTGAAATAAAAATCCTAGACGGATACGGATGTGAAATGGGGGGCAGCTTTACAATTTGAGCAGTATAGGAATACTTATAAACGTTTAATTAATTGGGAAAAATATTTAAAAATTTTATCTGAAAAGGAAAAAAATCTCTAATGTACACAAGTGTTCCGGAACGACCAGTCATGGGTCCCTTCATAGTCGCAAATGGTTAACAGGGTATCCTTTCCTTCAGAATCGGCAGAAACGTGATCTTTTTTGCTTGGACGATAACACCCTCAAGAGTCATCCGCGTAGCTTACACGCATTTTTCGGTTCGTATCGCCCCTAGGAAAAATGCATACTTTGAAGGGTCAAAGAGTCCTTCGAGTCCCTTTCCATATAATTCTCTTTAAGGTTCTTCTTTCCCTTTTCCTTTTGCTTTTACTTTCGAACCTTTAACCTTCTCAGAGGGCTCTATTGAAGACTTTGAGGAGATGGAGGCCCTTATCAAGAATTGCAATACAAGTAATTCAAGCGACATGTAGTTGTAGCGATATTATACAAATGAGGGTTGTGAAAGATGAAAAGGAAGGGATGGAAAGAGGTTGGGGAGATATTAAGTGACTATTAGAGACAATGCAAAAAAGAAACATGGAGGAAGTATGTTTAACAGATTAAAGAAAATAGAAAAATATAATGGTTAAGGAAGTTGATAGAGAAATACAGTTCAATAATCTGGGAATGTGAAAAAAGGAGAAAAAATAGGTTGAAGAAGTTGTAACTTTAAAGTCACAAGGATAGAAAAAGAAGTTGTGGGAGAAAGGGGCAAGGTCATGAAGGACAAATGAAGCTTGTCGAAGATAAAAAGGAAGTGAAAGGACGGAAAGGTTCGTTGAAATATGAAGTAGATTTTAGAAAGAATGCAAAATAGAGATACATAAACGAAGAATAGATTAAAGTTTTCCTTGAACCTTCTTTGGAGTCTTTGAAAATATAATTTCTAGTCAAGTATAAGTAACTTAAAACCTGGGCAGGAAAATCAGAAATTGTGAGATTCAAACGATACGTGAAATTATTGAAAACCTTGAGGTGGCGGATGTCCTTGTCAAGAATTCTAGTACAAATAATTTAAGCGACTTGTAGTTGTAGCTATATTATACAAATGAGACTTGCAGAAGATGAAAAGAAATGGAGGGAAAAAAGCTGAGGAGATATTGAGTGGATTTAGAAAAGAGCGAAAAAAGTACATGAAGGAAGTATGCTTTGAAGGTGAGGGAAGATAGAAAGTTTTAGTGGTTGAGGAAGATTGTGGAGAAATGAAGTTCAATAATCATAGAATGTAAAGGAGGCAGAAGGAAGAGGTTAAAGAAGTTCTAACTTTAAAGTGACAGGGATAAAAAAACAATTTGTGGGATGCAACGGGAATGTGGAAAGTTACAAATAAAGATTGTGGAAGATCAAAAGAAAAGGAAAGGGAGGTACGGTTAGTGGAAATATAAAGTATATTTTGGGGAAATGCAAAAAAGAGATACATGAAGCAAGTATGGACTGAAGCTTTCAAACCTTTAACCTTCTTGGGAGTCTTTGAACCTGGAGTCTCTATTGAAGTAATGTGACTTGAAACCTAGAAAGGTAAATTAGAAGCTGAACGATTTAAGCAATACGTACAGTTAATGATGGCTTTGAGAAGCTGGAGGTCCTTATCAAGAATTTCAATACGACTAATTAAAGCGACATGTAGTTGTAGCGATATTATATAAATGAGGGTTGTAAAAGATGTAGAGGAAGGGATGGAAACAATCTAGGGAGATATTAAGTGGATTTTAGAGAGAATGCAAAAAAGAGATATATGGAGGAAGTATGTATTGAACGTTAGAGAAAATGGAAAGGTGTAAAGGTTGAGGAAGATGATAGAGAAATAAAGTTCAATAATCAGGGAAGAAGAAGCAAGAACATTTTACAGAAGTGGTAACTTTAAAGTCACAAAGATAAATAAACAGTTTGCGGGCGACAGGGGAAAGGTAATAAATGACAAATTAAGGTTGTGGAAGATGAAAAAGAAGAGGAAGGGGGAATGCAAAAGAGGGATACATGTAATACGAGCGACTTGTACTTTGAGCGATATTATACAAATGAGGGTTGTGAAAAATGAAGAGAAATGAAGGAAGAAAGTTGAGTGGATTTTAGAAGTAATGCAAAAAAGCAATAAATAAAGAAAGTATGTTTGGGAGGTACGAGAAGATAGAAATCTGTAATGTTTCAGGAAGGTTATGGGAGAATTAAAGTACAATAATCAGGGAATGTGAAGAAGAGAGAATATTAGAAAGAATATTAGAATGCGTGAGAATGTAAAGCAAAAGTTGATCTCCTTTTTTGTTTCTGAGAATTCATAGCGTAAATGGTTAGTTTTATGGTTTTGGTGTCAAGCGACAAATGCCATGATCTGGAGGACAGGGCTGGCTGTTTTAAACAGGGCATGAGTGTGACATTTTCATGACCTAAGTCTAGGACCTTAGTAGTCAGTCGAGTTGATTCACTCTTAGGAGTGAGAGATGCCTTCCTTCTGCAATTTAAAAAAATTGTTTGATTTTAGAAAGTTAAAACACAGAGTTTTTTACTTGTTGAAATATAGTAATTTCCCATGGATTATGGGCCCAGAAATTCGCGATATTTTGTTTAGTGTAAATGAAAACCTGAAGTGATGAAACTGTGAAGAAATTGTGAAGATTTTACAATTTTGTAAAGTGTTTTTCGAGTGATAAGTCACAATGGAAAGTTTGAAGATGAAAAGGAACACCAAACCCTTTTATGGAGGAAATTATAGTGTTTGGAAGCTCAGAATACGTACATTATTAACTGAGTTAGACGTAATTATAGTTTTAGATAGTGACATTCCGGTTAATGTGACTGATAAGTGGAATAAAACTGAAAGAACTGCCAAAAGTGTAATTGTTGAGTACTTATCTGACTCATTTCTCGGTTTTGCAAAGGCAGAGTGTACTGCAAAAGAAATAGGACGTAATTTGAATGTTATTTATGAACGCAAAAGCCTCGACACTCAGTTAGCTCTCAGAAAGAAGTTACTCTGATTAAAATTGACTGATGATACACCATTGATCAAACATTTTACAGTTTTCGATGATTTGATTACTGAGCTGATAGCAGCAGGTGCTAAATTAGATGCAACAAACAAGATGTCTCATCTGCTTTTAACGCTTCCCACAACATATGATGGTGCAATAACTGCTGTCGAGACATCATCCGGAGATAATTTGACCCTTGCTTTTGTAAGGACAAGACTTCTTGATCATGAAGTTAAATTAGAAAATGAAAGCGGAGATACGAGTGTGGAAGTCCTTTGAGCTGAAAATAAAGACGTGTCTACTGCAAAGAAGTATATCGATGTAGCTTCAAGATCATCGAAAAATTATCGTCAGGGACAGTTTAAAGAACGAAACTTCAAATCCAAGATGAAATCATTTGAAGTCAAGTGTCATCACTGTGGCAGGAAAGGTCACATGAAGAAAAATTGTTACTACTACAAAAGAGGACTCCAATACCGAAATGATAGAAATAGGACTGTTCAAAATGTTCAAATAACTGAAGAACCATCGACTTCATTTACAAGCAAATCTGGTTTTGCTTTTATGGCTGAAGACTGTCCACCTAAAATAGGAGGAAAAGTTACTTTTCTTCTCGACTCTGGAGCTCAGGACCATATTGTCAAGAGGAATCATTTGTTCAGCAGCTTCATGGAATTGCAGCCTCCTATGAAGATTTCCATTGCGAAGAATGGATCCTGCATAAGTGCGACAAAGAAGGAAACAATCCAGGTCACAACTAATTTGGGCATCCCAGGAGTTCTGGAAAATGTGCTCTAATGTCCTGACATCACAAATAATCTACTTTCAGTACTAAAAATGCAACAAGCTGGAATGAAAATTGTATTTAATGAAACAGGTGGAGTTCAGGTAAAAAAAGACGGTAGAGTCCTGATGAAAGGTAAGCCATTGAATAATTTTTTAAGTGTTGATTTTGTTGTCGAAAATAATATGATAAAAGATAAGCATCAGGCAAATAATATCATATGTAGAAATTATGAATTGTGGCACCAACGTTTGGGTCATGTTGGGAGATCAAAATTTCTAGAATTAAAGAATAAGCAAATGATAAGTGAAATAAGCCAAATTGATGATGTGATTATAAACGATAATATGTGTGGAGCGTGCATTAATGGCAAACAAGCGCGATTACCTTTTGAAAGTCTAAAGATGGAAGTTATGTGAAACGCTCGTTATTTATTGTTTATTCTGATGTTTGTGGTCCAATAACTCCTTCAAGAATTGAAAATAAAAACTATTTCGTGATCTTTGTCGATGAATTTATCACTATTGTGTCACATATTCAATTGCATATAAATAAGATGTTTTCTCAGATTTTGAACATTTTATTGCAAAAAGTGAGACTCATTTTAGTTTGGAAACAGTTCATTTGTATAGTGATAATGAAAGGGAATATTTATCTAATGAGATGAAAGATTTTTGTATCCAAAAAGGTATTAGCTATCATTTGACAGTTCCACGAACACCACAGTTATATGGGTCAGAGCGAATGATTAGGACAATAACGGAGAAAGACTGTGCCATGATTTTTGGTGATAGTTTAGAAAAATTTTTTTGGCGAGAAGCAGTTCGAACCGCTACATTGTTAACTAATTTAATGCCAACTGAAGCTCTGAAATATACTAAAACACCATATGAATTGTGGCACGCAAAAAAACCTCAATTCAAATATTTAAAAGTTTTTAGTTCTACAGTTTATGTACATAATAAAACCAGGATTTCAGAAATTTCAGGAATTCAGAAAACTCTCAAAATGTAACTGATGCATCTGACATTCTGTCAAAATCATACAGAAAGTCTCATAAATCTGATAATGATAAATCCGATACATCAAAATCTAGAATCAAAATGAATCCTTGCAAAGTTGCTAAGTTAGGTACTGAGGTTGAGAAATCTGTAACTGAAACAGATATAAATTCGCACACTGAGTCAACATCTCAAGATAAACAATTAGAATTTGAAAAATTCCCTGAGCCTAGAAGGAGTGAAAGGATTAAAAATCATTTTCATATATCATATAATCAAGATGATATATCAGACCATTATATAATGTGCGCTCAATCACTTTTATGTGAAATACCCACTTCATTTCATGAAATTGAAAACAGAGTTGATAGAGAAGAGTGTAAAAAGCTATAAAAAATTTAATTGATTCACTTTCAATTTATAACACCTGGACGTTAGTAAAGAAGCCTAAATATGAAAATATAGTTGATTGTAAGTACATATTTACTATTAAAAATTATGAATTTGGAAATCCATTAAAATACAAAGCTCGTCCCTTTGCTCGTGGTTGCAGTCAAGAGTATCTGATTGACTATGATAAAATTTTTTCGCCAGTCGCAAGAATTTCAAGCTTCAGATTGGTAATGGCTTTTTCAAATCAGTTTAATTTATTGGTTCATCACATGGATGACAAAAGTGCTCTTCTAAATGGTGAATTGAATGAAGAAATTTATATGAAAGTGCCTGAAAGGTATTAAATGTGAAGACAATTAAGTTTCCAGATCGAATAAAGCCATATACGGACTGGAACAAGCAGCCAAATGCTGTTTTGGAGTATATGAACAAACTCTAATTGCTAAAGGTTTTCGACATTTATCTGTTGATCGATGTATTTATTTTTTGGACAAAGGAAATATATCCAGAAATATCTATGTGGTTCTCTTTGTGAAAGATTTAGTAATTGCTACTGCTAATGATAAAACAATGAGAAGTTTTGAGAATTATTTTATGAAAAAATTTCGCATGACAGATCTAAAATAAATGAAACTCTTCGTTGGGATCAAAATAGAAAGAAGTGAGGATGGAATTACCTTAAATCATAGTACGTACATTAAAAAAATTCTTGATAAATTTAATATAATATGGCTGATTGCAAAGCTGTAAGCACACCTCTTGAGAGTAAATTAGATTATACTGCTTTGAATTCAGATGGAAGGAATGATACTCCTTGCGGAAATCTTATCGGGTGTTTAATGTACTTTATGATTTGTTTGCGGCCTCATTCAAGCACTGTAATAGATATTTTGAGTAGATACTCGAATAAAAATAATAATGAATTGTGGCAATGTCTAAAAAGAGTGTCAAGATCATTTTTCAAGGGAACAAGTAGAGAAAAATTTAATAAAATAATTGTATATTCCTACAGGAGAACAGTTAGCTGGTATGCTAACAAGGCCGCTACCAGCTGCGAGATTTGCAGAGCTGAGAACCGAAAGAGGTTTAGAATAAGCGATTGAGAACAATGTGCACATTGTATGTAATGTTTCTGCTGAAACAATATATCTGAAAATGGTCTGATTCGGGTCTTCTGGGTTTTTCCCAATCCTTGCAACGTATGTTGAGCCATATGTAACTTTCCAGAAAGTAGAAGAAAGTGTAAGACAAAAAATACAGCAAGGGGAACATGCACAGTCAAGAGCCAGTCTAGTCTCTATACGCCGAAATAGAGTGGGACCTTATCGAAAGAAACACATGGCCCCTTGGTCCCTATGGGTGGTCATTCGTCGCCTTCGAAGAGTGTTTACTTCAAAAGTGAAGTAAGGAGAACTGCGCTGTGCCTCGGACCCAGCGTCAGTCCCTTCCGGGTGGTTTAGACGGGCAGACCAATTCGGGTAGTCGTCTGATATACATGCAAACATTTCATGGATTTAAGAATTTGATAATTGATTTTAAATAAATTAAATCATCTCAGAATATCTCGTGTCTCAATTATTTAATTATCTTACAGAAAGGTGCCCACCGGGAATCAGTAAAATTTAAACTCGTATAGATGTTCCTTTTGAAGCAAACCTGAAAAGTTTGAGACATGTAAATGAAGTCTCATCCTTCAGGTATTTGAAACTGAGAAGATAAAACTATTTTATATAAGCATTTAAGAAAAAATTGACAATTTGTAAGACCATATCATTTGAGTCCCAGTGTACCCTTGAATGTACAGTCACCCGTTGCATTCAATAAATGAGATTAGGCATTGATATATTCATTGACTTCGTTCATCTTCTACGGAAACTTTCGTTGAACTTCAGCTATTTAATATTTACTAAGAAATATGTAATATTGAACTGACTTATAAATGCACATTATGTACCTGCTGAACATTGCTTTTGTAACATAAATAATAAAATTCAGTGTCACCAACTGAAAAAATTTAGGTTACTATTTACATCACAGAACGCGCGATACATTCGTGCCAACCTGCCAACCGTCAGAATGTAAGAATAGGAAATTCCCTCATGCATTGTGACAACATTAACCTCAGCATTTTAAAAAATTATTTCACCGACACTCTGTGTACCCTTAAACTTCAGTTTACCAAATATAGGTTTATTATTTTAATACCAGGAACAAAACTCTTCTTTGACATAAATGGCATAAGAATAATGTTTCCAGGCTGTAAGTACGTATAGCAGTGAAAAGATTTTTGATGGTCCTGTTTTTCTGAAATAGTAGTTGAAAATGTAAAAAAAAATAAGTGCGAAGTGTCAGAAACACATTTTATCTAAATACACTGGGACCTCGAGTTTAGTGCTCTCGGCTTATGTCCTTCCTAGAATTCTGCCAGCTTAGCATTCGTAGACGACGGAGTCCGAGGGGACGAGCGGGAGGCGTTGCGAAAGCTGTGGCGTTCAGCAGTTCCGTAGCTATAAAGCGGGCAGTCTGGAAACTCGCGTGCATATTTTGCATTTATTTTTAAATACGCACGGAAAATTCCCTTTTCATTAATTAGTCTTCATTATTAAAAAAGGTCCATCCTTTATGGTAACAAAAATCTACATTTGTACAAAATAAAGTTAATTAATATTATGTATTCCTACTGGAAATGGTTCATACGACCCTGACTATTTACATCGTAGAAATAATAGGTGGAATTACTTTTTAGGGACAACAAGCAATTTTTTCTTTCATTCAAAGAAAGGTTAGACCTAATAAGCGTGTCGGTCGTCATAAAAGTCATAATCGCCGAAACATAACGTACTTTTTAGTTATACCTCTGTTCCTCATATGAGGACTCTCCTTTAACGACACGATGCACAATAATTTAACCAAATGGTTTCACGGACCAACGAATCCGTCCATCCTGGACCGGACGAGTTTCGCACCCGGAGCTTCGTGTGACAGAGCACAAGAATTCTGCATTATATCTGGTGTGTTTTTTCAAAACTTATAAGTAGTGCCATTATTTACATTTTAATTTAGATGTATTAATTTTAGCAGAAATCTGTCATACACTCAACTCTCGATTCGATTCGCCTCCATTTACCACCTTCTTAGAATTTCCGCCGGCTCGCATTCGTCGATGAGGGGGTCCAAGGAGACGAGCGGGAGCCGTTGCAAGAGCTGTAGCGTTCAGCTCCGTGCAGACAAGCGAACCGTTCGAACAAGTGCGTGTATATTTCAGTTGCAATGGCAGATTTGAAATTTTGAGGAATTAGAAAGTATTACGATGAAAATATTATATTATGCACCAAGGGGGAGAAGAGAGACTTTTTCGACGAGTACTGAAAAAATACACGAGTCGTAAAAAGTCCCCTCCCCCTTAGTGCGTAGGACATTTTTTTATAACAAATGCATGATTTCAGACACGATTGGAACACAGACATGATTTCACATGATTTCTGCTCATATGGAGGAATTTTGGAAAATTCGGAAATTCAAAAATTTTGAAAAATGGGAAATTTACGAAAATTCTGAGATACAAAAATTTCCGAAATTTTCGGAAACTTGTATTGATTTATAGTAAATTATGGTAAATTATCGGTAATTTATGGCAACTTATTGCTACGGGTTGGTCCTATCTGTCAAACAATCCGTCAACGCGATCTACTAATCGCATGATAATTTTCATTATTCACCTCTGACAACACTTTTTACTCCCTAGGGACTGAAAGGTAGAACTTTAACCCCCTTTCATAGGCATCGAAAAAGACTACAATCATGCATAAGTTATGAAAAATATATTCAATTCTCTGACAAAAATAAGGGAAATGAAATAGAGGAACATAGAAGGGAGAATAATAAAATAGGATGAGGAGAAGAATGAGGACGGGGAGAATTATGTATTAGGATTGAAAATAGGAGTTTGATGGTTTGTAAGTAAAATATATCAGAAGTTGTGAAAGAATGGAATTTAAGGAAAACATGGAAAGTGGAATGATGGATTTAGATAAAGGAGTAAGTAAACAAGAACGTAAAAGAGGACAGATAGAAAAGCTTGAGAGAAGATTGTAGAGTACAGAGAGAGTATAGAACATGATCCGACTTGGGTCGAAAGAAGGATGCAATTTTCATTAATGTAGATCGCAAAAGAGACAAGAAGAAAAAAAAGGAGCATGGAGACATGGAGATTTTGGGATAGAGAAGATGAGAAATTGACAAACTAACATGGCTTGATTAAAAGCGAAAAATAATTGAGAGAGGCGGAAATAAAAGGGATTGGTATATAATAAATGATAAGGAGGAGAAATTTGAAACATATTATCAGAAAAAGAAGAGGGATATAGCAGGAGGAAAAAAAGTGGATTGTCAAAAAGGGATGGGGAAGGATGAAAAATAAGCTCTTAAGAGGATAGAAATGGGAAGTACAGAAAGCAAATATAAAGAATTAAAGAAAAGGTAGAACATACATGGATGGATGGAAAATGATAGGATAAGGAATTAGAACGGATTATGGTAAAAAAAATATATTTCGTTCTCCTGCAAAAATAAGGGAAAGGAAATAGAGGAATATAGAAGAGAGAATAGCAAAATAGGATGGGGAGAACAGCGAGGATAGGGAGAGTTATGCAGGATACTGAACAAGTGACAAAGTATGAAAGAAAAGAAGAAGAGGAGAGAAGATGATCAAAAACAGGAGATTGAAGGTTTTTAAGCAGAATATTCCAGAAGGTGTCAAAGTATGCAATTTAAGGAGAACATGGAAAGTAGACTGATGGATTTAGATGAAGGATTAAGGACACAAGAAAGTAAAGAAGAAAAGGTATAAAAGACTGAGAAGATTGTAGAGTACAGAAAGAGCAGAAAAAATTATCCGACTTGGGTGAAAAGAAGGATTCAACTTTTACTAATGAAGATTGCAAAAGAGAGAAGAAGAAGAGGAAATAAAACGTGGATACAGGGAGATTTTGGGATGAAGAAGGTGAGAAATTGACAAACTAACATGACTTGATTAAGGGATAAAAATGATTGAGAATGGTGGAAATGGAAAGGATTGGTATATAATAAATGATATTGAGGATAATTTTGAAACATATTATAGGAAAAAGAAAAAAGATATAGCAGGAGGTGAAAAAAACGGGGATTGTCGAAAAGGGACGGGGAAGGATAAAAAATAAGCTCACAAAAGGATACAAATGGGAGGCACAAAAAGCAAACGCAAAGAATAAAGAAAAAGATAGAGCAATACATGGATGGATAAGAGTGTGGATCAAAGAGGATATGGACGAGAAATTGATCATGTTAAGTGAATAAATGGATATACACAGAAAAAGAAAAGAAGGAGTGCAAGTCATGGAGGAGATTTTAATGCTAGGACCCAAGAAAAAGTTACGGGAAGAGGATGAGTTGAGGAAGAGTAGGTCAAAGAATGAAAAATAAATACGGATGGAAAGAAGTTACAGAAAAGTTTGGAACAAATGAGATTATTAATGGAAATGTATAAAAGAGGAAGATACCTATAGATACAGGTGCGCGAGAAGATAAACGGTAATAGATTGTACTATAATGCTTTAGTTTGTGATTTTTAATTTAAGAACGTTTCGACATTGAAATTTATGTAATGTTGAAAGCATAGGTATATCTGATGAGAAAATGAGCCACCCCATATGTATAATCATGATGGCCTTCCTGCTTGCTGGAGGGCTTCCATATTATTTCTAGTCATCTTGTTTGTTTCCCTTTTTAAAAGTGCACACCTTTTTATTCTCCGACGAAATTGGCGTGCGATAAAGAGAAAAGAGAAAAGAGGCGATGAGACATGTGCACGAGTAAATTGGGGACCTCCATGGAACATTTGAAACGAGCAACAAGTCTGTTCTCGAGACTTGGAGCGCGTGCCACATGCCGTCTTGGGGTCCTGAGGCGACGCGACGCCTAAGCACTCATATTTGATCGCTGAACCATAAAAATTTAATGTCCCGTGCCTTGGTACCTCTTGAACGCGCCCAGGTACAGTTACGTTGACGGAAGCACAAATGCATGTCAGGCAACCCCAGGGTGTTCCAATCCGATATTCCTCCGGGTGAATCGAGACGGTTGTGACTTTGAAGAGAAGCGGACGCCAATAGCGGAAACTACGGGTGGTCCCCAGTCCCCACTCTTATAGTAACAATAACGTTTATCCTATATTCAAATTGTTATTTTGTACAATATTAGCAATACAGAAATTTACAATAGGTACAGAAATTATTAGTTAAATAAATAAATTAACAAATTGAACAATAGTACAGATACAGAAGAAGTTGAAATATTAAAAAATTTTAATTTTTAGAAAACGAATTTTTAAGAGATACAATCCCGAGGGGTTAATTGCTCGAAATTTTGATGTACACTAGATTGCAAGATTTCATGGGATTGCAAAAGATTGCATATATATGTGATTGAAAAATATTGCATCAGATTGCAAAAGGTTCCATGGATTATAGAAAATTGATTATAGACAATCATTATATAGAAAACGATTGTAGGATAATCAGCATTGAAATAAATAATAGACAAAAATTGAGAGAATTAATGTAAAAAGTAGAGAAAATAAAAAGGAACGATTTATTTTAGACCATTCATAATTTCATATGAAAGTACTATACACAAAAATAGCGATTCTGCACAAATAAACTTTACACAGCAAAAATCTGTAACTTCCCCTGATATCTTTAAAATCACTTGAAATGTAATTGAAATCCATGAAAATCCTTTGGAGTTTCTGGAAATCCTTTTGATACCTCTGGAAGTATTTTTGAATCCATTAAAATCTTTGACATCTGTTAAAATCCGTAGAAATCCCTTGAAGTCCCTTAACCCTTTTTGTATTCCTTTAAAATCTTTGAAATCTACGAAATAGTTAGAAATCTGTAAAAAGAACTTGAAATTTGTAAAATACCCTAAAACCTTTAAATACTTGGAGGTCCTAAAAAACCCCTCAAATCTTGTGAGATTCTTTTCAGTTCCTTGAAATCTTTGGAGATCGTAAAAATTCATTAAAATAAACAGAAATCATTCGAAATCCCTTGAATGTACATTAAATTATACTTTCTTATTAAACTTCTCTAAAAAAAACGTTAACATCCTAAGAGATCTTTAAAATCCCTTGAAATTCTTGGAGATTCAATAAAATCCTTGAAATCTTGTGAAATTCCTTGAAATGCCTTAAAATTCCCTGAAACTTTTGCTAAGAATCGCTTAGAATCCCTTGAAATTTCTCCAAAAATCTCTTGAAATCTTTAGCTTTTCCCTAAAGTTTTCTAGAAATTCGTTGAAATTCCTTAAAATCCCTTGAAATCTTTGAAAGCAGTAAAAATCTATGACAATAAGTAGAAATCATTTGAAATCCCTTTAATATAAATTAAATTAAACTCATTCATTAAACTCCTCTAAAAAAAACCCTTCAAATCCCAATAGGGATTTGAATCTTCGAAATTCTCTGAAATACCTTGAAATTCCTTGAAATCCCTTACAATCTTTGGAAATCGTGAAAATCCATTAAATAAGTAAAATAAAAAAAATTAAATTAAACTCATTCATTAAAATTCTCTTTAAAAATCCTGTTCAAATCTCTAGAAATCTTTGGAATCACTTGAAATCCGTGGAGATTTAACAAAATGCTTTAAATCTTTTAAAATTCCTTGAAATACCTTAGAATCCCATGAATTCTTTGGAATGGCTAGGAATCCTTTAAAATTTCATCTCATTTTATTTATTTTCCAAAATTCTCTAGAAATCTCTTGACATCTTTGGAAATCGTAAGAATCTATAAAAATAAGTAGAAATCGCTTGAAATCCCTTTAATATAAATCAAAATAAACTTATCAATTACACTTCTCTAGAAAAACCCTTCAAATCCCTATAGGGATTTGAATCTTTGAAATTCCCTGATATACCAAAAAAAATTTTGAAATCCCTTGAAATCTTTGGAAATGGTGAAAACCCATAAAATAATTAAAAATTAAAACATTAAATTAAACTCATTCATTAAAATTCTCTAAAAAAAAACGTTCAAATCTCTAGAAATCTTTGAAATCCCTTGTAATTCTTGAAGATTTAACAAAATGCTTTATATCTTGTAAAATTCCTTGAAATACCTTAGAATCCCATGAATTCTTTGGAATAGCTAGGAATCCCTTAAAATTTCATCTCATTTCATTTATTTTCCAAAGTTCTCTAGAAATCTCTTGACATCTTTGGAATCCTACAAAATTCTCTGAAATCCCTTGAAATTTTTTCAATGTCTTGAAATTCTTTAAAATCTTTTAAAATAACTTAAAATCTTTATAATCCTTTGCAATTTTTTAATTTCTTTATATCTTTCGAAATCGTGAAAATCCCTTGAAATAAAATTTAATTTATTCCCTAAAGTTTTCTATAAATTCGGTGAAATCCCTTAAAATCCCTTGAAATCTTTGAAAGCCGTAAAAATCTATGACAATAAGTAGAAATCATTTGAAATCCCTTTAACATAAATTAAATTAAACTCATTCATTAAACTCCTCTAAAAAAAACCTTCAAAATCCCAATAAGGATTTGAATCTTCGAAATTCTCTGAAACACCTTGAAATTCCTTGAAATCCCTTACAATCTTTGGAAATCGTGAAAACCCATTAAATAAGTAAAATTTAAAAAATTAAATTAAATTCATTCATTAAAATTCTCTAAAAAAACAGTTCAAATCTCTAAAAAACTTTAAAATCCCTTGAAATCCTTGGAGATTTAATAAAATCTTTACATTTTGTAAAATTCCTTGAAATACCTTAGAATCCCATGAATTCTTTAGAATGGCTAGGAAACCTTTCGAATTTCATTTCGTTTCATTTATTTTCCAAAGTTCTCTAGAAATGTCTTGACATCTTTGGAAATCCTACAAAATTCTTTGAAATCCCTTGAAATTTTTGTATACTCTTGAAATCCTTCGGAATCCCTTAAAATCCCTTGAATTCTTTGGAAATTTAATAAAATCCGTTAAATCTTTTGAAATTCCTTGAAATACCTAAGGATCCCATAAAAACTTTGAAAATCCTACAAAATTCTTTGAAGTCCCTTAAAAATTTTTTAATCTCTCGAAATCCTTTGAAATACCTTAAAATCCCTTAAAATCTTTCGATTGTAAGAATCCACTGAATAAGGTATGAATCATTTGAGAACCCTTAAATATAAATTAAATCAAACTTATCCGTTAAAGTTCTCTAAAAATAAAGTGTTTAAATCCCTAGAAATTTTTGAAATCCTTGGAGATTTGATAAAATCCTTTAACTCTTCTGAAATTCCTTGAAATACCTTACAATTCCTTGAAATTTAATTTCATTTATTTTCAAGGTCTTTGGAAATCTCTTGAAATCTTTGGCATTCCTACAAAATTCTTTGGAATCCCTTGAAAGTTTTGAATACTCTTGACATTTTTTAAAATTCTTAAAAATTTCCGGAAATGTTTAGAAATCTTCGAAATCCCTTTAAATCCCTTGAAATGTTTCCAAATCTTACTCAATTCGTAGAAATATTTTTAAATCTCTTTAAATTCGATGACAATCTTTATAATTAGTTGAAACTTTTGAAAATCCCATAAAATTTTTTTAAAAGCCTTAAAATTCGTGGAAGTCCCTCGAAAGACGTTGAAATCTCTTAAAATACCAGAATATGTTTGGAATTCTTCTAAATCATTTAAAATCTCGTGAAATTTTTATGAAATCTGACGAAATCGCTTCAAATCTGTGGAAATTCTCTGGAATTCCTTGTAATTCGTTGAAGGCCATTGATGTATTTGAAATCTTTCAACTCTTTCGGAATTTTGTAAAATCCGTTGCAATCATTATAGAAAAATAATTATAGACCTGTACTGCATTTCCCATAATATTTTTTCGTAAGGAGGTATTACAAGGGATTGTAAAAGATTTCATGTGATTGCAAAGAATTGCATGGGATTGCACGCGATTGCAAGTAAGATTTCAGAGAGAGTGTACATCAGATTGCAGGAGTAATTGAACCCTCGTATAATCCTTAGCGATATTTAAAAATTTGAATCTCCATAAATGGCGGTATAAAAGTTGGCGAAAATGCATTGAGAAAAAATTAAATTTAGCTTCAAAAGACATTTAAAAATAGTTCAAACGTTTGAACAGAAGCGTATTTATCATCATCAGTCTGGTCCTTTCGAGCATAAAGTCGCGACAGGAACCTATCTTTCATCATCATAGCTAATGTCTCTTACAATTTAGACCGCCATAATTAGGTTCCTTTTGACAGGAGAGGCTATGCTGACTTTTATACTAGGGTAGTTACTGACGTAACTGAAAGGTCAACTAATGTCTCTTTATAATTTTGAATCAAGGCTTTTAAGTTTTGAGTCATTCGAATCTTGAAGAATATTCCCTAATAGGTGTCCAAATAAGTTCATTGGCGACTTGATAGCAGTTACATTAGAATCGCTTAGTACACCTTAAAATATTTATAACATACATTACATAGTTTGTAGCATGAAATCCCTAATTATTTCTTGAAGATCGAAATAAAATCTATTTTCTTGTGAAAATTTTTTGTGTACTGAAAAAGAACAACCAAAAAGTTCACAATTCAAAAATAGACTTTGAGACGACCCTTCTTTCCGGCTTATTAGACAGGTGTACAATAAATGTACACAACAGGAAGAAAAAAATTATTAATTCTTCAAAACGCTCAAGAGATTTTTCATTGTTAGAAACTAGTTTTGTATTTTATTCAGGTTTTTAAAAAATTATTTCGAGGTCGCCAATGCTGCTTTTATGGCAGAAACGTTATCTTTAGGAGATTGATTTTTATTCTTCAAATTTTTCAAATTTTCTTCAAAGCACATTTTTTTAAAAGTAAATTCAATAATGATAAGACAAAAAGGAAGTAACTGAAAATAATTTAGCAAAATAAGTTAAAATTTAGTTAGATATAAACCTAAACTTGCCACATACCCGAATAAAGAAAAAGTACTATTGGGATCCTATTAGGACTCTGAAAAAAACCACACTAGAAAAGTCCCTTCTATTTTTTAAATAATTTTTACATGTCCAGATTGATGTTTAAAGAAAGTTAAAGAAAAACATTGTTGGAGAAATTCTTTTTTCAAACTAAAGTAGAACAGTTCTACTTCATTTTATTTTATTTTTTAAATTTTGACAGGTGCCCATAAAATTTATAGTCCTATAAGGACATACTAAAATAGGGCCAAGGTGCGAAAAAAGTTCAAAATACGTCCTGCTTATGAAGAACTTTTTTGGAACGAAAGCTTTAGAAAAGTTCCACTTCATTTTTCTCGATATGTGGACAAACCAAAAATCATGTCTCAAAAAGGTTAAAAAACTGTCCAGCCATGGAACAATGTTATTGGAACAAAAGTACTAGAAAAGTTTTTTTCTTAATTCTTAGCATTCATATCCCACAAAGTTCTGCCGAAACAAGATAAATTTTGCACTGTTTTGGGACATAAATTCTATGGTCACTTCTGAAAATTAATAAAGAAAGTGGAATTTGCTTAAAACATTTGCCTGAAAAAACTTTTCACGTTGATCAGGACTGTTTTTGAATTTTCTGGAAGATGATTTTTAGCTTGTAGAGGTTTAAAAATATGGACTGCTACTTTACCAGTACTTTTGTTTTTGGTTCGATAGTCCTATTTCAGCAACACTTTTTCAGAACAAAAAATATCCATTGGTCCTATGGGTACTTGTAAATAATTTTGAACTTTTTTAGTACTTTTTCCCTTATTTGGACTTCAAAAAAAATAAAATGTTCGTACTTTAGTTCTCAATTTTGGTACTTTCGTACTCATTCGCCTCATACTCGGTACATTAGTGGATCTTTATTTAGATCTTATTGGGATTCCATTAGCACCCTTTTTTACTCGGGTATATTTATTTATATTGTTAATTTAATTTTAATACAAAGCGCAATTAAAAATATATAAAATGCTTTTCAAGGAAAGAGAATTTCATTCACGATTTTTTTAAAATGCATTTTATTTAATCACTGAAACATTGAAACATGATACAATTCTTGATACTTCCCCCGGATAGAAGTAAGCATAAAATAAGATTTTGATAGGAGCTTATAGCAAATTCTGTTTAACGTGGGTGAGTTCCCGTATAGTATATAGGCAGTAGGCGTATGATTGACAATTTGTTACATGAATGTATGCTCAGACGTCGCACGCTTTTCACCAGATTGTATATTACCTCGAGAACTCGGTAGTTTGCATATATGTACACGTATTTACATCTTGAGGCATGATGTATCATCGTGACTTTTATGACAAGTAAAACTGCAATCTTTGACTTTTCTTATTCTTTTTTCATGTGAAAAATAATTCAGAAAAGTAACTTTTATTTCCAGAAAACTTTCAACATTATTTTTAACAATATGTCTCATCGTCCCGAAATTCCGGATGACGAACAAACCCTTTTTCTAATTCAAGTTATTCAATTATTATAATTTAATTTCAAAATTCTGTATTTTTTCAAGCTAAATTTGTTAAAAAATTGTACGCATTCAATTAGAAATTGTTTAACTGTTACCTACATATTCAATCAGAAAAATAATTTACATTAAAATTAAAAAAACCGTTTTTGACACAGTGCGCGTAAATGCGTTTTTACACACCCATATTAGTACGTTAAATTAAAAGTAAAAAACACTAGTTGTACGCACTAATATGGGTGTGTAAAAACGCATTTTTACGCACACTGTGTCAAAAAATATCGCATGCAACAAGTGCGTATGATTTACCCACTTGTGGTGATCGCGTGTGTAAAACCGCATTTTGCGCACATGTTGCATAATATACTATTATGAACCTTTCAATCTTGATTCGATAAAAAAAAAATATATATATATTAAAAGAAAATTCGCTTGATCATAGAAAAATTTCCTTGATTCAAAGAATTTTTATTTGGTTCCAACAAAACTATATCTGAATGTTCTTTTTAGAATTAGTTTATTTCGAATACTCCTTATTTTAAATTCGACTTGGACAACTTATGAACGGCTGTAATCCTTAAGTTTTAGAAATTTAAACAAAAAATTTCTTGATTCTTATAATAACCTTTTCATAATTAAAGGCTTTCAAGCTTAAATGATTTAATTTCAATCGTTTGCAATTTTCAATTCTCTATTTCGGACATTCTCCCAATTTAAAATAGTCCATTCTTAAAGTCTTGTAATTCTTCTTTGTTCATAATTGTCCCCTTAGGGTTTACATGACTTCCGTTTCTTACAATTTACCACTATATACATAATTTTTATTATCTTATCCTTAATATTTTATATTATACTGGAACCTCGATTTAGTTTGAGGTTCGGGTATTGCCTCGATGACCGTGACTCCGTTCCGCGGACATTCTAGTAAGACGATAAACCGAGGGCAAGTAAATCGAGGTTCCAGTGTACTGTATTATTTACAATTATTTACATAAGTTCTTATATCTTAATACTTATTTCTATTTCTTATGATAAGACAATTTTTTGACGTACGGGTGAATGAGTGAGCGAGGGAACGAAAGTGAGAGAGCAAGCAAAAGCTCATACGCATCTTAATCTACTTTTACTCTTACATAACCATTACTTACAAATCTTTACAAATCTTTTACAAATTTTTTTCTCAGCGACTTCCGTTTCTTTTTCCTTTCACTTCTCTTCTACTTCAACCTTGCCATTCTCACAATCACTCTTTCATTCTTTCTCATTCTCTCCTCTAACCCCCTTCAATTTCTTCATCTACTCCTCACCCAGTCTTTCCACCCCTAAAATTTATACCATATTCTCTTGCCACTTTGCCAGCTTCATCTTCAATTCTTCTCATACTTCCTTCCCATACATGCTGCAATGCTTCCTTTTCTCATTTACATATTCTGCCCTTTCTGTTCTCCTTCTTTCCCTGATAAATCCCTTTCCTGACATCGTTTCCCAATCCAAATTTTGATATTCTTGTCCATCTTCTCTCTCCACATCCCTTTTCTAAACACTTTGGTACTCCTTTCATTTTTAAAATCTTATACCATCTATCATATTTTCATTTTTCAATCATCCCCCACCTTTCTATTAATTGTCTTTCCCTATCTTTCTTCTCCAATCCTTCATAATTAACTCCAGTCCCATCTTCTATATCTCTATTTGTAAAAAACTCTCTACTTTATATACCGTTCCTGTAACCTCTCAATCTCTTCCCTTTCCTTCCGTCCCCATATCTCTGCTCCATATCCTAATACCGGCCATACTAGCGTATCAAACAACCACACTCTCTTTCTCCAATCTTTTTTGA
>JAUMHM010000078.1:10620796-10644183 GCA_032362435.1 Melikaiella ostensackeni
ATTATGTGAAATATTTCATTCGATTAAGATTTCTACCTTAGTTATTCAGATATTATTATAAACAAAATGTCTTTTAATAGATAAAAAACTACAAAATTAAACAGAGTGCAAACGACAATGAAGAATTTGAAAGTGAAAATAAGTGTTAAAGCTTTTGACGATGAAAAGTACAGTGTGTGGAAATTCAGAATTCGTGCCTTATTCATCGAACTCGATGTTATAAAAGTGATTGACCATGCAATCCTGGCTGAACTGATTGATGCGTGAAATAAAACTGAACGAATTGCTGAAAGTATTATTGATGAATACTCATCGGACTCTTTTCTTGGTTTCGCTGAAGCAGAAAGTACTGCTAAGCAAATTTTACTTTATTTGGATGTGATTTACTAGAGTAAAAGTCTTGAAACTCAATTGGCTTTGCGAAAAAGTTTGCTCGGACTACAGGTACAAGGAGATCCACCCTGAATAAAATATTTTACCATTTCTGATGATTTAGTTACAGAATTATTAGCAGCAGGTGCGAAATTGGAAAAAACCGATAAAGTATCTTATCCACTGTTTAACTCTTCCTACGACTTATGATGGAGTAATTACAGCAATAGAAACATTGTCAAGAGATAATTCAAGTTTGGCCTTTCAGAAAACCAGACTTCTAGATCATGAAGTTCAGTTGAAATATGCAAGAGGCTGGAATGACGGTTACATTGAAACCAAATGTGTTGTGATAAACAAAGGCAGGAAGAATGTAATGAATGGTAAACCATTGAAAAACATATATTGTATCGATTTTGTCATTGATACGTATATGGTAAATTTAATTTCCCACAATAATGGTACAAAAAATGAGTATTAAAATTTGTGGCATCAACATTTGGGTCACATCGGAAAATCTAAATTTTTTGAGCTGAAGAACGAACAAATGATTGATGATATAGGGCAAATAGAAAGTGTTGAATAAAAATATTCTCTAAAAAATAAAGTGGAACTTTTCCAGTACTTTTTTTTGGAACATGAGGTATTTGAACTTTTTTGGTGCTTGAGGATGTTGGATAGTCATCTTACTGAAAAATTCAATAATAATCTTCAGAATAGTGTATAAAAATATATACAAATATAGCTACGTTGTTTAATACAACTTTAAAAGATAAATCTATTTGAGATTCAGAAAAAAAATAGTTGAATGTATCATTATTTATTCAACATAAGTTATTTGAGTTTTTTTTAATTGTAAACTAACTACCCATCAAGGATGATGATTGAATCGAAAATTCGATTTTTTTCCAAAGCAAAAGACAATCTTGAATAACTACTGTCAGATAAATAATTACATATTAAACTTTGTTTTATGCAATGCCCTTAGATTTTTTCCTCGAAAGGACCCGGCACAAAATATACAGAAAAGATCTGTGGATTCTAATGACATTTATTATTATAGTTAAGAATGTTTGTATTTTCCCGTTATCATGAACAATTAAAAAAATTTCTGATAAATATCCTTAAGTGAGACATGTTCTTTAGTGGGACTTGATTTGAGATCTTGTTAGGATTCCATTGGTACTTCCTACCAAAAACGAATAAATTCGCACTTCAATTATCATTACTACCCTCTAAAGAGAATTAATTTTGCTTATTGGAGACAGGGACGAATCGATATCGTCCAAACGTAGATCCAATACATATCCATAAATTGGAGGAGAGGAATAGTTCGTTCGCTCCACGAACACGCGTATACTATATGAAAATTACAAAGCTATTAATTATGACCCACGATAAATTAAGTAGCCATGGGGCCATTATAGAGCTCGTTCGCTAGCTCTTGCGCACCCCGGTGAATTGTTGGTAAACTTGGTCCAAGTACGCAACACGGACAGTGTTTGGCCCAACGCGGCTCACCAGGCATATAATAATGGCTGGTTAGAATGCTAATATATGTCCAGAACAAGGATGGCACCCAGGGACTTCGCATCATAGAGGACCCAACTGGGCACTCTCCCGGCTCCTAGCCGGACACCGCATAATCTACACCCCGAGACGTTATTACTCCCTTAGACACTAAAACCCATTTCCAAGCGATGGCGCAAATGCTGCTGGCCAAACTGCTTCCGCTGGAAACCCCTTTCGACCACCATCTTCCGAAAACCCCTGAGACTAATTATTATTCGATGAGGGTGTCGTCAAGACTTTCTACTTGGATATCCTTATGGCTATCTATTATAGATGCTAGCAAGTAGTTGCACTTTAGTCGTTCGATTGATTGCTAAAACAAACTCGATACTATCATTAGGCAGGGGTTTATTGGTTAAGGAGATACATTATAAATAGGTCATGGAGATTATAGAGGTAGATATAATGTGCCAAAAGTTATCTTAATGGAAGCTTCTATGCACTGGAGTCGTGTTATTTGAGTTAGGGTGTGAAGAAGCTAAAAATGGGAAGAAGTCCGGAAAAGATTGGAAAAAAGGGTACAGACTTCAGAACAAAAACTAAAAAAGCAGAAAGGCCCTAGTGAAAAGAAAGAAGAGTTAGAAAGTAGGACAGAGGAGATCGGAAGCTCCAACCGCGAGCTTCGTGGTGGGAAGAGTGGGAATGAGCATGAGGAAAGGTTGAGAAAAATAGGCAGAAGAATAGAAAGGAAAGAAAGAGAGAGGAAAGGAGAAAAAATGTGGGCGTCCACATGAAAAGGGTTTTCATGTCCTTTGGGTTGAAAAATGATTTAACGGGGCACTTTTGAAGTTAAAACTTCGAAAAACCGCTTTTCGAGAAAAACGCATCTAACGTTGGTGAGTGCCATTAGCCCACATGTTAAACTTTTTCTTCTCTTCCGGTTACTTCTGGAACTTGAGTAGATGCCAGTAGATTCAGTACAAGTACTAGTATCATCCCCTACTCAAATCAGAGAATAATAATTTTGACCCTGACTTAGAAAAATGCGAATATATCAAACTGGAACCACCTATAAGGTCCCTTTTTATGCGGACGACCACGTATAGTAATAAATGGTTTAATTAGAGGTGGAGGAGCTGAAAAAAGAATTGAAAGAAGTGCTAAAAAGGATAGTTGCGCAGGTAGAGATAGGGGAAGTGAGAAGTGTAGGGAAGGAAGGGGGAGAGAGGAATGTGCTGTACAAATCAAGGAAAATAGCGAAAGAGGAAAGAGAGGAAGGAAAGAGAACGCGGGCTGAGTATGGGAGAATACCGGTAGAAGGTGCGTGGTGGGCTTGGAACGAAGGAAGGGAAGAGTTATTAAAAAGTGAGTTGGAACAATGGGAGGTAGCAGAAATGACGAAAACATCAGTAATTGAAAAGGGATGGAAAAGATTAGGGATAAGGTAACCATGAGGCTAGAGACGGCAGGTTCGAAATGCAAAGAGGAAGAAAGAAGGCCGTTAGAGCAATCGGAGAATTGATGATGAGAATGAGAAAGGAATATATAACAGGGAAGAATATGAAAGAGATAAAAGAAGAAAATGAAGAATCAATAGTGAGAGAGGTAAGAATGAGAAAAGAGAACTGATGAGAGGAAATGAAGAAAGGATTAGGTTTTAATAAGAGGAAATATTAATGCAAGAACAGAAGATAGAGGAGAAAGGGAATAGGGAGGAGAGCGAGGAAGAAATTCCAAAGACAAGATGCTGAACAGGAAAGGAAAGAAATTGCTGAAGAGCTTGAAGGAGATGGGATGGTTTATCTCAAACCAAAATATAGAGCGGGGTGAGAAAGAAGAATATACAGGCTCGGGAGGAGAAAGTGAAACAGTAATTGGCTATGTGATAGTGGACGACGAGGTAAGAGAACAGGTCAAAAAACTAGAAGTAGAACAGAAAAAACGGAGTGTCAATCAAACATTAATTTCAGGATACCATTTACCTAGAACAAAGATTACGCTTAGTGTAAAAAGTAAACACCATTCTAACTTTACCTGCAACAAAATTCATCCCTAAGTTTTTACTGTAAGGAGATTATATAGATTCGGATCACTTTCCCATAATACTATCATGAGAGGGTGGAGAGGGTCATAAAAATAAGGATAAAAAGAGTATAAATGTAAAAAGAACAGAAAGAGCGGACTGGTCAGTACAAGGAAAAGAAAAATTTGAGAAACGGTGAAGGACATAGAAATGGCAGAAGGAAATTTAAACGAAGAGATGGAAATGATGACCGAAGAGATAAAAAAAGTATTATTGGGCACAGATGAAAAAGATGTTAGTGAAGGAAGGGCTTCAAATGAATGGGATGAGGAATTTAAAGAAAATAATGTAAAGAAAAGATAGAAGATAAGGAAGAAATTAAGAAAACAGAGAAAACGGGAGAGTAGTTTTAAAAAAATATAGGAGGGAAAAATGGAATATACTGAGATGTGTGATGAAAAAAAGAAGAGGAAAATGAAAGGTTTGAAGAAGACAGGTGAAGGCTAGGACGGAAAAAGAGGTTTGGAAATTAGTCAATAGAGAGAGAAAAAGAAGGAAAAAAATGAACCAGGATATTGAGATGGTAGAATGGGAAAAATTTTTTACGGATTTGCTAGGAACTGTAGAGAAAAAAGTTGGGAGAAGAGAAAGAGAGGGGAGAAGAAGAGGCAAGGAAGAGACGAGAAAGAGGACATGACAAGGAAAAAAATAGTCAAGGTGTTAGAAATAATGAAAGATGGTAAGGCTTCTGGTATAGATGAATTTCTAAATAAAGTTTGGAAAAATTGGGAGAAAGAACTCAAGGAATGGGCATAAATAATTTAAAATAGAGTGTAAGGAGGAGAGGGGTGGCCAGAGTAATGGAAAGAAGAAGTACTGGTACCGATAGTGAAAAAAATTTATAAGGAAAGAGGTGTAGGTTGAAAATATTGGGGTGTGACGCTAATGCCAACATTGTACAAGTTATATGTAATTGTTTTATCGGAGTGGTTGAAGAGTAAAGTTGGGGAAAAAATGGTAGTTTTACTGAATAATCGAAGGATTTAGGAAAGGAATGAGTGTAATGGACAACGTTTATCATCTGAATTATTTGGTGAATTGTAAATAGTTTGTGGCTGGTGAGAGGAGTAAGGCAAGGTTATCTCCTGAGCCCACTTTCATTTAATATAATGATCTCAGACTTGGAGGTAAAAATGAAAAGAAAAGGATGGGAAGAGAAAAGATATATACACTGGCATTAGTGAAAGATATAGTCGTGATGGCAGAGGATGAAGAAGGGAAACAAATGGAGATCATGGAACTCATATAAGAGAAAGAATAAAAAAAGCAGTGTGGGTATTAAAGCAGATTTCAGGGGAAGAAAAAATGAAGATTTAGAAACGATTAAAGAAGGAGAATGGTGTTTGCTTGATACGCTGGTACGGCCGGTATCAAGATATAGATAGAGATATGAGGATAGAAGGAAAGGGAAGAAATTAGGCGGTTACAAGAACTGTATACAGAGTTAACACTAGGGGCAGACTGAAGCACATTGGATATATGGTGAGAGAAGGAGCACAAAGTGATAAATGAAGTGATAGAGTGGGAAAGAGGGCATGAAAGTTTGAAGGAAAGCTTAGGGCTGTAAAGGAAGTGGAGTTAGCGAAAAAGTATTTGAAGGAGGTAGAACAAAGGAGCGGGAGGGGAATAGAATAAACGAAATGGGAAGAAAAAAGAAGGGAGTTTCTTACGTATATGGATGTAGAGGATGAGACTGGAGTAAACTATAAAGAATTGGAGAGAAGGAAAGGAACAGATAAATTATAGGAAGATCGGGGATAATCGAGGAGCTGAAATGTATTAAATGGTATAAGATGATAAAAAGAAAAGGAGTGTCAAAGTATTTAGAAATGGTATGGGGAGAGAGAAAACAGACAAGAATAGCAATATTTAAATTGGGAAACGAGGTAAGGGAAGGGATGTATTGGAAAAAGGAGAAAAACAGAAAGTGCAACATATGTAAATGAGAAGAGGAAACATAGTAGCATGTATAAGAATGATGTATTAGAGGAATTGATGATAAAAAAATCTGGCAAGACAATGTGCTGAGGATTTTACGGGGGAAAGGATTAGGCGAGAAGTGGCTAAAAGAATTGGAGGGGGCTGGAGGAACGAACGAGAAGGAATGAAAGAGTGAATGTGAAAAATGACAAGGTTTAAGTAGAAGAGAAATAAAACAAGAGACAAACTGGACAAGCTAAACCAGCTTATGAAATTACTTGTAGCTGTTGCAGAAATTATATCGACTACCTGGGCAGGAACCCTTATAGTTTCAGTGGGGTGTCCGTCCGTCATAATTTTTTCCGGTGGCGGGAAGAGAGGAGTGGGGTAGATATTGGTGGTGAGGGGAAGGTGGGAAGGGTGGTGTGGGAAAGTGTTGGGTGGGTAGGGGAGTGATGTGTGCGGAGGAGAAAGTGAGGACGGGGAGAGTTGTGATGACGATAAGTAAAAGAAAAGTTAGTGAAGGAAAGTGAGAGAAGGGGTAATGAGGAGAAGTGCGGGGTGAGAAGTGTGAGGAGGGTGGGTACTAAGGGAAGAATGGAGAGAAGTTAAAAAATTTTAAATATAATATTAAAGAGGCTATGAGTCACTTTTTTGTAGGCGCGTGGCGCCTTTCATTAATTTTAATACCATTATTGTTTCCCGGACGTAAAATCAAAAGAATATTTACCATCCCAAAATTTTCTCTGTATAAAATCAGAGAAAAATCTGTTCTGAAGTTTGTAACCCTTTCGCTTGATGTGACCTAAAAAGCAGTGTAGTGGTCACTCGACGGACATTTGGAACTGACACAAGGGTTGGTGGATAAGAAGCATAGCAGAAGAGGATGATGGCTTTCAGGCAAGAAGATTTCCTTGCTGTCCCATCCACATGCTCAATTCAGCTGTTTTGATAAGATGGTATATGGCGGTGATGTTGGTACTGACTACTGAGGTCCGACACAATGCCCATTTTGCCCCAGGGAGTACGTCAACTCAAGCAGGACCAAAGACCATGCTTTGTATTCCGGGATGTTCTAAGAACACGCAAGCGAAGCATAGCATTCTCGGAAGTCTGAACTCTGCTGAAATGTCGACAGTATCTCCTAATCATTATTATAATTATTATCAGTTAGATCTTAATTTTGAGTTACACTAATTATTTTGAAGGTTTCGTTAATTTTTCTACTTTACTTAAACTGCCTGAGTCCGAAATTTCCTTGATTTGTGGAGACACCCTTCAAAAAGTTTCCATTTACTAGTGCAAAATTTAACTATATTTCTCTCCAATCTTTTGGATAACGACAAGAACTTTCCTACAGCGGTTAGACCAACAACAAACGTAAAAGTCTGTAGTATATTTAGCACCAATCTAGTCCGATTATTCCATTTTTCAAATCGAAAAAAGTAATAATCGAAATGAACATATATTTCCAAAAATTGCTAATTTTAGAAACATCCTTTGAATAATATTGAAGCAAAGAGAGATATCTTTAGATAAATTGATGTAAACACTTGTGCCTCATTTAAAAGAAACCTCAGTGTTATTCATAGGCAACCCTGCAGATGGGAACAAATCTTGAGCTCAGTGTCTCTATTTTGAAATTTGTATTAGGCTCGAAATAAAATCTACTTTCATATGAACTTTTTCATGCTGCAGAAACTGAATACAAATCAAAATTAGACTTCTCACTACCACCCTTCTGGCTCATTAGAGACAGGTATATAACAAAAGGAAAAAAGAGGGAGAAAAAGAAAAGAGTTAACCAAAACGTGCCTCTCACTCTTTTCTTCAAATTAACTAAAAAAATAAAAAAGCAACCCCTTTTAAAAAACAGAAAAAGTTTTGAGCTCTTTACAGTTTCTAGTCTAAATATGTGTTGAATTTCAAGTAGAATAATTATTCCCAAATTTCGGTTTCAAATCTGTTGTCTAAAACCACCCTTGCGGATCAAGAATTACCTTCTTTATGTTTTAATTATTGATTTCTCGATTTAATATAACAAATTTTATATAAATGAAATACAAAGTGATCTGAAAAAATATTTAAACACCTTGTACGTTTTCTCATATAACACATTCAAATATATTTTGTTTGGCTTAAAAATCGTGGATAGCTCTTTAAAGAGATAATTAGAATTAAATAATACATAAAAGTGAAAATACACCTATAGAAATAAAAAGCAAACCTTCTCAAGAACAAAAAATGAATTCTTGAGCTCTTTACAGTTTCCAGTCTAGAATTTCAAGAACCTTGAATTTGAAATGAACGCTACGAAGTATTATACCAACTGCAAAAAGGTATCTTTAATAATAAAAGTTACTATTTATGTGTTGCAAAACATTTATTTCAACTAGAACAATATTATATATGAAATACTTCATGTTGTATACCTCAGTATTTGTTTTGTACGTAGAATGAATGCGATTAAATAAATTAAAACTATTCTTTGAGATCGGTTTGTGTAGAAGAAGGATATTTTTCGCTGTGGCTTATTGTATTTTGGACTCTACGTTTTTCAGTGATTATTATACTTGAAATTTATGAAATTTTTATACTAAAAACTGTGAAGAGCTCGATTTTTTCTTCAATAGGCTTTTTTTTTATTCTAAGGGTGGCTATCAGCTTTTTTACACTTTTAATTTTATAATCTTCTCCAAGGGGTTTTTACGATTTCTATGCAAAAAAAAAAACATTTCGAATTATCATTCGCAAAAACCATTTTTTCACGTTTTATGGTGGTTTATGTCCCTTAAGGGTGGTTTTTAATATTTTATCAGGGACCATTTTGTACGTAGTTTATAAGGAATTTGTTATATTAAATCGAAAGATCAATAATCAAAACTGCAAAGGGGTTGTTCTTGACTCGTAAGTGTGGTCTAGGAAAACTGTTTTGTATCAAAAAATTTTCTTAGTAGTTATTCTACTCGAAATTCATGAAATTTTCACACTAGAAATAGTAAAAAGCTCAAACTTTGTTTTTCTTTGAAAGGGTTGTTTTTTTTAAGCATTTCGTAGGAAACCTTTATAATTCCGTGTCAGCGTCTGTCCATCTCTTACCTCGCTAAAAGAAACTATTCATGCTACGATGAAGTGCCCCATAAAGTGACCACTGCGAAACGTAGAAGAAATACTGAGAGCTTCGGAAAGAATCTGTTTTCCATTTAAATTTTAAATTTTCAGCAAACAATCATTTGGGGGAAGAGTAAGGGATATGGGAATTAAAAAGTGAGCAGACTTTTATGCTGGGTATGTAGAATTACGATCAGAAATAAAATTTCTTATCTTACAGTTTCCTTTTTTTATATAAGTGATTAGAAAGTAAGTGAAAATAAAAATAAAAGTACGAAAAATCTATTTATTCAGACCCCTAGCCTGGATTCTTTCATTTCAGTCCAATTTCCATCGGATTTGCTCAAATTGAAGTTCTTGTCATGTAGAATTAGGATTAAAAAATTGTTATGTTACAGTTTCCTTTTTTTAATGTAGTTCGTTAAAGGTAAGAGAATAAGAAAAATAAGGAAAATTTAGTCATTTAGACCCCTATTCTAGATTCCTTTATTTTAGTCCAATTTCCATCGGTGTGGCTCAAATTGAAGTTCTTGGTATGTAGAATTAGAATTGAAAATTGCTATCTTACAGTTTTTTTTTTTTGATGTAGGTGATTGAAGGTAACTAAAAGGAAAAATGAGGAAAATTTTATTATTCAGACCTCCATTCTGGCTTCTTTCCTTTTAGTCCAATTTTCTTCGGGAATGGCTCAAATATTAGGCACGTAGAATTGAGATCAAAAATGAAATTTGACGTGTTACGTTTTTCCTTTTTTGATATCAGTAGTTTAGTAATAAGAAGAATGAGGAATATTGCTATTCTTTTAAATTTAAGCCTATGTCTACGAAACCCTCAATTGAGGTCGCTTGCTGACCTCTTCTCGTATTGTTCATCATTTTTCAGGGTGCTAAATCAACTTTTTTGAACTTTCTCAATTTATGACATTTTTAGGATTTATTTACGATTTTTAGAAAAATTCTACAAAATGATTAATACATCATGTAAGGACATACGATTCCTTACGTTCGAGGGTGATCTTACCTTCGCGGGAACGCACTTGCCAATAACCAAAAAATTTAAATGAATCCACAGTTGTTTTTGCACCGAAAGGCCTTTTCTATACATTTTGTGTGGGACCCTATCAAAAAGTAGGTTATTTTTATTAAAATCCCAAGAAAAGGAGGCTTTTCTTTAGAAAGCGAATATAGCCTCTGGATAAGGTCTAGAAAAAAGAAGCGTTTGATAATCTAGACACAAATTGGATTCGTATGAAATAATGATTCATTGAATGGCACTGTTATCTGTAGGGATTTGCATACCACTATACTTTATTGTGCAAACCAGTGTCGACAGTTTCGAAGACTGGGGTGGACAGTGGACAGTGGACACTTTAGGGTGGACAAGATAGTGTTCGAAGATCTGAACCTATCTGGACGACTGTAAGCCAAAACTACTTGGAAACTCCAACCGGATTGGAAGGGTGGAAGTGTGGAACGACCAGAGTTTGAGAAGCAGAGCTGGTGATTCCGCTTGCAAGACACGTCGTGGGGTCGACCAAGCCCACCCTCTTCCTCTCGTTAGCCCCTCAGGGCTGCCCGTTACTTTGGCATCAACAACAATCTCCATCGTTGTACCGCGGCGTTATTCCGTTAGTGACTTGGTGTCCGTGGAACCACCATGCAGACCTGTCGATATACCAATACGCCTACACTCGCAACCCTTCCAATGTACCAGGTAGCGTACTCTCGCCTCGGCCAGGGTCCACTCCGAGGTCCAGTAATTAAACAGCCACGAGGCGGGCAAATTGAATCAGTCCAAGAGACAAGGGAGCGTCGACACAGAGGTGACGGCCAACCAGCCACAACTATGGTGTCTATAGTGTCAGGGGCAGTAAGGGAGACGCGTGAGAGGTGTTAAAGGTGTGGGAATTGTGGAAGGTGAGAAGGGGTGGGGAAATATTTAGAGAGGAGCTTTATCCCGATGGTCAGAATCGACGTTGGAGGTGGTGGATAGTCGAGTGCTTGCACCTTCGAATCATCCCCCAACAACCTTCGAGCTGGTAGCAGCTTAGTCCATGTATACAGTGACTATAATACATATAGAGTACTCACCCCGTCACCCAACTTACTTCTGACGACCTTGCATTAACTCTCTGTCCCTGGGCTAAGTGGTAAGTTTCCAAGATTGCATAATGCCTACCTACGCAGATGTGCTTCGCTGCACGTCACATAAGTATTCACATGAGGCTCTCCAAAAGTTTCTCTTCACTCTCCAGATAACAACGTGATCTAATAGTCATGGCATAATCAGGAAATGAAATTGCTGCAAAATATCATCAGTGACGTTCATGACATGTCACATGTAAAAATTTGTTTGGAGAAAATGGGCAGCATATGTGATATTGATGTCAGGAGCAAATTCTCTGAATATCAGGTTACATTGACAGTAAATATGACAGAAAAAACAAAGTGTCAATTAAACAAAGTGTCAATTAAAAAAAAAATTGTGCCACAACTGTACGAGATGTGGCTATTAGATAACCAGACTGATGCTCGAACAATTTTTATTTACCAAACTATTCAATGGAGATGTTATCCCTTTCAATGTAGTCTCCTTCCGGATCCCTACACCGTTTCATACAAATCTTCTATTGTTTGAAGAAATGTTGCAAGTCCTTTTCTGAGAGGTCTTTCATGAGTCGCGCCGCTTTTTCCTCCTCAGCAGCCACCCACTCAACTCAGACTTGATCTTCGGGAACAAAAAAAAATCACATGGGGCTAGGTCGGGTGAGTACGGTGGGTGCTCCAATATGGGAATCTTGTTCTTCGCGAAAAACCTCTGGACCTTGAGCGCTGGCGCGTTGGACAGGTAAAGACGAATCCACGAGCAGTTCTTCCACATTTCAAGTCTTTTTTTTCTTACGCGTTCACGGAAAGTTGTCGAAGCCTCCTTATAGTGCACCTGGTTAACAGTCTGACCTTCAGGTAACCATTCAATGTGAACAATTCTTCGAATATCAAAAAAAAAACTATCATTATTGCATTAAATTTCGACTGGCTTATCCATGCTTCCTTTTGTCCGGTGAACTGGAACTGTCTCGGTGAATCCAATGCATAGATTGGCGCTTAGTTCGAGAGTTATATTACAAAAACCATGATTGGTCATAAGTTGTTCCCTTTTTCAAAAACTTTGGATCATTTTCGATGTTCTCCAGAATGTTAGAACAAACGTTGCTTTGAGTTTACTTCTGCTCAGGAGTGAGCCACTTTGGCACAATTTTTTTACAGACTTTTTTCAAGTGTAAATTTTAATTTAAAATTCGTCCAACAGTTTCTTTATCAATACTCACTAAGTCGGCAATTGCTCGAATGCACAGGCATCGAATTGTTCGAATAATTTTACTCACTTTTTCGATGTAAGCGTCAGTTTTCGATGTGCTCCGGTAGAGCTCAGGTAGACGGTCAACTTCGAACAAAAGTTACTGTCGTACTGAGGGTCGAACAACCTTGAAATTTGAAGAGGAGGGGAGGAAAAAACACAGCTCAATATCAAGCCCTGCTTGTTGTTACCAAGGCTCCAAGCAAGTGGAAAAAAAATCAGTCTGGTTGTTTAATAGCCACACACATGTATGTTTTTAGTTCGATATTTGGGTCATTATTCCTAATGTGTACCCACCTTAAAAGCCGAAGTCATCCGATCGGACTCAAACTTAGCTGATAAAGTCCAGTCTTATTGGATTGTAGTGTGTGGGAGAAAAAATTTGCCACTTGGACAAATAATTACCAAGCAGGAGAGGGTGAAATTTTCGACTTTTATGTGGATGCCATCTTTCTCAACAATTTGAACATCCATATAAAAAAATGTCCTGTACGATTTAAATAGGGGTTTTCACAGGTTTTTCATTGATCATAAGCATTTTTTGGAAAAAGTTCAATTTCACCTTAAAAATCGAAATAAAAAATGAATTAACCAAATCCATTTTAGATCAGGCAGGCAGATCTAACCTCGTAAAAATAGTCGCTGAAGAAATATGTCCAGACTTCGAAGTTCCACGCTTTTTGATTTTTTGATACTTTCTTACTCAAGGCTACTTTTTTGCTACTATTTTCAATGTTCCTATGCTTGAGACAAATTTTTGGAATGAGAGCTTTAAGCGCGAATTCTATACCATTTTCATCTCCTTACAAGGAGATCATCAGAGTTGAGGTTTTTTTTTAGTCTCATAAATTGCCTACTGATATGTCATTGGATGGCTATTAATCTGCTAAAACATTATTTGCCAATGGCTACCCATTTTCGAAGAAACGGGACACTTCCACAAATTCTTCTATGGATTGGAATGTTTATTTATTAAATTCTTATGTAAAATTATGAAAATAAAACATTTTCAGCTCTTGTTTTGTTGAAAATGCGTCATTTTAGGTTGAGCATAAAAGTATTTTGATAGAAATCAGAATATTTTTTGTTCGCTAGTGAGGTGCTGCATCTAGGCTGATTAGTTTACACCTCAATTTTTGTTGCACGCTTCAAACATTGTGTACCCCCTGTCGCCCCTTTCCTTTTCCCACTCACATAAAGCTTCTTTCGCACCCTCCGCTCAGAAAGATGATTCAGAGCCACTGATACGATCGGACATATCGGACCTCACCTTCTCTCGTATAATATGGACAGAGAGGTCCGGTAGTTTCAAAACAAAAATTTGTCAACTAAATTGTGATATGCTTCCTAGATATTTTCATGGGAGAAAGGATCATTTTTGTTGCAGAGCATTTTGCTCCAGCGATCATTTGACTCTCGAGATCATAATGATCTGTTCCATCGGATCATTTTGATCTACTTTCAGGGTCATCTGTCAGCATAAGCAAAGTGGCCGCCAGTTTTTGGTGCGGATGTAATAACCCAAATATTTTGTCTAAACGCGTGCAAGTGACAACTAAACCAAATGGTCTCCAGTCTGCTCATCATTCTCTCCAAATTATTGACTGATTCTTCCGCAACAATCTTATCATCTGCTAACGCCAGTTCCCAAGCTTTCACTGTTCCGAAATTAACACTTTCTTCGTCTGAGACAGGCATTCTTAGACATTTGTCCATGTATATATTAAACATTCGGGAGGACATAACGCATCATTGCCTAACGCCCTGCTTAATATCAAACTAATCGCTCAGTTGTCCGTTTACTCATGCAGTCGCTTTACTACCTTTATATATTGCTTTTATTGCTTTTAGAAGGCGATCATTTGCTTCATTCTCTCTCAGTACTTTCCGAAGCTTAATCTTGTCCACCTCATCGAAAACTTTCTCCTGATCAACAAATGTACAGAAAACTTTCTTGTTTACTCTCAAATTCTTTTCTAAGATCTGCCTCAAGCTAGATATCTGTCATTTACCACTCATAGCTCCTACAAGATTTGTGCTAGAGGGTTTAAATTTGGCATGTATATTAACCAACCGAAGTATACTCGAGAAAAAATATTTTCATCTACTTATTCAGTCGGGTTTTTTTATTCATCAGTGGCTAGAAACTAAGAAAGAAGAAAAAGTTTCGAAATTCAGCTTTCTAGACCCCTATGCTGCAAGCTTTTTTTTATTGCGATTTTCCCCGGGCGCTTGCCGACTTCTTTGGCTAAATTTTTTATCTTCTTCCACTTTGATTTTATCCATGCTTTCTCTCACTAGTATCTTCGCTTTTCAGTTTTTATCCCTATAATTTTCCTCTAGTCTAGTCTTCTCCTCATTGCCAATAACTTTGATGTTCAGCTTTCTCGAGTATGCTTGCTTTTTCTTGTTAACAGCCACGCAGATCTCATCATTCCACCAAGCATCTTCAGTCTTTCTTCTTATGGTCGCACTACAGCACACTTCATATGCACTCTTGAAGATGCTCTCTCGTAGTATTATCCATGCACCCCCTACATTTCTATTGCCTGATTCCTTTCACAAGTGTTCTTTGTGATATCCTAAATATTTATTTAGCTTTTCACGATACACCATTTGTACTTCTAGTTTCTACAAATGCTTTTTTTTTAATTTGTCTGCTTTGACCTAATATTAATACTTCTTTTCCTCCATCCTTGACCTAGTTTAATTTTTAAAACTAAGAGGTAGTGATCTGTTCCACATTCAGAGCCTTTTATAACCCTTGTATCTCTCACTAGCCCCCTCATTCTTTCATCTGCTACTACAAAGTCAATCATACTGTAGCTTTCGCCTCTGCACTAAGCATATATGTGGATCATTTTATATCTGAACCAAGTATTTATAATGAACAGGTATTTTTCTAATCATAAGCTCATCCAATTCTCCCCGTTACCGCTCATTTCTGGGCCTCCGAAATGCCCGAGTACCCTGTCGGTACCTACGCGCGGTCGGTCAATCCAACCATTCATATCTCCGATTGAGCTAATTCTTTCATTAGGATTGCAAGTACCTAGAATATCATTTATTGAGTCCCAGAAGGAATCTTTTGCATCACTACTGCTACCGTCAACTGGAGCGTAGAATTGTATAATAAATAACTTTCTGATTTACACTTTCATTCTGACACATAATAATCTCACATCGCTTCTTTTTGGTTTAGGGTACAGATTATACGCACATTGTATCCCTCAACATCCTTTCAGGAAGATTATTCACACCTCTACCATTCCAAGTACCCAGTCTCCATTTATCGCCTGAAACTTTTCCGAAGTCATGCCTTTCGTCAACAGAAGTGTCAATTCTATCCGGGGCTACATTACTATTTGTATTTTTCACTATTTAAAGTATACACCCAACTACCAATTTGATGCGAGAAATTTTTTCCACGAGTATTGAGTCACGTCCAGACTTAGCACTTAGATTTTCATGACGTAGCGTGTTCATTCATAACACCAGTCCCACCAAACTTCGGTCATTCAAAGGAAATTATGAAAACAAAGCCAGGACCAAAGGACTTATGGTTGGTTTGTATTGTATACTGAGGAGGGCACCAGTCTCCTGCAGTTTTGTTTTTAATATGGGAAAAGACCATTCATTACTTCATGAATGAGATAAGAATTCTCAGCCCTAAACCAAACTGGACAAGCTTAGAAACTTCCACATATTTCCATTACCCTACGAAAGTTTTCCAGATTTCCAAAGGTTTCAAACATTGCCAAACATTTCTATAAACTTTCAAAATTTCTCGCAAGTTTCCAAACGTCTCAAACATTGCCAAACATTTTCATCAATTTTAAAAATTGCTCAGGTTTTATAATTTTCGAAAATCTCCACAAGTTTCCAAAAGTTTGGAAATTTACATTCATTTTTGAAAATTTCTATAACTTTCCCAAGCTGTCTATAAATGTCACTTCCAATAAAGGAAACTTTAAAAATATTAGACGTAAATCAAGAGTCCTGCTTTCTTCTAAAAACTTATCCTTTTGATTTTATATTTCATCGAAAATATAATAGTGAAAATGAAATACTCATCGTTATTTTTGTTATCATTTCAATTATTCTAAATAATTGATACTGCACGAGGCTGGACATAAATTACTGAGCTTTACGAGTAGCATTTCAAAACCGAAGCTTTCAATAAATAAACAAAGAGGCTCACTAAGCGTTCAAAAATTTCGAACAACATTGAAAATATTGACGTCAGAATAATATCTTCAAAAAAGTTACTTGTTTCTTTCGAATCATGTGATTGTCAGAGGTGGTGTTACCTGGGTCCTGGTTCTCATGAATATTTCCAGGAGTCCGAATTATCATCTGTACTATTAGTTTTTAATTCGAGAGTCTATCTGTTTATATGCTAACCAAATTATTGATTGACTATTAAAGGGAAGATAAGGTCAGATACAGGAATGTCTAAGGAAGACAGAAGCCTAATAGAGTTTACGATCGTGGGGCCATTATTCTGGACTCATTGGCAGGTTCATGACTGGGAGACTCTTTCCCCCTTGCGTGGAAGCCTACTGTGTGCAGAAAGTAGAGGTTGTCAGAGTGCAGAAAGAAGGAAGAGAACCGATACTTTTTGCTCCCTCTTTTACGAGCGAACCCTCCTTTCGCTTCTCACTGGATTCATCGAAGCCCGAAGGCCCCCTTCGTTACGGCCTCGGGGGTCTAATGAAAATATAACAGTTCCTGTGCCGCGCGCGAAGTTCGTCTGGCAGCCTTCTGGCGCATCAACCTGACACATAAACTCTTATTATGCTATACGTTACCGACGCGGGGGCGCTAATGGAGCCACAAGTCAGCTACGTATCGTGGCAAGCACCTTGCCCGCTTGCCGTTGCAACAAGTCTACTTATTTTATATTTAACCATCATAAAGAAAGTGCTACTTAACGGACTAGATGGAAAGGTTGCATCTTCAATAATGAATTCTTCCGTTCTTGCGGTAAACATCGACAAACAAAACATTCATCTCTTCCACGGATTTTATAAAAGAGGCGTCAATACCTTCATCGATCAGACGAGAATCGCTTATTGTGCCAGGTTTGAGGACGATCAAGAACTAGCTATTTTTCGGTTTTGAAAAATAATTCTAAAATGTATGAGCAGCCCGAGGTGGAAAAGTTATGCATAGTGGGAAAACTTGTGTTTAATCTTCATTCGTTTTATCTGAATAATATATAAAACAAATGAAAATTAAACAAAATTTTGTCCACTATGTATAATTTTGCAGTCTGGGATTCCGAAGTGGTCCACTGCACTCAAGTTATAAATCAATATTGAATTCAATGCGCATAAAATCATATCCCGAAAAAATCTACCACTGGGATCCCCTAAAAATTTTGAGTAATGGTATGGTAATTAAGTAGGCTATGGGGCAAATCAGTACTAAAGTACCAATTAGACAGTTGCGCTGCCGCTAATTCGAATTCTCAGTTATATCTGTATTAACATGGTACCGGATTTCTTTCTACCTGTCCGGTGATCCGATAGCTTCTGATTGGTTGCGGAAATTCCTACGACCAATCAGAAGATGAAAAGAGTTGGTTTTGAAGTAAACCGATTTGAATCAATATCTTATGTTGGAAATGGATATTTTGATCCTACTGATTCCGATATTTTCCTATTTGTAAGTCGAAAAAGTACTAAACTACTACGCTACACCATCGTGCTGCCGATTGAAAATACTGAAATCGCCATCGCCGGTCAAAAGTCTGTCGGCGCAACCCTCTAGTACCAATTATACTTTACTCTTGTTTTTCAAGTCCAGATAAAAAAAAAATTCTGAAAAAGGTCCATTTAATTGATCTTTTTTCTCATTTGTATACAAATACTCATAGGACATGTGTCCTAAAAACTACTGTTGGAATAGGACTGAAGTACCAAAACTCTTAAAAATACGTCCTGTTTCAGCAAGACTTTTCAAAGGCACGAAACCGAGCGCACGCTTGATCGCGCATGTCTTCATTCTTGAAATTCTATATCTGTATTCTATTCTGTAATTATCTTTGGAAATGATTGTTTTGAAGTTAGTCGAATAATTCTGTGCATACGTAATTTTTAATAATTTCATTTGGGCGTTGTTCTCCTAAGAAAATGCGTAACGGTAACCAAGATAGGATTTGAGAAAATGCCATTCACAATTGTTCATATCCGATCCAATCCGAATTGATCCAAAACAGTTCGAAGCTAGTTTTCTGCAAATTTTAATCTGAGTGAATCCGAGACTCACTTATGAATCCCTTTTAATCCTGAAGTCCATTCTTCTGAATTCGTTCACACACATCAACTTCAATTTGATGAAATTCGAACCCGCCATTCAATCCTCTTCAATCCAAATGAATCCATCCCCTTTTAGAAAATTCTTGAAATTTTGAAAGTTTTCGCGTATCTTTCCATGCTTTCCAGAAATATCAAAATTTATAAAAATTTCCCAATATTAATATCGCATTACCTTAGAGTCGTCGAAAAACATACCCCTTCAGGAAACATCTTAATTTTTTGAAGTTTTCGCGTATTTCTCACCGTTTCAGAGAAAAATCAACTTTTTTTTTAATTTTTCAAATCTGTTTTACTGGGTAAGTTTAGGTGGCCTGGGATCATCTTCCTTTATGAAATCCTGCAAAAATTGTCAGTTTTCGCGTATCTCTTACCGTTTTTGAGATAACTCAAAATTTTGATTTTTTCTTTAAAATTTCGAAACTCTGTTTACTGAGCTACTTAATGGTGTTTGAGGACCATTTCCTTTCATGAAGTCCAGAAAATTTTGTTAGTTTCCACGTTTCTATTACCGTTTTGATGCAACTCAAAGTTTTTCTTTTTTTTCTTTTGAATTTCCCTGAAAATTAATATTTTTGAGGAAGAATTTTAATGTGATATCATAAAATTTCGGAAAAGACTCACAATTTCTGAAAATTTTAGATTGGGTTAGTTTTTCACCAGAAATTATCATTAAGAAACAAAAATCATTTAGCAGAAATCATCAACAACATTCTCTATCTTCGACAATTTCAGGTTACGTTACTTAGCGTTTTACATCGGAAATTGGTTTGTTCAAACAAAAATCATTAGGTTTCAAATAAAATGTACAATCTTGAATAATTATTAAGGGTTACGTCTTTTTCACCGGAAATCGGTATATTTAACAAAAAATGATTGTATTTCAAAGATACACAATTTTTGAAAACTTGGTATGCTACATTATAGTTTTACACCAGAAATTGGTATTTTCAAACAAAAATCATTATAGATCGAACAAGATTTACCATTTTTGAACAGTGTCAAAATATACTGACGTTTTTTCTTTACACGAAATCGGTTATTTCAAACGAAAATAATATTTGATTTCAAAGAAGATTTACAATTTCTGAACGATTTTCTGTCCTGTTAAGTCAGAATTACCAATTTCTAACTTACTTCTTTCTTTCTTTTAACTAGCTTACAATTTCTTAAATACCAAAATTAGAAATACCAAACTGGAAATACCAGTTTCGTAAGAAATTGGTATGTTTAATAAAAAATTATTATATTTCAAAGAATATTTACAATTTTTCAGAAACTTCAAGTTCATGCTGGTGTGTTTCTCTTAAAATTTGTATTTTTAAACAAAATTCATTAGATTCAAATCCTAGAATTTTTATTAACAATAATAAAATTTAGAATTTTAAACAATTTCGAAATTTGATAGTGTTTCACCGTAAATCGACTATTTTGAACAAAGATAATTAAATTTCAAAGAAGATTTACAATTTCAAAAGATTTTTTTATGTTTATCTTTTCCGTCGAAAATAGATATTTTCAAATTAAAGAAATCATTAGATTTCAGGGTAGAATCACAATTTTTGTACAATTTCAAGTTATCTTGGCATTTTATACCGGAAATAGGTATATATTTCAAAAAAGATTTACAATTCTCGAACAACTTAAGGTTATATTAACATTTTTCACGGGAAATGGGTGATTTCAAATGAAAAGCATAAGGCTTCAAAGAAGACTTACTATTTTAAACAAAGTCTATGTTAGTATTTTTAATCGAAAATTGGTATTTTTAATGGAAAAATATTACAACATTTGAAAGATAATATGTTACCTTAGCGTTTTTCAACGGAACTCGGTTGTTTTAGACAATTATTATTGAACTTTAAGAAAAAATTTACAATTTTGAACAATTTCAATTTAAAGTTAAGATATCAATTTTATATTTTAATTTAAAAATAGCGTAAGGCAAGAAAATAATAGTGGCGTGCGTAGCGCGCGAGTTTTTTTTCTAGTTACTCAAAAAATAATTGAGTGAAAGTTTATTTCCGATAGAGCTACTTCTGTATTTTTGCGAGCACCAGAACCTCCTCAGCTTTCTAATGAGCCATAAAACATCCCTCTAACCTTTATAGAGCAACCAGAACTTCCAACACTAAAATCCAATCTTTCAAATGAGTTATAAAATCTCCCAATAACCCTGACAAAAAAGCCAGAATTTGTTGACCGTAAACACTGTCCTTCCGAAAAAAATTTTTTTGTGACATGAAGGCTAAAAAAATTCCATTTCATTTTCATCGAAATTAGTATAATATTTCACATGTCCATGAAAAGTTTAGAAACAGTTATGCCGTGGAAAATTTTTTATAGGACAGTAGTACAACCAAAATAGCCAAAGATACAGTGTGATACTGGTGCCAAAAAATCGTGTTGAAACAGGAAAATCTTTGATTTTTTTCAGTACTAATGTTGCTTTGATGTCCAACCCAATTTATTGTTAGTTCTACCTGTCTCAATAAATTTGTATATTTTATTTCTAAACTTAAGTGATGTTGGATCAAGCAATGTATTGATAAACACTTTCGAGACTGTTTTTCGAAAGCGAGACGAGGGATTTAAGGGATTAGAGGAAACGAGATGGAAACGTGGAAAAAGCTGGAGCCAATATCCATAAAGACGTCACCTAAACTGAGCAGCCATCCATCGAATCGTGAAATGAAGGAACGAATACACAGTTAATAGACCTTGTATGTATGAATGTATGAACTGTACGAGGGACAGATGGATCCGTCATCGGAGGGAACTGAATTCTAAATTTATAAGTGCTTTTACATAGATACTGTGCTGTATCTATGTCATAAGACGACTATAAATCCCAAGATTCATTACCATAAATTAGATTGTCATCCAGACGTGTACGTCGACAACGCGAACGAATACTATCGCAAACGAAATGACGCTCCTTACAATAGCCGTTTCACCCCTCAACATCCCCATTTTATACGGGTCAAACGGACCAGAAACATTTATTCAACACATCGGAAGAAATCGGTTCAAACAGACCAAACTAAATCCAGTAAACACTTCTTGTTCCTTGTTTGAGGGAGAACATATTTGAATCAATAATACCATGGAGAGAAAATTATATCAAGACACTAATAACAATAGGAGCTGTAAAAAATTTTAGGATAAACTATCCATTAAATAAAATAAACTTATCAGGAAACAGAAAAATAATCACAAAACAATTAACTTGAATTGAATCACAATAAAATTTTCTAAAGAAATGTCAAAATCAGGGTTTTTTTCCGAAAAAAGTTATGATATAGACAACAAAATAGTTTCTAACTTCCCGAATATCAAAAACAGAGACTTTGATGAAGCCATAAACAAATTCAAGAGACCGGTTCTCAAGTGATTGTGATTACCGTGATTGTTATAGAAGAATTAATAGTATCAATAAAAACATCAATTACAGCACCTGCAACAGGATAGTCTAACGTATCATCTTCTGTGACACAGTTGTTATACTCCAATGCTTGACTTTCATACAGTTTTTCAAGAAATCACACTCACGGTCTTCCACTTTGCCCGTATCCCATACAATTTCACCAGTAGCATTCTCAATTCCAACCAACTCAGTGCTAGTTCTTCTTTTCCTAATCTTCTTAGCCCATTTCTTAAATAATTTCCTATTCGCTTCAAAATAATACTGCATTTTTACCTTCTTCCGCTTTGATATTGTCCCTGCTTTTTTTACTACTATCTTCGCTTTTCTGTTTTTACCCTTATAATCATTCTCTGCTCTAGTCCTCTCCTCATTTCTGAGATATGGTATTATCCACGCACCCTCTACATTTTTATTGCCTGAATCTGTCTTCCAATTGTCCTTCTGATGACTTGAACGTTTACTTGGCTTTTCACGATATACAATTTGTACTTCTGGTTCCTACAAATTCTCTATTTTAAATTGCGTCTACTTCAACTTATTATTAATTCTTTTTCTCTTTCTCCTTAGTCTAGGTTAACCAAGCCCTTTTCTAAGCATGAGCTAATAAATTTCTCCCCGTTACCGTTCACTTTTGGATCTCCAAGAAAACCAAGTACCTTGTCGATACTTACGCCTTGCACACCAACCCAGCTATTCATATCTACGAGTGGTATGATTCTTTCTCCAGGATCGCAAGTACCTATAAAATCATTCAGCGAGTCCTAGAAGGTATCTTTCACATCACTCCTGTCACCGTCAACTAAAGCCTAGCATGCTGAAATAAATAGCCTCATGATTCCTACTTTCATTCTCACTCATATTAATCTGGGAGATACACATTCACACTTTTTGACATGCTGTTTTGCTCTCTTATTCACAATCAGACCGACTCCTTGGCTACCGTGTGATTTATTATCTACCTCTGACAACAGGTCGAGTCTATATTTCATCTTTCCCATCTCGCATCTCTGCTTCTTTGTTTTAGGTATACATAAAATATCTAGCATTGTATACTGAGGAGGGCACCAGCCTCCTGCAATTTGATCTTTGAGATTGGAAAAAATCCACTCATTCCTTCTTAAATGTGATAAGAATTGTCAGCCCTGAATAAAATTTCACAAGCTTTGAAACTTTCATAAATTTCCATTGCGCTTCAAAAGTTTCCAAAATGTAGGAACAATAAATATTCCGAATTTTAATTGAAGTATCTACATGTATATTTCAAAGTGTCAATTAGAAGACACGC
>JAUMHM010000078.1:10645963-10665127 GCA_032362435.1 Melikaiella ostensackeni
ATATGCAGCTGTGTCATTGAATAACCGACCAAAACTCTGCTCCCCAGGAAATTGTTTAATTAACGCATGTGAAAATAATTCCCAATTCAAAAACGAATGCGTCAGTCCGTCATACCAAATCTTCGCATTGCCTCTTAACCTACAAGCAGATAGATACAGTTTTACCTTATCATCCCAATCGTACACAAGACCACAATCGTTGATTTTTTCAATCCAGTCTAACGCTGATAAGGTTTTCGTCGATGGATCGAATTCCGGTATAATTTTCTCGTTTAGAAAATGACTGTTGTTGCGCCTCGAGTTTGACCCGACCATACCGGTCAAAACCTCGGCAAGTCGTGCAATGTCAGAATCTCTGCTCCTCTCAGTTGTCCGTTCCGGGTTACGCCGATCCGTCCTTGCAGAATTCTCGTGACGTGACCAACTCCTGGACCTGGACCGGAAACTCCTTCGAGAGCTGCGGTCCCTATGTCTCCGTCTGTGAGGTTCGTCACGTGAATCTCTTCGTGAACGTGATCGTCGAGCTCGTGATCGACGTCTTGATCGATCACCTTCCTCCATTGTCACCCTGTCACAATTCACACTTCACACACTTCACCCAGTAATCTATTCACTTCAATTGTCACCACACCGATCACCGTCACGGCACCAAACACGTGTGGGCAATCCCACTTCTGATTTGTAGGAACAATAAATATTCCGAATTTTAATTGAAGTATCTACATGTATATTTCAAAGTGTCAATTAGAAGACACGCGTAGCAAACAATACAAATAAATTGATAATTTTAAGTATAAGTATTTCAAAAGTTTTTAGAAGACTCGAGAAAATGTCAGGCAACCGCTCAGGACGAAGGACTCCAAACAAGTGCCCCCGAGTAACGGCCTCTCCACCCCTTCAAGAGGAAAAATGCGTCTTAGCTAGCCATGTGTTTTCCCTCGATCTCTGCAACGCACTTCGTCTATGCTCGGCGCCAGCCAGCCCTCTGCGTTTACGACTTTTCTAGCAAGTCAAATTATTTAGGTCTTCACAAAAAGGTTCAAACTACTGCATCCATTGTCAAAAACTTTTATAAATTTCTCAAGCTTACCATAAATTTACATTACCTTTTATTCGATTTATATTTCTTGAATGTTACCACATTTTCAAAGCGAGGTTTTAATGGTAAAGATTTTTCTTGTGAACCAATGGTCAATAATCATATTCCTCGAGTCCTGAAAATGCGAAAACCATTCATAACTTTTTTTTTTCAAAAAATTTATCTATCATGTTTTGTTCACTCAGTCTACCTAACCCTTATACTACCAATTAATCTAGGTGAATCTTTTGTTTTCTCTTTTAAGTGGAAAACTTCACATGCAGTTTTTCTTGTCCTCACTTTCGTTCCAATCTGGTATATTGAGTTTTTTTCAAGTTTTAGAACCATTTGGGTCAAGTATATAAAAAAATCTCGGCCTTTGAAATTTGTCAGCAATTATTTTCGCAGTCTTATAGCTTGTGACAGTCTCTCAATTTACATAAAACGTTTACCATCGATCCTAAGAATAACTCGACATAAAGAACTCCTTCGAAAAACAACAAGGTCAGGCAAGTTTATTTCGACAAGCAGAATCCACTTAGATATATAGTCTGATCTGAGTTTGACTGGATCAAGAATTCTCGGAGACTCGTGTAACGAATCCCCACACCCATCCTCTTTTCGTTGCTTGGATCGATTCACGTATCCCGCCATTATTCTCGATTCAAGAAATCATTACGGCCGCGTTGTAACATTGTGAATAAAAATTTCTCGGCTACTGTTCGTTATGCACCAGTACGTAGAAGAAGTGCCCGAGGTTTGGCCAGTTTGTCAACTTCTGTAGCTTTACGATTTCGTGAGAATGACAGAATTATTGTTGTGCAACGTCATAAACGTCTAGAGAAGCGAGAAGAGCAGAAAGAGAAGTAGAGAGACGTGGCAAGAAGAAGAGAAAAGAGGCGGATACAGACTTACAGACTGAGAGGCAATAACTGTCCGAGATCCCTGTGCTCCCATGTCATCTGTAAATATCGCTAGAAACGTCGTAAATCAATCGCTAAGAGCAGTTGTCGCGAGTTTCCGCGCGAATCGTCACGTTTATATACCACTTTGATACGGAAACTTGCTTAGAGTTTATTTATTTTCATCCTTTTTTGTATGCAGCTCTTCTCATCGTTTCTATAAAATTAATTAAAGTAATCGTGTTTCATCAGAGAAAAGAGTAAAGTATGTTTTTGAAGATCTATTTTATCTTGTACGTTGCCCAATAAACAAAACATTTGTATATTTTTTTTTAAGTAGCTAGAATTTTTTTGTGAAAAGCGACACTTTTTTCAAGTTGAACAATATGCGTTCTTCCCGAACTAATCAGTCTCAAGCGAACCGTGGCGAAGCTCTGTTTGAATGGCTTTACTAAAAAATATGCAGGTACATTGAGAATATCTGTTTTATTTATTTCAACGCGTTATTCATCATTGTAACGCGTTCATTAAAAATTATTTTTACGTGCATTGAACCCTTCCTATTTTTATCGAAAGTTTCTATCTCAAAATTTTACGTGGGAAGTTTCATGAAATTTGAAGTTTAGGAAATTCATGAAAATTTATGGAAATATTTGGAAATCATGAAAATCTTCGAGGATTTCGGAAATTCGTAGAGATGTTGAAGGTTAAGGAAATTGATGGAAGTCTATGAAAGTCTTTATAGTTTTTATACATTTTGGAAGTTTGTGAAAATGTTTGAAAGTTTTGGAGAATGACAGAAATGTATGAAAGTCTTTGAAGTTTCAGAGGGTGATGAGAATTTATGGAAATCTTTAAAGTTTTTGTAAGGCTTGGAAATTTTTCGAAGGTGATGAAAATTTATAAAAGTTTTGAAGCTTGTGAGCTTTTTTTTAGGATCCAAAATTCTTATCACACTTCCGCATGTGCTGGGTTAAGGAAACTAAAGAAATTAATTGTGTTTTTCCATCTTGAAGATCAGTCTGCAGGAGGCTGGTGCCCTCCACAGTATACAACACGAATCGATTGTGACTCCTTTAGTTCTGATTTTGTTTTCATGCTTTCCTTTGAATGACTGAAGTTTGGTGAGACTAACGTTATGAATAGACACACCACCTTTGTCGACTCAGCTGCTCATCTTGGACATGATTCTATACTTATGGAAAGCAGTTGGGGGGTGTTCGGAATACCGGAGGTGTAAATGATCTTAGGAAAAGGGACTTGCGGAATACAATGTGCTTAAGAAGCTCGAAATTTTATGTGTACCTGAAACAGAGAAGAATTATTATGATATGATTATCATGTGTTAGAATGAATGTTAGGATCAGAAGGCTATTTATTACAGCATGCAACGCACCAGTTGAGGGTGACAGTAGTGATATAGAAAATACCTTCTGGAATACCTTAAATGATATATTAGGTACTTGCGATCCTAAAAAAAGAATCAATCTACTCAGAGATATGAATATCTGGGTTGATGTTCCAAGCGAAGGTACGGGCATGGTGCTTGGTTGTTTCAGAGACACAGAAACGAGCGGTAACGGAAAGAAATTAATTGGCTTATACGAAGAAAAAAGCCTGTTCATTGCAAATACTTGGTTCAGACATAAAATGAATCACATGTACAAGGTTCGTTTGATGAGTTTGGTGAAAAAGCGAAATACGCATTTACGGCGTTAATTACTTTTCCTTTAGAAGAGAATCTCTTTCCACCGAGCCACGTCTTCAAGTTGGAGAACAGAAAGAAGACGCATGGGGCCAAGTGATTACCAAACAGTGAGTCGGTGCGTTGTCGCGATGAAACAGAACTTTTTTTGCACGCTAATCGTAGCCGGTTTTTCGTAGCGCGACTTTCAAACGATCCAATAACGATGTGTGATACGTTTCTGTTATAGTTTTTGCCCATCTCTATGTGATCAATGAGAATAATTCCTTGGAAATCCCCAAATACTGTAGCCATCACCTTTCCAGCTGACAAAAATGTCTTTTCCTTATTTGGCATACTTTCGCCAGGCAATATCCACTTCTTTGACTGCTGCTTTGTCTCGGGTGTATAGTAGTGGATTTATCTTTCATCTACATTCACGAATCGATGCAAACAGTCCCGCGGATTCCGATTAAGCTTCGTCAAACACTGCGCCAAAAAGTCTTGTCAGTTGCGCTTTTGATCGTGAATCAGCAATCGCGGAACCCATCTTACACACACCTTCTTAACCAACAGTTTTTCGTGCAAAATGTTATAGACTCATTCAACGGAAATGCGTACAGCCTTGAAAATTTCACGCACCTTGATTCGGTAGTCTTCCATAAACATATGATAAATTTTGTCCACCATTTCCGATGTGGTGGCCTCAATTACGCGTCCAGAGCGTGCTTTAGTTGTGGTTCGGCAACGTTTAAATTCGTTTATTCAAAAATAAACTGTTTTAAACGAAAAAGCAGACTCTCCGTGAACTTCCTCTCACTTTGCTTTGATCTGCGTGGCGGCCCAATTTTTCAAATAAAAATGTTTTATCCTTGCACGGAACTCTTCTTTCTCCATTTTTTCGAAAACTACTAACACGCTTCCTTCAAACATATGCCAAACGCAAACTAAGCTTCGGTCTTGGCTGAAGCTTGGTAGAGGTTAGTTTAAAGAGTGGTATTTCTTAGTCATATAACACAAAGTTCATTTTCGCGTCATGTAGCAGGAAATTTACCTCAATTATCAAACGATCCTCGTATACTTCATGCAGAGGTAAAAGCCGCAGTATGATTGACTTGTTTGTAGCGGATGAGAGATTGAGAAGGCTAGTAAGAGTTCAAGGCTTATAAGAGATTCTGAATGTGGAACGGATCACTAACTCATAATTTCAAAAATGAATCCAAGTTAAGAATGGAGGTGAAGAGGATTTAATAATAAGTCGAAGCAGACACGATTTGAAACAGGAAATTTACAGCAAGCAGAAGTACAAATGAAGTATCGTAAAAAGCTGACTTAATATGTAGGTCATAGGAAAAATGCTGGAAAACGGAATTAGGTAATAAAAATGTAGAGGGCTCGTGGATAATACTGCGGGATAGCATCTTCGAGAGACTAGACTAGACAATAATTATATGGTTGAAACCAGAAAAGCAAAGATACTAGTCAAAGAGAGCGAGGATAAAATCAAAGCTGAAGAAAAAAGAAATTCAAAATGATTAGAAAGAAATAGGAAATCATTCTAGGAACAGATTAAGAAGATTAGGAAAGGAGACTGAAAGATTGTGTGAAAGATTTTTTCAATAAATCGTATGGCATTCAAGCTATGGAGCATAGCAACTGTGACACGGAAGAGGATACGTCAGATCATCCCGTTGTAGGTGGCGCAATAAGAATCGATATCCACGTCATTATATTCGCAATTAAGAAACTGAAGAATGGTAAGGATGGTGGATGATATTACCGTTGGAATGCTTAAGTCTAGTGGCGGGTATTTGTTTGTATGGCTGAGCGAATTCGTGAATATGTGTGCTAAGAACAGCGAAATTCCAAATAAATGGAAAAAGAGCGATTAGCCTACTGAGTACGGTGGGCAAAATATTTACCAAAATACTTATTTTTAATGTCATGGAGATAACTGAAGAAAAGATCAGGGAAGTTTGGGGTGGATTTATACCAGAGAGGTCATGTGAGAATCAGACATTTAACTTGAGACAGATTACAGAAAAAAGTTTAAGAGTGAACAAAAACGTTTTTTTTGTATTTGTTGACCTGGCAAAAGCTGTCCATGAGATGGATAGAAGAAGTAGGAGTGAATGGTTGATTTCTAACAACTATGAAGCTAATATATACTGGTAATAAAGTTGCTCAGTAGATGTGGTTGTGTTCCTACAGGTTTGTGAGTCAGTTTGAGTGTTTATGTGTGAATCATGATGTATGATGGCTCTGTGAAGCTCGTCACTTGAGGTGATTGCTAGTGAGATTGACGAGTGACCCTTGTCGGAGCGGCGTTGTGGGACCAGTGTGTCGTTTAAATGAGCAGCACGCGGTTTTTAGATTGAGCTAAAACCCTTACTCACCCTTACCATATAAATTTCTTGATACTCGGTAGTATAACGAGGCTAGAATCGAATGAGTTATGCTAACCCCAAAAGTCTAGGACTTAATGCCTCTGTTTAGTAATTTTTGAAAGAAACTTAAAAAAAAACGTGAACACAAAGTCGTCTTGTGTAACAGAATGACAAAAGAAGACTTAGGACGAGAAAGCTATGTTTCCAAATATCAGTGTGATCGGCTCTTTAGAGACAATTATACAACAAAGGAAACAAGAGGGATAAAAGGGAAAGAGTTAACCAAACCAATCTCTCACTCTTTTCCTTATTCCTTCTCGGTCTTCGTTATAGTACTAGGAACCAATATGTTTCGAGGACACTTTAAACCTCCTTATCAGAAAATTTTTGATAGGAAACTACGGATAAATATTTTGGTCTCATGCTTCATATCAAAAGCTTCCAATAGGGTCTCCACCAGCACTATTATGTCTCCAAATGCTTCAAGAATGCACCCTAACTATCCTATGTTAGTGTCAACTGTCAGATAAGTACCAGGTTTTTCTAGAATATCTTTCTAGAAATTGCAAATTTTTTCTAGCAACTATGTTTTGTTATGAATTTTCCCCGAAGCTCAGAGCGATTTCATTACGAAAAATGTGAAATATGTCTCAAAAAGATACAAAAAGGGACCATTTTCTCCCCAAATTGCGTAATTATTCTTCATGACGCACAAAAAGCCAGAGTCGTAATTGACATGACAAGGGTCAATAAACCCATCACTAAAATGAAAATATTCCCCCTGACATGATTGCCTGCGTTCACTAAATTGACAGTCAGCCCTCTGTAATTAACGGCATCGTGCAAAAGTGCGATTCCGCGAAAGGCGTAAAAACGAGTTGAATCAACCTGAAACGGGCTTGTTGTCGATCGCAAAAAATAAAAGGCGAAAGAACCAAGCGACGACTTTACGACCGTGGAACTTGACACAAAGTAGACGTGCGGTCGGTGATTTCCGGCACACGTAGGGGATGTACATAGTACACATTTCAGCGTATAAGTAGAGACCGCAATACACGTGAATACGCGTAGAATGTGAATCCCGTCGTATGCACGTTAAAGCCAGCAAACGTGTGTAACGGCATACTAATAGAATCCTTTTTCTGGAATTGGTGTGTCTGTACGCGTGGCCTAAAGTGCACACAATGACATTTGGAGTGCAGGCTCCATAAAGTGTATAACGAGGACCTCAGACTCGTCACTCAACCTGAAAAATTCTACGGCAGGCAACATTAATCGCCCCAGTCCAGGTTACAAGGATGTCATTGTAGCTCTAATCTGGAGCACCAGAATCAAGATCACTGTTGTCTAAACTTTTCCTTCTTCTTTTTCTTCTTTATTTATATCGTGTACCCTCAGGACTTAGATAACTTCTGTTCCGTTACATCTTCTTTTTCAACTCCTCTAGCTTTTTCTACCTCCTTCATTCATTCTTCTCTCAGTCCCACTTCTGCTAAAATTTTCCTTAAATTCTCTTGCCATCCTACCCTCTCCTCCTTCCCTCTCATATAACCGTTTCATAGATGCTACAATGTCTTTTCTACCCATTTGCACACTCCGCATTTTCTTTTCTCATTCTTCACCCAATAAATTGCTTCTTTCACTTTATTTCCGCGTCACCATCTAGCTACTCTTGTTCATCTCTTTTCCCCTTATCTTCTTCCCAAATATTTTGGCAATCCTTCTTTTTTTTATCATCTTATATCATTCATTTTATCTTGATTCCCCCAAACTTCCCAATATATCTATTACCTGCCTCTCTCTATCTCTTTTTCCCAATTCCTAATAGTCTACCTTTCCTTCTTCTCCTATTCCTCGGTCTCCAAAAAACTCTCCTCTTTCTCCTTGCATCGAGCTAACTATACGGTTGTCTTTCCTCTTTCTTCCACATTGACCCCTTTGAGCCCCTTCTCGCATGATGTAATCCACATTTCTCCAGTATATTCCTAAAACCCATTCAATATATCTCTTTTACAACCTCTCTATCTCCTTCCTCTCCCTCGATCCGTATGTCTCTGTTGCATAGCCTAATACTAGCCATGCCAGCGTATCAAAAAACCTCATTCGCCTATTTCAATCTTTCTTGAACCTTCTTATTCCTATTCCCCATATCTGTTTCATTACCCTCGCTGCTTTCTTATTCCTTTCCCTAATATGCGCTCAATGTTCCCCATTCGCTTGCATGATAGAACCGAGATATTTAAGATCAATCCTGCTGAAACAGGACGGTTTCTAAACTTTTTTGGTACACAGTCTAAAAGTCCCACTCATTTTTTTTGCACACAAGTTCTGATACAATTTATTTTCCAAAAAGGGCCTGCAGAAATATAGAATTCAGATACAAAAAAAATGCAAAATACATCCTGTTTTGCCATGACCTTTTTAGGACAAAGGTACTAGAGGAGTTCGATTTTATTTTTTTATAATTTCCACAAATGGTCAAAGAATTTGTATTCCAAGATGGTCCAGCAGAAATAGGAGTCAAGCAGCAACAACAATTTAAGGTACATCTTGCTTTAGCGTGACTTTTTTTATGAAAAACGGTACACGAAAAATTCCATTTTATTATTTTTTTTTAAATTTTTACAAGTGCTCGCAGGATTTATATTCCAAAAAGCTTTTGATGAAATATGACTAAGATTCCAAAAGAACTCTTCCTGTTTAAGCAGAATATTTTTGGCACAGAAACCCCACATATATCCAAAAAAACGTCCTGCTGAAATAGGACTCAAGTACCAACAAAAATTTTAGATTACATTCTGTTCCAGCATGACTTTTTAGGACAAAAGAACTAGAAGAACTTTTATTCTTTCAAAACGGTCACAGGTGCTCACATGATTTATATTTCAAAAAGGTCTCGCTGAAATATAAATAAAATTTCAAAAAAAGTATTTTTTCTATTTTAGCAGAATATTCATGGTACATGAATCCTACATATGTCGCAAAAAAGTCCTGCTGGAACAAGACGGATTCTAAAGTCTTTTAGCACTTTGTCTGAAAGAGTCTCACATAATTATTTGTACACAAGTGCTAAAAGGATTTATATTCCAAAAACGCCCTGTATATGTATACGATTATGGTTCCAAAGAAGAAGTATCCTCCGTGTTTCGAAACAATAATTTTGGCATATAAATCCTAAGTCCTAGTAGGGTCCTGCTGAAACAGAATTGATTCTGAAGTTTTATGGTGCTAAGTCTGGAAAAGTTTCATTTAATTTTTTTTTGCACAAAACTGCTAATTGGGTCTATTTCTAAAAAGGTCGTGCAGAAATAGCAATCAGGTTGCAATAAAAATTTATTATACATCCTGTTTCGGCATAACACTTTCATATAAAAGTACGAGAAAAGTTCCAAATAATTTTTTTCCAATATTTCACAAGTACGTGCAGGGTTTTTATTCCAAAAAGGTCCCGCTGAAATATGACTATGGTTCCAGAAAAGAAGTATTCTCCGTATTTCAGAAGAATAATTTTGGCACATATATCCCGCGTCCTGAAAAGGTCCTGCTGAAACAGAATTGACTCTAAATTATTTTGGTGCTAAGTCTGAAAAAGTCTCATTTAATTTTTTTACACACAAGTGCCAATACGATTTATTCCTTAAAATGTCTTGCAGAAATAGCAATCAGGTACCAACCAAAATTCGAAGTACATCTTGTTTCAGCATAACTTGTTTATGATAAAAGTATTAAAAAGTTCCATTCTATTTCTAAAAGTTTTCACAAGTGTTCCTAGGATTTATATTCAAAAAAGATCTTGCTGAAATATGACTAAGGTACAGACAAAAATTATTCTTCCTCTTCCAGCAGGAATTTCTTTGGAACATAAATCCTATCTTCTAAAGAAATCGTGCTGAAACAGGACGGATTCTGAACTCTTCGGCTCTCTCCAATTTGACTCAGGAGGGAATTTTTTTAAATTTCAGTAATTTTGTCCATTTTAGCCATTTTCAAGCCCTCCTGCGCCAGTTACAGCAGAATATCCTGCGGAAGGAGTTCGAGAAACGCAGAGGATGTGGAGCCAGAGGATAAAGACAAGTATAAAGAAAGGGAGAAATATAGAGAGAGGGAAGAGGTCCGATCCGCGTAGAGCAATAAAGTGTGTTTCGACGAGAAAGCTCACGTGTTCGCGTTTAGCATTTATCGAAACCCCCGCGCGAGATCGTAACTCGAAAGTGCAGGCCTGCCTGCGTGTCATGCAGATAGGTTTAAAAGCCGTACGTGCCGCATTTACAAATGCGTCTGCCGAGATAGAGTTGGCCTCAAGGCACGAAATCCACCAAGCACAAGATCACGAGCTAAATCCTCAAGCTAAGCCTCGCGTGCGTCCAATTAAAAATTTTTCAGACTGGCGAACCTTGAAAATTTAAAAGGCTTGTGCCGAAACAAGACAATTGAGCCGTTGGTACCTTACAATGTGTGTACCCTGGAAGGCTTGATTTATTGGTGAAGAATCCGGCGATTGGGATGATCATTTTAAATTATATTGAGCAATCATTTGCATCTTCGAACTTTTAGGCGAGGTGTTACAAACTTAATGGCAACAAAGAAAGGCAGTCCAGTTGAACAGAGGAAATGCATATGAGATCAGATAATGCCAATTCAGCGACTAGGTTGATCATTTAAAATTATATTGAGCAATCATTTGCATCTTCGAACTTTTTGGCGAGGTGTCACAAATTTTGTGGCAACAAAGAAAGAGAGTTCACCTGGATGGATGAAATGCGGATGAGATCAGATAATGCCAATCCAGCGATTAGGTTGATCACTTAAAATTATATTGAACAATCATTTGCATTTTCGAACTTTGTGGCAAGGTGTCACAAACTTGGTGGCAACAAAGAAAGACAGTTTACCTGGGTGGAGAAAATGCGGATGAGATCAGATAATGCCAATCCAGCGACTTAGTTGATCATTTCAAATTATATTGAACAATCCTTTGCATTTTCGAACTTTTTGGCGAGGTATCACGAACTTAGTGGCAATAAAGAAAGACAGTTCACCTGGACGGAGAAAATGCGGATGAGATCAGGTAATGCCAATCCAGCGACTAGGTTGATCATTTAAAATTATATTGAACAATCAATCCCATGTTCGAACTTTTTGAGGTGTCACGAACTTGGTGAACACATAAGGAAAGATATTTGAGAAGAGAGTACTTATTAGAGACGGGGTAAGACAATGCAAATCCAGCGATTAGGGTGATCATTTTAAGTTATGTTGAACAATTATTTTCATATTGAAGAACCTTAGGCGACCAATTTCCAAACTATGATAGATAACTTTGGCAGCTTGATGGCAGAAAATGTTTATCTATGATCCATTCCATATCTTCGATGTTTCGGACTGATAACGGTCCTTCTTCAAAGGCTCTAAAGAGAAACTACAGATGTGAGGAACAAATTCTCGATGTAATAAGGGTGAACGAATAATTACACATACCATATGCTGGGCCAATGTCGAGGATTCCATTAACAATTATAGTAAAAAACCAAGATATAGTTTACAGGATTTAGAAACATTATAAAATCAGCGTCGTCACAAATTATATCAGAAATAATCATAAATGGGGACAATGAGACGATGAGTTCATGTCGATGTTTTTGACCCTCAAGCCGCCAAAGTTACTTATCAATAGTTCCCATGTTTGAGTTTTTTGGTAATGGTATCAAAAACTTAGTGGAGGCATAAAGAAAGACAGTTAAGCCGGATGAAGGAATTAGAGATAATGTGAGAAAATGTGAATACGGCGATTAGGGTGACCGTTTTAAGTTATACTGAGCAATTATTCCCTTATTAAAGAACCTTAGGCGACCAATTTTTAAACTATGGTATGATAAATGCCTTTGGCAGCTTGACGCTGGGAAATGTTTATTCATGATTCATTCCATATCTTCGACGTTTCGAACTGGTGGCACTCCCTCTTCAAAGACTCTGAATAGCAATTTCAGAGATTAGAAACAAGTTTTTCATGTAGTAAGGGCGAAAGAACAATTACACATGTGATGGATCAAAGTCGAAAATTTCATAAACAATTATAGTAAAAGAACCAAGATATAGTTTTAGGGATTTAGATACATCAGAAAATCAGCATTGTCATAAGCCGAAGAGACCTTCAAGCCACCGAACTTATTTATCAATTGTTCCCATGCTCTAGTTTTTTGGGAAGGTGTCACAATCTTGCTGGAAACACAAAGACATTCGCAGTGGATGGTGGAATTAGAGGTAATATAAGAAAATACGGATTCAGTGTTTGGGTTGATGATATCAAATAATAATGAACAATCATTCCCTTACTAAAGAACTTTAGGTGGCCAGTATTTGAAGTATGATAAATAACTTTGGCATCTTGGCGGTCGAAAATATTGATTAATGATCCATTTTATATCGGCGACATTCCGGACTGATACCAGTCCCTCTTCAAGAACGCTAAAGTGTAATTACAAAGGGTAGAAACGATTTTTTATGTAATAAGGGCGAAAGAACAATTACAGATACCATATGCTGGATCAAAGACGAGAATTCCATAAACAATCATAGCAAGAGAAATGATATATACTTTTAAGGATTTGAAAACATAAGTGAATCAGCGTCTTGACAAATTAGATCTGAAATAATCATAAATGCATGTGTTTATGCAGGTCAGGGCTCACCAGAAGTCAGCCATTGACTGATACGACTGACATTGTCAGCCGCGAAAAAAACTACGTCGAGCTCAACCCCGGTTCTTTATTTCCCTCTACCTACCGTGAATTTCCACAAACTGACCGTGAAGACCCTAACTCTTCGTCAAGTTTGTAGGATTCCTGGAAACCGACAAAAAAAATTACTTGAAATCTTTCAGTCAGTCAGGCACTTGTAGTGTCAGTCAGCACTCGTCGAACGTGGAGAGCCCTAATGTAGGTGTTTTTGATCGCCAAGCGGCCAAAGTTATTTATCAATCAGTCCTATGTTCGAGCTTTGTGGGAAGGTATCACAAACTTAGTGGAACCATCAAGATAGACAGTTCAGCCGAATGAAGGAATCAGAGATGAAGTGAGAAAATGCGAATTTGGCGATTTGGTTGATCATTTTGAATCGTATTGAACAACCAATCCCATCTTGGAACTTTTTGGGGAGGTGCCACAAACTTGATGCAAACATAAAGAAAGACATTTGAGCTGGATGGATGGATGGAGGAATTAGAGATGAGGTAAGAAAATGCGGATCCAGCGATTCGGGTAACCATTTTCAATTATATTGAACAGTGATTCTCATGTCTGAGTTTTTGGGGAGGTGTCACAAATTTGGTGGAAGAAAAGAAAGACATCTGAGCCGGATGGAGAAATTAGAGTTGAGGTGAGAAAATTCGGATCCAGCAAAGAAAGGCAGACAAGCCGGCTGTAGGAATTATGGAAGAGGTGAGAAAATGCCTGTCCAGCGATTAGGATGTTCTTTCTGAATTATATTCAAGAAGCAGTCCCACGTTCGAACTTTTTGGGGAGATGCCACAAACTTGGTGGAAATAAAGAAACATATATGAGCCGGATTGACGAATTAGAGATGAATAAAGATTATGCGAATGTGAACATTTTAAATTATATTGAACAATCATTCCCATGTTCGAACTCTTCAGAGTAGTATCACGAACTTTGTTGGAATAAAGAAAGATATTTAAGCAGGAAGGAGGAATTAGAGATAATGTAAAAAAATTCTAGTCGAGTAATTGAGCTGATCATTTCAAATTTTATTGAAGAATCAATCCCATGTTCGAACTTTTAGGGGGGGTGTCACAAGCTTGTTGGAAATATAAGGAAAGACAGTATATCCGCACCGAGAAATTAGAAATGACGTGAGAAAATGTAAATCCGGCGATTGGAGTGATCATTTTAAATTATAATGAACAGTCATACCCGTGTTCGAAATTTTTGGGGAAGTGTCACAAACTTTGTGGAAATATAAGGAAAGACATATGAACCGGATGAAGGAATTAGAAATAAGGTGAGAAAATACGAATCCAGCGTTTGGGATGATGATTTTAAATTATATCGAACAATCATTCCCATATAGAAGAACATTAGGCGACCAGTTTTTAAACTGTCATTAATAAGTTTGGCAGCTTGACGGTCAAAAATGTTTATTTATGATCCATTACATATCATCGACATTCGAGACTGGTACGAGTTCCTCTTCAAAGTATGTAAAGAGCAATCACAGAGATTAGAAACAAGTTTTTAGTGTAATAAGGGCGAAAGAACAATTACACATACCATATGCTTAATGAAAGTCCAGAATTCCATAAACAGTTACGAAAAGAGAAATAAGATACAGTTTTAAGGATTTAGAAAATTTAGAAAATCAGCGTCATGACAAAGTATGTCTGAAATAATCACATATGTCTGTGTTCATGTAGGTGTTTTCGGTCGTTAAGCCACTAAATTCATTCATCAACCATTTCCACGTTCGAGCTTTTTGGGAAGAAGTCACAAACTTGGTGGAACCATAAAAAAAGACTGTTCAGCCGATTGAAGGAACTGAAGATGAGGTGAAGAAATGCGAATCCGGTGATTGGAGTGATCATTTCAAATTGTATTGAACAACCCATTTCATCTTTGAACTTTTTGGGGAGGTGTCACAAAGTTGGTGGAAATGAAGAAAGACATTTGAGATGGATGGAAGGATTAGATGTGAGGTAAGAAAATGCAGATCCAGCAATTTGGGTAATCATTTTAAATTAAATTGAACATTCCCATGTTCTGACTTTTTGCGTAGGTGTCAAAAACTTGGTGTAAGAAAAGAAAGATATCTGAGCCGGATTGAGAAATTATAGTTGAGGTAAGAAAATTCGGATCCAGCGATTGGGGTGATCATTTTAAATGTTAATTAACAATCACTTTTGTATTCGAACTCTTCGGGAAGATGTCATAAACTTGGTGGCAACAAAGAAAGACAGTGAAGCCGGATGTAGAAATTAGAGGTCAGGTGAAAAAATGCATATCTAACGATTGGCGTGATCTTTTTAAATTACATTTATTTAGCAATCCCATCTTCGAGCTTTTTGCGGAGGTGTCACAAACTTGGTGGAAACATGAAGAAAGATACTTGAGCTGCACCAAGGAGTTACGGATGAGGTAGATAATGCGAATCTAGCGACTGCGGTGATCGTTTCAAATTGTATTGAGCAATCATTCCTATTTTCCAACTTTCTGGAAAGTTGTTACCAAACTTTGTGGAAACAAAAGAGACATTTGAGCCGAATCGAGGAATTAGAGATGAGGTAATCATTTCAAATTATATTGAACAATTACTCCCATGTTGAAACTTTTTGGGAAGGTGTCACAAACTTGGTGGAAACATGAAGAAAGGCAGTTCAGCCGGATGGAGGAATTAGAGATGAGGTGAGAAAACGCAAAAAGGGAAACAGAAAATGAGAAATACGGACGGGGAGAGACGAATATGGAGAGTCATGGAAGCGTGGAATCGGAGCGCATCTCCGCCAGGAGGCAATGAAGCCCGTCAGTTGAAATGATGGACGTCTCAGCATAAACCTGACGAGTGACTCGTGGCGCCTTCAAGAACGACTCTGAGGAGCCCCCTACATCACTTTTATTACCGGCCGTCCTCATTTTCATATCTCATAAAACCTTCGGGCCCTCGCTTCGTACGAACGATAGACGTATGCGTTCGCATAATCCTCAGGAATAGTTTCCTAGCGTTGCGAAATTATCAGTCACCCCCTTTTCTCAGAGAAGCTTATAAAACTTCATTTCTCTTCTTCTTTTACTCTCAAAAAAAGTTTATTTTGCAGTAAATTATTAGAGAAATTGGTTGTAAAAATTAGTCAAAGTTGTTGTCTTTAAAACACTTCAATTTGTTTTCATTATAGTCTTGATGATTGGGTAATGATCACTTAACAATAAATTCAAATCATGTGGTTTCAATTTGTCGTAATGTTTTGCAAAGCTTCGTGATTTAGATTTGGTGTCCTGGTCAATTTTGTTAATAATAACAAGTTGTCATTTGCCTATTTCTCTTCGCCTCTTCACCAAGAAGATGCGTAAGTGCGTGGGCAGATCCAGTAGCAATTAGACGATTTAAAGCCGTCGTCAAGCGCCCACGTCGTCCTCATCTTGATCATCGCAGTCGTCATTCCCGTCGTCATCAAGCGGCTCATGACACACTTAGTGGCTTCTGCTGTCGTTACCTACAAACTGCCTAGGAAGTGCAAGAGAAATGAAAAGATGGTCTGCCTTCGGAGTCCGAAAGCACCTACTCAAAGCGTTTTCAGAACGTTGGGATTACTCCATAAGACGTTTCTTAAAATAACATATATTTCAGTTTATTTAATAAACATATAAAATATCTATTGTATGTATATCAGGGTAGCTCTCACGAAACAGAGTTTCTTTTATTTGTGGGGACACCTTCCAAAAAGCTTCCATTTCGTGCAAAAACAATTGAATTTTTTTGGATAACGGCAAGTACGTTCCTTCGAGGGTTAAACTACCTCCAAACGGACAAATTCATATTTCGTCAAATAAGTATTTGAAAATTTTTATTTCTCTCAAGAGTCACGAACAGAGCCTCTAAAGTAATGATATGAAAAACTAAAGAAAATTTGATATAAAACAGTTATCTTTAACCACTCTTGTGAGTGAAATAGAACCCCTTTAATAGTTTAATTATAGATTTATAGATTTAATATAATGAACTTCATATAAACTAGGTACGAAGTGGTTTTTAAAAGAATATTTAAAAAACGTACTCGTATGTGATCAAAAGCACCCTCAAGGAGCATTACGCACTTTAATACGTGAGAAATCGTACTTTCTTATGAATCATACATAAAATATTTTTTTACTTAAATATCGTAAATAGGCCTTAGAAAAAGTATGATAAAATGAAAAATGAGAAAAAAGTTGAAAAACCACTCCTAAAAACAAAAAAAGCAATCCTTTTTGAGAACAAATAATTATATCTCGAGCTTTTCACAGTTTGCAATGTAGGCAATGAATTTCAAGTAAAGATCAGTTACTGAAATAATATTTGGATACAAAATAGATCTTCTAACCCACTGAAGATGTTAAGAAAGTTATAAAATGTATTTCTTGTTCTAAAAGGAGCGATTTTTCACCCTTGATGGTTCTCTCGATAACCAATGTAATGCAAGGTTTTCATAAAATATATTTTCAAACACCACTCTATACGTAATTTATGTCAAAATTAAATTTATTAGGACAGTCTATAACTGGAGGGGGCAGTACAGAACTAGACAACCAACAGAATGGGAATTTTTCAAAACATTGAGAGAACTTTCTGTGAATTCAAAATCATTATTTGGAGATATAACCAAAGTCCACTCCCGAGTTGAAGTTAAGAAATACAATAAAAACATGTTTCCAAAATATTAAGTTCCTGAATATGGGTAAATGAAGTTTAATGTAAAAAAGTTAGCCAACTCCGTGAAAATCGAACGGGAATTTCGAGATTAAAATTTTATGAGTTCTCAAAATCGGGTATGGAAAGCTATTGAAAATCTAATTTTCAATTTCTCTTGAAAATAAAAATTTGCTCTCGAGATATAGGGATTCTGAGTGAGAATAAAAAATGTTTTATCAAAAAAATTATTCTGTTCAAAGAAAATCATAATTGAAGATCGCGATATCACAATATGACAAACATTTTTATGCTACCAATCTGAAAAAAATAAGAAAATATTGTTTTTCATTAAATGGTAATGTTTTCAAGAAATACAAATGCTAAAAGGCTAAAAAAATTATAAATATGTTAAACTTCAATTGAATAGTAATAGAAATTTTCAAAAATTATAGTATCAAAAAATGATATTTCTAGAAAATTCTTTCACCAAAATGTGTATTTGACCCATAAGGGTGAATTAGAATAACAGTACTATGTCCAAAAAAATTTCAGTATTATTTCATTTCAAATTCATGAAACGTTTATATCAAAAAATACAAAAAGCTGGAGAATTAATTTTTTGTTTTTAAAAGGGTTATTCTATATTAAAAAGGGCTGCTTTTCAACTTTCCTACACTTTTTGATTCCATCACTTTTTCTTAGCGCTGCTTATATTTTTTTAGAGACCATTTCAAACGCAATTCATATTAAATTTATTAAATTAAATTGAAAAATCTCTAATGGAAGTTTCAAAAGGGTTGTTTTTTAACCATGAGGGAGATTTCGGACAACTGTTTTTTAGTATTAATTCTGTTTGAAATTCAAGAAATGTCTACACTAGAACTGTAAAAAGCTCAAAAATTAATATTTTTGTCTTAAAAGGTTGTTTTTTTGTTTATAGGGGTTGTTTTTCAACTCTTTTACAGTTTTTTATATCATTCTTTTTTAAAGGCCTGTTGATCTAACTTCGTTATTCCAAAAACTTGGTTTTTTTGTATTCGGAGTAAAAATTGATGAAAATTGTTTTTCTTACAGCTTTATAAGGCAGGAAAAATTAAAACAGATAAAGTGTGATTTAAATAACCCTAGGATGGGTTTTACCTTCAGAAGAATCTTATTGTTTATACATATTTCTGATTTAAAGAAGGGTTTTCAGCAAAATGTATAATAATTTATGATTTTACAAATATCCCTAATCATACAACCAGTCATTAACTGATCAATTAGTAACTCTATGATTAAACTGTATGAATATGTATTAGTACGAGAAAATTGTAATTGTGCGGAAAATTAACTTTCCGCACCGAAAACTTAAAATTTTTACCGTACTAGTGCGGAAAAATCAACTTTCCGCACGCAAAACGACACCGACTCGGTTTACTCTCGGTATACAGCGAACAAAAAAAATCGTTCGTATCACGTGCGGAACGTATTATAACGCACGAGTGAGTCGCGACTCGCTCTTGCCTTAAAATGCGCCTTTCCGCACTTGATACGAAATATACTATTTTGTCCGCCGTGCACCTAAAGTAAGCCTTGTCGGTGTCATTTTGCGTGCGGGAAGTTGATTTTTCCACACTAGTGCGGTAAAATTGTAAGTGTGCGGTGAATCAACTTTCCGCACAATTCACTTACAATTTTACCACACTAGTGCGGAAAAATCAGCTTTCCGCACGCAAA
>JAUMHM010000078.1:10681937-10694180 GCA_032362435.1 Melikaiella ostensackeni
GAGTGAAAGAAATTTGCTGAGATGGTTTGGTCATGTTGAGAGAATGAATGAAGAACGTTTAACGAATCAAGTGTATTGAAGTATCAACTGTATTAAGATGAATTGAGTGGTAGCGTACCCAGAGGTAGACCGAAGAAAGAATGCTTAGAATATGTGATTGAGACTCTGAAGCTAAGGGATATAAGGAATCGTAGAAACAGAAGAGCGTGCATGAAACGATGTATGGATTTAGCGGAAGCAGAAGATGTATGAAAGGATAGGGATGTATGGAGAACAATTGTTTATGAGAAGAAGAATGATGCCTGAAACGAAAGATTTTCGACACTAGTGGGCATCAAATGTTGTTTGGTCAATTTTTCTATTTCCTAATAATATCAAAAATCTTTGAAATCGACAGAAAATCTAGTTTCTTCTGTATTTTTTTTGTACTAAAATAGAAAACACCAGAAAGTTCTGTGTATTTGTGCATGGCAAACGTTTTTCATCAAATTCAAGATAAATGTCTTAAATTCATTGGTGGTCTCAGCAAAAGTTTTTTTGTTTCTTTTATTGTTGAAGTTGAAACATACTTTCCTGTTAATATCGAACATCTTTTTTGGAAAAACCCATGAATCCTGCATTTTATCAATAAATATTTGTGTAATGCATCCAATCTTAATTTTTCACTAATTGAATGAAATTCTTTAATATTTATCACCGGTCTTCCAATTGCATTCATCACATTCCCTCAATTTTTATCAATTTCACTGAAATCCATAATACGAAAACCAGGAAAATCAGAATAGATAAGAAGTGAAAATCCTAAATAGAAAATCCAGAAATCGTAATCCAATGTCTTTTAACAATTCATCACAACACTAACTGAACAAATATTTCAATTATGTCAAAAACCCAAAATAGGTAGTCGAATCATTTTATTATCAATAAGATTTAGTTATTAAAATCTAAAAATTTGAAAATTTTCCTATACATAGAAACAGTAATCCACTTTTTTAATACAAATTTTAATTTACAAGAAACAGACTCTACATAGTAAGAATTCTTTTTGATTTTGATCGGAAAGAAACTTCAGAAATGAGAAGTACAGTGTTCCAAATCTCGCCGTAAACTCACATTGACTGTCAACAAGAGATCTAAGAGAAAATCTCATATTTTTCAAACTTAATTCAAAACACTTTTAGGAGAGGTGAGACAGTCCTTTTCAAACTTTTGTATCGTCCAGCCTACCCCTCGTAAAAACCACATGTTCGAAGAATGTCAACGGATTTCAGAAAAATTTTTCAGAAAGTTTCAGCCCCAAAAATCAAGCCAATTTTATAATTTATTTCTTGGGCTCAATAATATATAAAAAAAATACAGCGGGAAAATAAGCTATTTCAACAATATGAGTTTTTATCTCTGAACAAATTACTTAAATAAACTCATTGTTGATCAGAATTGATGAAGATAGATGTAAATAACATAAAAACTTCATCTAACATTTTACATTATAATTGTAAACAATTTATATAAACAAATAATTCAGTATATCGATTTGTTGTAGACAAAAATCATTTAGTACTAAAATCGTTCTGGTTTGTTCTCAGAATGGCAATTAGTAACAAAGTATTGTGAGAAATTAAAAGTACTCGAACAATTTCTAAGATATAAACAATTTTTAAATTTATTGAGGCGCATGGGCAGATCAATAGCCCCAACAAAGAAGTTAATATTGAAATGAGCGCATTTTATTAAAAGATGATTTTTCGAAAGAAATAATCTAATTTTTCAATTGTAAAAACGAAAATTATTTAAAAACTCGAACCAGATCTATGAGTTAAGGAAAAAGGAAATACGCCATTCGATTCTACGGGAAAAATTACATAGAGTCCATGTATTGGAAAATTTTTGTGTCCACTTGTTTTGTGGTATAAATAAATAATTGGATTGCAATTAAACAAGTAAAAGTCAAATTCTTTTTCATGTAGTCATCCGCCATTTTGAATTTCAAAATTTTAATATCAAATTTGAAATCGTGACAAAAAATGCCTTTCTAAAATGAATTTCAAAGAAGTCCGATAATTTTTTAAAATCTGTGGGTCACCATATTATATCCGCCCTTTGGAATTTCAAAATTAAAATATCAAATTCGAAATCAGTAACTCAAAATAACTGTGAAGAAGTAAATTAAAATAAATCCGATAATTCTTAAAATATTCTGGTCGCCAGATTGTATCCTCCATTTCGAATTTTAAAAGTTTTATATAAAATTTGAAATCAGTGACTCAAAATACCTTCATAAAATAAATTTTGAGAGAATATATAATATTAAATTTGGAATCAGCGACTCAAAATACCCTTTTAAAATAAATTTCAAAAAAATCGAAAAATTTTTCGGCCTTCGACCGCCGAAACGTGGTTTCTGGACCACTGTGTACGTGTGCATTCACGAAAAAAAAGCTTCGAAGAATCCCACAGCATAATGTTCATAAATAAGCTTCGAAAATGAATATAAAAAATGAAGGTTTCAAAGAAAATTATCAGAAATATGGAAATTTTTCACTCACACAATTCCAGCATTACAAATTTTTGCATGCGAAGGGTCATTCGGCAAAGAGCGTGAGTGCCAAATCTCGTGAATTCTTTTTAATGGCTTCAAATAATTGTTTTGACCTAACTCATGTCTTAACCTAACTCATTTCTTGAAATTCCCGTTTATTTTTTAAAACTGCTTGAAATTCTTCAAAATCTCATGAAATTGTTTAGAATCCCTTGAAATCTTTAGAAATTCCTTGAAATGCCCGTACATTTTTTGAAACCGCTGGAAATTCTTTAAAATCACATGAAATTGTTTGAAATCCCTTGAAACTATTCTATATTCTTTTCTTTAGTTTCAACTTGTGTGAAAAATATTATTGGATCCTATGAAAAAATTCTTGATATTTCTCAAAGATCATGAAATCTTTGAATGTCCATCATACAATTCTTTCAAACATTTTAAATCTTTTGAAATTCGTAGAAATCTGTCAAAATATTTGGAAATCTTGTTTTTTTCTTTAAATATCTAGAAATCCTCCCCATGATCCTTGTAGACAATTATAGTCCAGTTCGATTTTGAAGCGGGTCCAAATCCATGTTTGGTAATTTAAAAAAAAAAGTAATTACTTGTCGCCTATTCTTTTCACGATCAATAGGGCTAAGTTTAAAATTTTCTCGGGCTATTGTTCAAATGTGCTTTCTTGACACATTCTCATTATCTATGATGGAAGGTATTAGATTCATGTTCATTTGGGCCCATCTAGTTTTCGCCAATTCTCGACGTTTTGAGACACCCTGGGTCAGAAAAAATGGTTTTTATGATAATTTGTCTGTCGGTCTGTCTGCCTGTTGTCTGACGACGCGATAACTTTCGAAGGAATTTTCTAATTCAAATTTCCTTTTGCACACTGTTTTGTGGTTCAAAAAGACAAGACAAGTTCGACCAAGTTGCTTTTAACCGTTTTTTCAATAGAGATAAGAGTTTTTGTTTTAAACGTGGGAAATACCCTGAGAAAATCAAAAATTTTAATTTATAGCTAAACAACGCAAAATACAATAATAGCTCCAACATCAAAATTTCTCACTCCAAAAAGACCTACAAAATTGCATTCAACCATTTTTTATATCTATGTTTCACGCCTAAGTTGTCATTAATAATATTGGAATATTCATAAAAAAATATTTTTGTTACTTATGTCGGTTCTAAAACTTTCCAATTATTTAATTATCAATTCAAAACATATATTTTTAGCAATTTTGTATTTAATTGAAATTTTTTCATGGTTTCTCACATATTGCAAATTTATGCTGGCAAGTATTCGATTTGTGTACATTTTGCTTAATTCTTTCTCGCTTTGTTTCACAATTTTTCATCTGAATATAAAAATATAATGTAAAATGTCCATTTTCCAAAATTCAAATTAGGCTCAAGCATTTGATGTTTAAGCATGGAAATGATCTAGCTGATTATCCGGGATCGAGCGTCAAGCGCGACACTAATTATTACGAGCGCCGCAGTTGCGCTCAAACTTCGCGCGAAGCGCGGCGCGAGCAACGCGTGGTTAGAATGTGGCCGCGCAGTGGGCAGATTTTTTTTTTATAATAAGAAAAGAAAAATGTTATACAACTCCTCGTGTATCAATATCTTAGTTTATGGGGACACGCCGTAACTTTGACAAAGGAGGACTAACAGGGAAAGTCGTTGAATTCATTTTAAAGGATTGTTTTAGCATGCCTTAAAAGTTTAAACAAGGGAATTGACATTACCTGACAACTAAAATCGCAGGAGATTTCTTTATTAAACTATTAGGGGCTCAAATCAAGTTACAATAATTTTGGGAAACATATACTGGTGGAAGAAGTGTTTTTATTTTTTTTAAGGGCTGTTTCAACATTTCTTAGAGATTAAAACAAGAAAATTGACATTTCTTAATAACCAAAATCATGAGCAGTTTTTTCTTTAAACTTTTGGGGTCGGAATTCAATTCTTAATAATTGTAGGAAACATATAATAGCGGAAAAAGTCATGAAAATTACTTTGGGCTGGTTTCAATGTATCTTGAAGATTTAAACAAGGAAATCGACATTTCCTAACAAACGAAATTGCAGAAGATTTCCTTATTGAACTATTAGGGTCTTGAATCAATTGACAATAATTGTTGGAAACATATGTTGGTAGGAAAACTGTTTTTATTTATTTTAGGGTTCGTTTCAACATTCCTTAAAGACTCAAGCAAGAAAATTGACATTTCCTTAAATCAAATCACAATAAACATGGGAAACATATCCTAGGCATAAAACTCGTTCAATTCTTGTTAAGGGATGTTAAAACAACCTTTAAAATAAATATAAGCATTTTTCCTGCTAGTATATGTTCGCCACATTTATTTTGAATTTATTTCTGACCGCAATAGTTCAATCAAAAAATCCACCGTGATTTTGGTTATTGTGAAATGCCGATTTCCTTGCTTGCATCTTTAACGGATGTTGAAACAACCCTTTAAAATGAGTTCAACTACTTTCCCTGCTAATATGTGTTTCCCGTTATTATTTTGAATTAATATCCGACCCCAATTTATATTCAATAAATCTTTCGTGATTCTGGTTTGTTAGGAGATTTCGATTTCCTTGTGTAAATCTTTAAGGTATGTTAAAGCAGTCCTAAAGTAAATTCCATGACTTTTTCTGCTATTGTATATTTTTCGAAATTATTATGAATCGATTTCTGACCCCAATAGTTTAATTATGAAATCGTCCGTGATTTGAGTTGTTAAGAAATGTCTATTCTCTAGTTTCAATCATTAAGGGATGTCAAAACAACCTTTTGAAATCAATTCAACGACTTTTCCTACTGGTCTATGTTTCCCGTAATTATTTTGAATTAATTTCAGACCTCAAGAGTTTAAGAAATGAATCTGCCGTAATTTTGGTTATTAGGAAATGTCAATTTCCTTGTTTAAATCTACAAGGTATGCTAAAACAAGTCCAAACTAAATTACACAACTTTTTCTGCTTTTATATGTTTCACACAATTATTATGAATTGATTTCGAACTCCACTAGTTCAAACAAAAAATCGCTCGTGATTTTGGTTATTAGGAAATGTCAATTTTCTTGCTTGCATCTTTAAGGAATGTTGAAACAACCATAAAAATAAATAAAAACACTTTCTCTACCAGTATACGTTTCCCATAATTATTATTGTAAATTGATTTCCGACCATAATAGTTTAATATAGAAATCTTCTGCGATTTTGGTTGTTAGAAATGTCTATTTCCTTGTTTGAATCTTTCAGGAATGTTAAAACGACCCTATAAATAAGTTAAACGACTTTCTCTGCTATTATATGTTTCGCATATTCATTGTGAATTCATTTGCGACCCTTATATTTTAATTAAAAAAAATATCCCGTGGGACCCGTAAAATAACTTCAACGACTTTCCCTGTCAGTATTTGTTTTCCGTATTTATTGTTAATTAATTTCTGACCCCAATAGTTTATTATGAATATCTCCCGTGATTTTGTTTGTTGCAAAATGCCGATTTCTTTGCTTAAATTTGTAAAGGATGCTAAAACAAACCTTAGAATAGTTCAGCGACTTTCCCTGCTAGAAAATGTTTGCACATTTAATTTGAACTGATTTCCGATCCCAATAGTTTAATATAAAAATCTTCCATGATTTTGGTTTTTAGAAAATGTCGATTCCCTTCTTTGAATCTTTAAGGGATGCTAAAACAACCCTTCAAATTAATTGAAACACTTTACCTACAATATATGCTCTCCACATTTATTGTGAATTGATTGCCGACCTCAATAATTTAATCGAAAAAATTCCCGTGATTTTTGTTGTTAGAAAATGTCAACTCCTCGCTTAAATGTTTAAAGAATGTTAAAACAGCCCCTGAAATGAATTCAACGACTTTTCCTTTGAGGATATATATCCCACGTTTATAGTGAATTAATTTTCAACCCTCTTAAACTTTCTTCCTATTTTAAATTCTAATTAGGTCACGATTTATTTCAAATTAAGCTATATGATGCACCAAACTGGTTTTCTTTTATACAATTCTTTTATTTTGAAGGCGTATCTTCTAGTCTCAGAATATTTGATTCATTCTTTTGATTAAGTTCAAAGAGCCCTGACAGGATCATTTTTATCTTTCTTAGAACTCAATTTCCTCTCGAAAACCTGTTTAAAATAATCATTCGGTTTCCTTTTCTGGAAGGATTAAATGTATTTCTGAATCTTTCTGGAATTTTTAATCCGTCTTTGTCCAACTGGATGATTTGTGCATTACAAAAAGTAATATATTAATAAAGCTTGTTTTATAAGCGAGATAATATAGCATATCATTTACATTCCCCTCAGAATTAATCCTACCACCATCCTGCCTTAGGATTTCAGTCCACCTTTATTGGCAGCATTAAATTTAGCAATTTAAGATTCACTGAAATAAATTGACGGTACTTATTTCACAGGAACACACGATGTGCACGCGTTAACATGATAATCAAAGGCTTCGAATTTTTCTGACAAACAGGTTTCAGTCACAGATACAGTTTTGTTTTCCAGGAAAGTCTGGTCATTAAGGACATTTATGAACAGTCCTTTCTCAAATCTAACATCATATTAAATGTCATTGAAAGTGATATCACCTTAAAAAAATGAGGAAAATATGTCTACCCGTTAAGAGACAGATGGATAAATGTATGATGTTGAGTAAAGAAAGAAAATGGAGAATTTAATGCCATTGTGTTTAATGTACATGCTATTTTGAGAAACAGGTCGACTTTTAAACCTGAAATTTCCCTGTCAATCACCTCAGACTCCTTTTACCATCCAAAATCCTCTCTACCATCGCCCTTATACTCATTTTTCGTTTCAAAATCCCCTTTTCCATCTTCTCAGACTTTTCCTACAAACCAAGATTCCCCTTTTCATCCACTCAAACACCTTTAACAATTAAAAATCCCCTTTCCCACCCCTATGACTCCTCTTACAATCCAAATCCTACTTTTCATCCCCTCAGACTCTTGTGTAAACCAGAATCTTCTTTTCCACCCCCTCAGGTTCCTTTTACAATCCCAAATCCCCCTCTGCATCACTTCAGTCTTCTTATACGATCCAAAATGCTCTCTTTCATCGCCTCAGAATACTTCTACAATCCAAAATTCTCTTTTCGATCCCCTCAGATTGCTCTCACAATCCGAAAACCCCCATTCCATCACTTCGGACTCTTTTTTCAGTCTGAAATCCCCTCTTCCATCCCCTCACGCTACTTTTACGATCCAGAATCCGTTTTCGATCCCCTCAGACTGCTTTCATAATCCACAATCCCCCTTTCCAACACTTGGGACTTCTTTTTCGATCCAAAATCCCCTTTTTCCATCCCCTCAGATTGCTTCTGCAATCCAAAATCCCTTTCTCGATCCCCTCCGACTGTTTCCATAATCCACAATCCCACTTTCTAACACTTGGGACTTCTTTTTCGATCCAAAATCCCCTCTTCAATCCTCTCAGACCGCTTTTATAATCCAAAATCGTCTCTTACATCCCGTCGAACTCCGTTTATTATCCAAAATCCTTCTTTCTATCCCCTCAAACTCCTGTGCAATCCGAAATCCTCTTTTTTAACCCCTCAGGCTCCTTTTGTGATCCAAAATCTACCTTTGCATCACTTCAGACTTCTCTTACGATCCACAATTCCCGCTTCCATCCCGTGAGACTACTCCTACCATCAAAAATCCCCTTTTCGATTCTCTCAGACTGTTTTCACAATTAAAAATCCCCTCTTTCATTCCTTCAGACTCCTTTCACAATCCAAAACCCTTTTTAGCAAATTAAGATCTACTGAAATAAATTGACGATACTTAGCCTCGAATTTTTCTGAAAAAAAGGTTTCAGTGACGGATCCAGTTCCGTTTTCCAAAAAAGTCTGATCATTAAGGATATTTATGATGATCCTACTGTGACGATTCGAAATATTTTTGTTACCTTCACCTGTTATCCCAAAGTATATCCGTGGATTTTAGAGGATTTCAAAAGATTTAATGGGCTTCCAAAGAATTTCCCATCAATGAAAAGGATCTTAAGAGAGCTTGAGGAATTTAAATGGCTTTTGAAATATTTCAATAGATTTTGGAATATTTCTAGGATTTCAAGGAATTATCAAGATTTTCGGGGATTCAAAAGGATTTTACATAATTTCAGGGGATTCCAATTGAATTTGAAAAACTTGAAGGGATTTGAAGGAATTTTATGAGATTTCACGGGATATCAAAAGATTTGCAAAGATTTTGAAGGACTTTTAGGGTTTACAATGGAGTCTAGAAGATTTAAAATGGTTTCGATGATTTCACGAGACTTCTAAGGATCTTAAGAAATTTAAATAGATTCTAAAGTATATCCACAGATTTTAGAGAATTTCGTGAGATTTTGAAAGATTTTACGGAATCCCAAATGACTTCTGATTAAAAAGGATTTTCAGGGATTTCGTGGAATTTTACTGGCTGTTGGAAGGTATTTATATATTATGAGGAATTTCAACAGATTCGGAGAGATTCCCACTAGTTTTGAAGATTTTAATATATTTGAAAGGGATTTTTACGGTTTTCAAATAATTTCAGGGAATCTCTAGAACTCTGAATTGTTTTAACGGGATTTCAAGAGATTATGTACGATATTCATGGAATTCAAAGAGTTTCAAAGTATTTTCATATGATTTGAAAAATTTAACGGGATTTGCAAAACTCTCAAAAGAATTTACGGAATTTCAAAGAATTACAAAGATTTCTAGGGAATTAACAAGCTTTCATGAATTCATGAAAGATCTCTAAGCCGCATTGGCGGGTTATTTGAATATCATCCCGCATATGTGCATCTAGTGCAACCTTTAAGGCGCTTACCGAATTTAGAGCTAGTGGAAGGGGGAAGTGTTTACAAAAAAGGTGCTTACTAGAGAAGGGCTTTGTGGGAGTCTACTGTAGTATAAACAGTAATATTAATAGTCAAAACTGGTTTAAATTAGTATTCTTCAAAGGCTTTAAATATCCCCCCCCCCTCCCAGTTAGGACATGTAAGATTTTCTCACCATGCATTCTGTTGAGTAAAGAAAAAAATTGAAAATTTAATGCCAAGATGTTTGATGTACATGCTATTTTCAGAAACAGATTGACTCAGATCGTGATAAGTCTCGGACAAGATACAGAAAATGATTATCTTAAATCGATGTAAAGATAGGATCAGTATATTAAAATCATGCTTGAGAATAGATTCTATCTCAAATGATGACTTCATGATGGATGCAGATTGTATAATTCAATTGTTCTCTTATGCAGATTTTTTATTTACATTTTAACCTTTGTTTTTATTGATAATTCGATTTCTTAATTAATCAATTTGAATACAAACTCATAATAGAATTACAATTATAATAAAATTTCTGGAGTCTCAGTGGATCTGAAAGATGTAGAATGGAGATTCCACAATCGACAAACTGACTACACATTTCCAGCAGTGTTTTTCACGCAGATTTACCGGCTTTATTTCCCAGCTGCGGTGCCACCAACGGATAAACCAGTGAAGGGCTGGGAGCGACGCGTATAGTTCACCTCGATTTACACAGAAACAATTGACGCCCGACGAAGCGGCAACAGTTTCATTACGTTTCCATGATGCTTTTCACCAGGGAGTTACTTCGAAAATTTCTCCACGAAAAGTAGACAATAGAGATTAATAGTAATTAAACAAGCCGAATGAGGGATAGTAGTTGTTCTTTCATGAAGATAATCCGAATCTAAATTGAGCGATGGAAACTAAACCACACGAAAAAAAAAGTACCGGGCATAAGTAATAAGAGAACAATAGAAAAAATCTGGCGAAATTGCCTTTTCCATTCCCTCGAACTCCTTTTACAATCCAAAATCCCCCTTTCCATCATTTGAGGCTTCTTTTACGATCCAAAATTCCCTCTTTCATCCAATCAGACTCATTTTGCAATTCAACATCCTGTTTGCTACCCCCACAAACACTTTTTACAATTCAAAATCCCCTCTTCAATCCGTTCAGGCTATTTTCACATTTCAGGATCCTCCTTTCCATCCCGTCAGACTTATTTTCAATCCAAAATCCCGATCTCTATCAACTAAGATTGCTTTTACGACACAAAATTCCCTCTTTCGTCCACTCAGACTCCTTTCGCAATCCAAAATCCTGATTCCTACCCTATCAGACACTTTTCACAATCGAGAGTCCCCTTTTCAATCCACTTAGGCTCCTTTTACAATCCGGCATCCTCCTTTCCATCCAACAAGGATCCTCCTTCGCGATACAAAATCCTGTTTTCTACCGCCTCAGGCATGTTCTCCACTTCCAAATACACTTTTCAATCTGCTCAGGCTCCTTTTACATTTCAGGATCCACCTTTTCATCCCATCAGACTTATTGGCAATCCAAAATCTCGCTCTTTATCTACTAAGATTACTCTTACGACACAAAATTCCCTCTTTCATCCACTCAGACTCCTTTCGCAATCCAAAATCCTGTTTCCTACTCCATCAGACACTTTTCACAATCGAAAGTCCCCTTTTCAATCCGCTCAGTCTCCTTTTACAATGCAGGATCCTCCTTCCCATCCATCGAGGATCCTTCTTTGCAATCTAAAATCCTGTTTTCTACCACCTCGGGTACTTTTTCCACTTCCAAATACCCTTTTCAATCCGCTCAGGCTCCTTTTACATTCCAGGATCCTCCTTTCCATCCCGTCAGACTTATTTGCAATCCAAAATCCCTCTCTCTATCTACTAAGATAGCTTTTACGACACAAAATTCCCTCTTTCATCCACTCAGACTTCTTTCGCAATCCAAACTCCTGTTTCCTACCCCATCAGACACTTTTTACAATCAAGAGTTCCCTTTTCAATCCGCTCAGGCTCCTTTCACAATCAAAGATCCTCCGTCCCATCCACCGAGGATCCTCCTTTGCAATCTAAAATCCTGTTTTCTACCACCTCGGGCACTTTTTCCACTTCCAAATACCCTTTTTAATCCGCTCAGTCTCCTTTTACATTTCAGGATCCTCCTTTCCATCCCGTCAGACTTATTTGCAATCCAAAATCCCGCTCTCTATCTACAAAGATTGCCTTTACGACAAAAAACTCCCTCTTTCATCCACTCAGACTCCTCTAGCAACCCAAAATCCTATTTCCTACACCATCAGACATTTTTCACAAACAAGAGTCCCCTTTTCAATCCGCTCAGGCTCCTTTTACAATCCAGGATTCTCCTTCCCATCAATCGAGGATCCTCCTTTGCAATCTAAAATCCTGTTTTCTAACCCCTCAGACACATCTTACAATCCAAAATCCCCTTTTCAATCAACTCAGGCTTCTTTTACAATCCAGGATCCTCCTTGCCATCCATCGATCATCCTCCTTTGCAATCTAAAATCCTGTTTCTCCCCCCTAAGACACTTTTTACAATCAGAAGATGTCCTCTTCAATCCGCTCAGGCTCCTTTTGCATATCAGGATCCTTCTTCCGATGTAGTAGACTTATTTGCAATCCAAAATTCCCCTCTCTATCTCCTAAGATTGCTTTTAAGTTCCAAAATATTCTTTTCTATCCCCTCAGGCACCTCTTTCTACTATGATGGTATTCTTTTCTACATTTTTATTTGCTGATATTCAAAACATAAACAATTTAAGAATATGTTATTAAACAAATTTTT
>JAUMHM010000078.1:10701225-10714182 GCA_032362435.1 Melikaiella ostensackeni
ATATATATATATATATATATATATTGAAAGATTTTGAACTGAAAACGTTGTAAATCAAACAGTTTTAAATCAGGTAAAATTTTTAAAAGAGGACAATATTTCGAATGGAATGAAAAGGAGTTGAAATTATTGAATTTGGAATTCAAAGCGTTTAAAACTGAATAATTTCAGATTAGAATTTTGTATATTGTTATTATCTAGAAAAACTTAAATTATTCGACTAATTTTTCTAAGGGCAACAAATAAAATCACCGTTCAAAATGGAAAGATTTTTAATTGTAATCCTTTGAAATTGAATTATTCTAAAAAATCTTCAAAATGAAGTTATTTTAAATGTTAACCATTAAAAATGGAATAATTTATAAAACGGAAGATTAAAAACTAACCGAATCTGAACTTTACTCATAATCTGCAAAAACTGTTGGTTACCAATAATTGTGATATTGAAACGTTTTCATACACACACCCTGAGAAATTTTAATTATTTTAAGTGAACTTGAATCGTTCAAAAAGTACAAATTATCAAATTGTTAATTATACAGTTTAAAACTCAACCATTTCAATTTTACTTGAAAGATTGAAACTTATGAAAGGAAAAGATTGAATCTTCAGCGGTCAACATAAAAATTCAGAACTCTGAAATTATAATCACTGAAAATTAAAGTAATGATTCAATTATTGAAGTATCAATTTCAGAAATTTAAATTTTACCTATTTTGATTTTAAACAACACAATTTTTAACTTTTTCATTTTGAATCGTGTAATTTTTAGCATGTCATTTAGAATTATTATTCACTTTTGAAATCTTTCAATAAAATATTTTTCAATTTTAAATGATTCATTTTTTCAAATTTTCAACTGAAAATCGGACAATTTCAAAATATTACATTATAAATATTTCATATCAAATATTTGTTACTAGAACCCAATAATAAAATCCTACCATTTATGGTTAAAAGTCAATTCCTTGTTGTTGAAAAGTCTTCTATCATATCTTTGGTTGGGAATTAATCTTTTTTAGTTATAAATTTTATTATGTGCTTCAAAATAGTTTTATTTTGATCGAAAATTTAACTGTTTGGTTAAAAATTAACTTGTTGTTCAAAATTTATGCTTTCAAGTTGAAAATTTATTTGTCTTGTAGAGAATTCGCTTCTTGGCTTGAAAATTCAATAATTCGGTAGACATTTTTTGTCTTTCTTGACTAAAATATCTTTTTCGGTTAAAAATTCAGCTCTTTTTGGAAATTTGTGTTTTTGATTTGAAAATTCATCTTTTTATGGTAGATATTTCATATTTTTGGTTGAAAATGCAGCTTTTTGTTAAAAAATCAATCTGTTTTGGTTGATAATTTAGCTATTTTGTTGAAAATTCGTCTTTTTGGCTTAAAAACTCATCTCTTCTGGTAGAAATTAAATTTTCTTGGTTAAAAATGCAACTATTTGGTTGAAAGTTGAACTACTTAGCTAGAAATTCATTTTTTGTTTGGTTAAAAATTCATCATTTTATTTGAATATTCATCCCTTTTATTGAAAATTTCACTATTTTGTTGATAATTCGTTTTTCTGTCTGTTGAAAATCAATTTGTAAAGTGTAAATTTAACTATTTCATTTTTGGTTGAAAATTAATTTTTTTTTAGTTGAAAATTCTTACATGACTGAAAAATTGTTCTTGGCTGAAAAGTTGTCTTTGTGGTTTGAAAATTTATGTCTTTTGGTAGAAATTTCACTTTTTGGGTCAAGAATGCATCTATTTGGCGGAAAATTAAAGTTTTCTGGTTGAGGACTACAGTATTTTTGTTGAAAATTCGTTTTTTTTTTGGCTTGAAAATTCAAGAATTTGGTTGACATTTTTTTTACCGAAGAATCTGTTTTGGATGATGATATACATACAATCACACATATAAAATCAAAAATCTTCATTTCCATCCCATCAGACTTGTTTTACAATCCAAAATCCTTCTTTCCACTCCCTTAGGCTCCATTTTCAATCTAAAATCCTTCTTTCCACTCCCTTAGGCTCCATTTTCAATCCAAAATCCTCCCTTCTATTCCCTCAGACTCCTTCTACAATCCAGAATCCGACTTTCCATCCCCTTAGACTTCTTTTGCAATTTGCAATTTTGTAAACTGTACGAAATGCAAACAGATGACATTTTTTGATTCACTGTGAGGACATTAATGTCAATGTAATAAATCAATGTATGCACGTAAATAAATGAACACTAATTTTTAGTGTAAAAGAGGATTACTTTAATGAAGATTTCATGGGAGCCAAACCATTCTTAACTGCTTTTCGTATTTCGAAATTCTCAAGGTTGGACCGCCATAAATTAAATCATCGGCAGGGGTGACTTGTGAAGAATATTAATAAAAGTTAGTACTGATTTGTCTCACACCCGCTACTTTACTAGATCTTTATTTAGAAACCTAATGGGACTTTTTTCACTCGGAAAGTCTAAACCACTTTCTAGTGAAGTTAAGTTTTCATTCCAATGTCTTTCTCGTCTTTTTAATTACACTCGCTGAATAAAGCCAGTTATTTATTCAAGATTCAAAAACACTGACGGACGTAGTACACTCGGAGATGTTATAGAAGAAGAGGGCATGAGAAGTGGATACAGAAGGGGGTTGCAGAAGCAGGCGGAGGTTGAATGTTTCTTCTAGGTGCCGCCGCGCGATTTATGGAGCAAAGTGACGCGAGGTGTTTATTGTGTAGCATCTGTTACGTTACTCCGGCTCCAGAATCTGTCTCTCTCTCTCTCTCTCTCTCTCTCTCTCTCCCAAATCTTCTCTCTCACTTCGACTCGTCTTCTTCCTCTAGTTTTCTTTCTCTCTTTGTCTCTCTCTATCAAGCTTTCTCGTTCAGCTCGCAGACTCGCAGGTTCACGCCAACCCGCCATCATACATACAACAGACGCCCTCGATTTATAGTTTTGAATTAGACAAAGTAAGGAAAAGGGGAGAGAAGGCGGTCGCTCTCATCGGTGCCGTTGCGTAAATTTTCCTGGAGCGACACCGACGGCTTTTCTTCTGAATCCGGCGTCGCCGTCGCTCTTTGGTCGAAATCCGTTTCTATGCCATCACTAATTTCTGGACTTATCGTACCCTCTTCGCTGCACTCAAGCTTCGTGATTGAGAGACTTTTAGGAAAATGATGGTTCACTCAAATTGCTTTACGAGATAAGGCTCTCTCCAAATTATTCTAGGAAGTTATTTCCGATGTCTCAAATTCCAATTGATATCAAGCGTACAAAAAACAATTGATTATATTTCACAGCATCTTTTAATTAAAAACCCAAAAGGCATCACTTATATAAAATATAATTGGTAGTCTCTAAATCAATGAGTAATGCTAATTTAGTATATGTATGAAAACGTCACTTTCATATCTGTAGAGCGAGAAGAAAGTTGACGTTTGCAACCCGCGGACGTCAAAGCAATCCTCGCGCATGTGCATCAATATGTATTACCGAAAGTAAATCACTAGCTCACCATTTATTCCGTTCAATGGCGCTGATTTTCGTTGAACAGCTGACTGCTTAGCGGGACGCATGACGCTCGTAGGTTGCAAACGGCAACTTTCTTCTCGCTCAATAGGCACAGTAAAACGGCAACTTCATGCATATGTAAAATAAACATATTTTTCTTGTTTTAAGGCTTTTTCTGAAGTTCTGTTACACAATATGCTTTCGTTCGCGATTTCTTCAAAAAACTTCATTTTATTCTATTCTGAGTAAGAAGACGTACATGTATATTCTGAGCCAAATATTCAGGCTTCGGATAAAAATCATTGGAATATAAGAGAGTGTAGAGTTGACCAAGAACCATACTTGAGAGAAAAGATAAAGAGTCTATGGCTTAATGTATCTGTTTAGTAATTTTTGAAAAAGTCTTTAGGAACATAAACTGAAACAAAGTCATTTCGTTTAACAGAATTTCCTAGTGGTATAAAAAATATGGAGGAAGAATAAGAAAAATAGTGGGAGGTAGGTTTGGTTGACTCTTTCCTTTTTCTCCCTCTTCTGCTTTTGTTATATAACTGCTTCTAACGACCCAATTAGACTGATTTTTGAATAAGTATATCGTGTGACGAGGGAGGTAAGTTAGTAAAGTCAAATACTTCCCGTGTTTCATACGATATATATATATATATATATACATACATATATACATATGTATGAAAATTTGACTTCTATATTTGTAGAGCGAGAAGAAAATTGACGTTTGCAACCCGCGGACGTCAAAGTAATCTTTGCGCATGCGCATTAATATGTATTACTTACAGTAAATCACTAGCTCATCATTTATTCCGTCCGATGGCGCTGATTCCCGTTGAACAGCTGACTGCTTAGCGGGACGCATGAGACTCGTGTGTTGCAAACGTCAACTTTCTTCTCGCTTAACAGGCACAGTAAAATGGCAACTTCATGCTGTAAAAAACGAACATATTTTTCTTGTTTTGAGGCTTTTTGTGCAATTCTGTTACACAATTTGCCTTCGTTCGCGATTTCTTTGAAAAACTTCATTTTATTTCATTCTGAAGAAGCATATCCTGAAGCATATCCTTAGCCCAATATGCAGGCTTTGGGCAAAAATCCACTATACTATAAAGAAGTGTTTCCTGTGGTCTTTTGCACCATATTTCGGGTTTCTTAGACGGCAAACTAGGGCGAAAAAGGACGAGCGATGAACTTGGAGCGGGGTTGTCGGACGCAAGATTTACAAGACCGGAGGCCTCGAGGGTTACGACTCGTTATTATATGCTTTAATTACAGCCCGCAGTAATGAACTATGTTTAACCGTAACGTGGTAGGCTTGGCAATAAATTAACGGCGTGGAAAATACTAAATCACAACTTTGCCGATGCTGCCGAGTAGATAATCAGGTCGAAACAACTGTATACGCCATCTCTACCTATCTCCCTCATTTTGCGATCCACACATCCTACCTCCTACTAGCCAACAAATAAAAAAATTTCCAAATTGTATAATCATCGATAATATTACTTTGTGGGCAACTCCAAGTTACTGATTATTATTGATCACATGGGCAGCGCTTTTCGATTTTATGGACTATGGAGTTTTGAAAATTGACCCCTCCCCCCCTTATGCGACCATATTTTACCGAATAAATGGTGATGTGTATTTTTGCAATTAGCGCCGTCAATGTTGAAAACTTCAACATTAATTTAAAAATTTAGTGAAAGAAGGCAGTAGGCCTTCCATTTTTTGGAAAGTCCAACCATTTTTCGTTGAACGTTAATCATTTTTGTTTAGAAAGATCATTATTATATTTTTGGTTGCGAATTGCATTCTTTGGTTGAAAATTTAATTATTTTGTTGGAAGTCCACAAATTTTGTTGAAAAGTCATCTTTTAAAAATTACTGTTTTTATTTTCTGAAAAATGAGTGAAATAAAACTGTTTGATTGAAAATTAATCTATTCTGGTTGAGGATTCAACAATGTATTTCTGAAAATTGTTCTTTTATGATTGAACTCAACTATTTCATATTTGAAATAAAAAAATTTGTTGGTTGAAATATCGACTATTACATTTTTCGTTGAGAATACATCTCTTTTGGTTAAAAATTTAACTACTTGGTTGAAAGGTAAACTATTTTGTTCAAAATTTATTTTTTTGTTGAAAATTCATCTCTTTGGTTAAAAATGTAACCACTGTATTGATACTTCATTTTTTTAAATGAAAATTAATTTTTTTAACTAAAAATTTATTTATTCTATTCCTGCTCAACAATTTATCCCTTTTAGTTGAAAATTCAATAATTTTGTTAAAAAGTCATCCTTTTTGGTTGAAATTACTATTGTATTTTTTTTTAATTCATATTTTCGGCTGGAGAATTCAACTGTTTTGTAGGAAATTAGTTTTTTTTTTTTACTTAGAAGTTCAACTTTACGGTGGAAAACTCAACTCTCTTGTAAAAAATTCAACGGTTTTGGTAGAGATCTCAACGATTTAATTGAAAATTATATTTTTTGTTGAAAATTCATATTTTTGGATTCAAAATTCCACTGTTCTGAGAGAATTTGTTTTTCTGGGCTGAAAATTCAACAATTTGGTAGAAGTTTTTTGTCTTCTTGACTGCAAAATCACTCCTGGTAGACAAAACAATTTTTGTTGAAAATTCGTCCTTTTGGTTCGAAATTTGATCTCTTTTGGTAGATATTTAACCTTTTTTGGTTAAAAATGCAACTTTTTGATTGAGAATTTGTCCTTTGTGATTTATTGCAACCATTATTGATTCAAAATTAAAACTCTTTTTGGTAGAAATATGGACTATAATATTTTGCGTTGAGAATTAATCTTTTGTGATTGTAAATTCAACTACTTGCTTAAAAGTTGAACTACTTTGTTAAAAATTTATTTTTTGGTTGAAGAATAGTTTCTTTGGTTGAAAATTTTGTTGAAAGTACGATTTGTTCAGTTGAAAATAAATTTTTTAAACTGAAAATTAAACTATTACGGTTTTGGTTGAAAATTGATCGTTAATTCAAAATTAATGCATTTTGTTAAAAAATCAACTATTTTATTAAAAATTCGTCCTTTTAGTTTATAATTCATTCTTTCTTAATTCTTCATTTTTGATATAAAATTTTAAAAAATTTTGCTGAGAATTCATCTTGTTTGCTTGAAAAGTCAACTACTTGGTAGGAAGTTCATCTACTTTATTGAAAATTTACCTATTTCAAAAAAATTTCACCTGTTTAAAAAATTTAACGATTTTGTTGAAATTTGTTTTATTTTCTATTTTTGAAAATGAATTTTTTAACTAAAATTTTAAATATTCCATTTTTGGTTAAAAGTGTATCTTTTGTATTCGAAGGTTCAACTATTTGGTTAAAAATTCGTCTTTTATGGTAGAAATTTAATCCTCTCTGTTGAAAGTTCATCTTTTTCGGTTGAAAATTCGTCTTTCCGGTTTGAAAATGCATCTCTTTGAGTAGAAATTTGAACTTTTTTGGTAAAAAATTTTACTGCTTGGTTGACTATTAATCTGTTTTGGTTGAGGATACAACTAGTTTGTTGAAAATTTGTCCTTTTTGTTTGATTTCAACTGCTTCTGAATTGAAGTTGAAATATTTGTCACTTGAAATATTAATTATTAAATTTTTTGTTGAGAATTAATTTTTTTGATTGAAGAATTATCTTTTTGGTTGAAAATATGACGATTTTTCTTCTTTTGGTTGGAAACTATTTTTTTTAACAGAAAATTTAATTACTCCATGTTCAGTTGAAGATTCAACTACTTGGTTAGAAGTTGAGCTAATTTTTTAAAGCTGCCTTCATAACGTTGTTTTCGTTGATAAATAATTTACAAGCTAATTAAATTAATTTCTTTTCCACAATCGTTTTTAACTTGGGACTATGGCCGGTCATATTCCGAAATTGATTTATTTTCCACAATCCTTTATAATTTCGGACTAGGACCGGTCATATTCCGGAAAACCTGAACTAGGGAGCTGGCCCAATACATTGTATGGTGTCGCCGCCCATAATTGTTCATTATTCCTTGATCAGTGTCACTGATACATTATCGAATAGCATTACATCTCTAAATATTGTATTAATATAATTAATTAAACCAAATGGAACTAAGTGTAAAACCATAAAAAGGGGTGGTAACCAGGTTAAATTTATTGGCCTCTGATTAAAGACTAGCTTGCTCGGGGAATCAAGGTAGAAGGATTTCGTGCAGCGAGTTGAATTAAACCTCGAGCCAGGACCTCTGACTTATCGCCATAAGTTAGCTTTAGTATAGACCAAAGAACCTTTTCGTTTTCTCATTTCCAACTCGAGTATCCTTACGATATCATTAAAAGAATTGCGATTCAATTCAATCTATTTCGCAACTTGGAGGGTAAGTAGTTCCATAAAATGTTATGATCCATTTGCACCTTTATGTGTAGTAAAGCTCTGATGCTTTACAGTAACTTCCAGAACTGCAAAGTAGAATTAAACTACAGGACCGCTGCTAAATTTTATTCTATTTTTTTATCTTCGACTCTCTTATCAGATTAATGAGATATAATTAGGAGACTAAACATGTTCCGCATGAAATACGATAAAGAGAAGAGCCCCGAAGAGAAATCTCTGGTGGACAACTCTCGTTATTTCCAAGGACGGGTTTACGGAAAAACGGAAAAAAGTGCAGGAAAAAGGAAGAAAGGGATGTCAAAGACGCGAACCATGGATACCAATGTCCGCGGATATAATAAAGATGGCGATATAGTACTCATAATGTAGTGGAGTCTTTGCAAGAATGCATTCCGATCTTCTCACGGGCAGGAGAGAGAGGATCTTGGATATCTTGCTGAAGAGAAGAGTAGAGTAGAAGACCGTCGTACACGTCAGCCTCTCACTCACGCTCGGGCACCGAGACAAGCCCTTACTAATGGAGGAAATAAATTTCGGATTAAATCGTAGCCCGGCTACTTTATAAGGCTGCTCGCTCTTTGCCAAGCAAAGGTGTGCATGTGTGACGCCATGGGACCTCTCCTGACACAAGCCGCGGTCCACCTTGCCCGTCGAACATCCTCCTCTTCCTCCTTCATTCTCTTCACCCTCTTCATCCTCTTCATCTTCTTGATCCTCTTCATCGTACCCCTTCTTTTCCAGCGTCATGGCTGCCACAGGTCGTACATTTTCTGTCTGCCTTGAGTCCGCATCCGAAGAGATGGAGACAGGAGGTCGAAGGAGGAGTCTGGAACAGAAACCCGAATGAGTTAGTGAGAAGGAGAAATGTGCAAGAAAAAGAACAAGAGGCAAGGTGGTGCAGGGATGATGGGGGGTAAAAGAGCGAGCAAGAGAGAGTGAGGGAGGAATAAGGGAGGAAGGGGGACCACTGCTGTGCTGTCCTCCATAAATCTATCAGTCGTGGTTGTATAAATACGACTCAATGAGGCGGCCGTGAATCACCCTGACGTGCTTCATAAGTCCCGGGAGTTTATTAAACCGGTGAGCATTTCTCATGTCGGGGATAAGATCAATACGGCCGCGCAGCCTATACGCGCTCTCCTGCCTCTAACCCACGTCCGAGGCCCTAAATAATAAGGTAAATAATAGAAAATAATCACTTGGTATCACGAGACAACCCATTCCAATCAATCCATTCCAAGCCTTCAGCAATCCTCGATTCAAGCCAATCACCACGATTTCGTGCTGTATCTTATGAGAGAAAGAATTTGATTAGATGTCTTTGTTGAGGGAATGATATCAATATAGCTTAATGAATTGGATTTTGGAAAAATATGTTTTTTCCCAAAAAGTATTTCTGGTAACAGTGTATAAAGACAATTTGGGGATGGTTGATATTCTTTTGATCTCAGATCCGGGAAATAACAATAGTATTCAAAGAAGAAAAACCTTTTGTTATGACTGCATCCTGACAATTTTATTGGAAAATGCATATGACGTTTCGAAATCGGACCAATTCCCTCATCAGATAGCATTCAAAATTAAGAAGATTTGACGAAAGACTGAGAAACTTGGAGAGAGGTTGTCAACAATCGTCAAATGTAAACAAATAATAATAAATTATGAGTCTCTTATTGTCAAATTTTCGCATGTTGCAACATATCGCGAAGATTTGACAAAAGACCAAGAAACTTGGCGAGTGGTTGTTCATTATTGTCATTTGATGTGTTTTGACAACATGTCACTAGGTTTCTTGGTATCTCGTCAAATATTCGCTATGTTGCAACATATCGCGAATATTTGAAAAATACCAAGAAACTTGATGAGAGGTTGTTGATCATTGTCATTTGATGTTTGTTAACAACCTCTCACCAAGTTACTTAGTTTTTTCTCAACAAACATCAAATGATGATAATAAAAGCCTCTCACCAAGTTTCTTGCTCTTTTGTCAAATCTTCGCTATGTTGCCACATTTTTCGATGGTTTGACATAAGACTAAGATACTTGGAGATAGGTTGTCAACAAACATCAAATGGCAGCAATAAACAATATCTCAACAAGTTTCTTGGTCTTTTCTCAAATATTCGAGAAATGTTACAACATAGCGAAAATTTGACAAAAGACCAAGAAACTTGGTGAGAGGTTGTTTATCGCTGTCATTTGATGTTTATTGACAATCTCTCACCGAGTTTCTTAGTAGTTTGTCAACAAGCATCAAATGATAATGACAAACAACCTCTCCCTAAGTTTCTTGGTTTTTTGTCAAATCTTTACAATGTTGCAACACATTGCGAATATGTGATATGAGACCGTGAAACTTGGAGACAGGTTGTCAAAAAAACATCAAATGACAATAATAAAACACCCCTCACCAAGTTTCTTGGTCTTTTGTTAAGTATTAGCGAAATGTTGCAACATAGCGAAGTTTTGACAAGAGACTATAAAACTTGGTGAAAGCTTGTTTAATTAGACTACTTAAGAAAAAATTATATCTCAGAAATGATGTAGGATAAATTGCTGCATTTTCAACACATTACGCCCAAAAGTAAATTCTTCTCTTTCACATATAACAATGATTTATATCTGGTTCTGCAGTTTTTAGCGACATTTGCTGGATCCTTCCTTATTGAACAGATAATGGAAGAATGAAACCTTTGTAACTGACGAGGATTTCCACATGCGGTATGTCTCCTATTTGTAAATTCATAATTAGAATAGCTACGATGATACTTTTGTACATTGTTTGTATTTGAGTCCTAATGAGGCAATGATATCATGGCGAAATGCATAAACAATTTTCCACAGAACTAATTTGTTTATTATTTAATCTACAAAATTTTTAGAATAAATACCAAAAAAGAACCAACTTGTATATTAAAAAATTTGGTCTAAAAAACTCTTAAAGTTATATTATTATCCTTTCATGTTTGTTGACAACCTCTCACCAAGTTTCTTGGTATTTGTCAAATCTTCGCTATGCTGCAACATATCGCGAATGTTTGAGAAAAGACGAAGAGACATGGTGAGAGGTTGTTTATTATTGTTATTTGATGTTTTTTGACAACCTCTTACTTGGTATTTTGTCATATCTTTGCTATTTGGAATCATATCGCGAAGATTTGACGAAAGACCAAGAAACTTTGTGAGAAACAAACATCAAATAACAATAATAAATGCAAGTTGCAGTTAGGAGAAAGTCTGATACGATAATAATAAAATCATGGTTTTATCATCATGGTGCATCTGAATTGTTTCTTACGACAACCTACGTTTATTATTTTCATTTGATGTTTGTTGTCAACCTCTCACCAACTTTCTTGTTCTTTTATCAAATCTAGACCGCTTTGCAACATAGGGCAGATTCGACAAAAGACCAAGAAACTTGGGGAGAGGTTGTCGTAGCAAGAAAGGAGTCAAAGAAAACAATGATAAAAACATGGTTTCATCATCATGGAGCACTCAAAATCATGATTTCATTATTGTCTTGTCTACCTTATTTCTTACTGCATTACATATTTGTTGATAACCTCTCACCAAGTGTCTTGGTCTTTTGTCCAATCTTCACTACGTTGCGAAATATCACGAAGATTTGACAAAAGACCAAAAAACTTAGTGAGAGGTTATTTATTATTATCATTCGATGTTTGTTGATAACCTCTCCCCAAGTTTCTTGGTCCTTTGTTGCAAGAATGAAAAAAGAGAGTGGCTTTGTTTCACTCTACTTGAGATATTAGAACTGAAAGGTTGAAAACAGAAGGTAGTGTTCTCCTAGGTCGCTCGCTGACTAAGACGTCAATCCCCACCCCTAACCTCTCAGCACGTAACCTATCTTCCAACCTACCTTCCGACCGACCAAACGATTGTACATACCACCGGATCCCGAAGGAAATAGGGTGGCGAGGCAATTTGTCGGGAGCACCCGATGCGATGCGTATCTTGAGCAGGCTGCGTAATGCCCTCTCATCTCTTATTCTTACACATGAGATCACGATGCCCCCATATGACTTTGACAATTCTTTCAACCTTGGTCCACTATCAGCCTAAATTACTTGTTCAGTCGGAAAAGGATGTGAACGGCGATAACTAATACCCTAGATAATATACTGGAACGATAGTATTAAAAAAGGAAATAACTTTTGTTACTACATCCAGACGATTTTATTTCTGAAATTCATACGACATTTCGGAATCGGACCGATTCCCACATCAGATAGCATTTAATATAGCGGATCAAATGACAATAATAAAAAACATCTTTCTAATTTTCTTGGACTATTGTCAACAAACATAAATTGACAATAATAATGAACCTTCCACCAAGTTTCTTGGGCTTTTGTCAACAAATATCAGAAGACAGTAATGAACAACGTATCACCAAGTTTTTTGGTATTTTTTCAACGAACATCAAATGACAATAATAAACAGCTTCTCACCAAGTTTCTTGTTATTTTGTTCACAAGCATCAAATGGAAGTAATATAAAAACCTCTCAACAAGCTTCTTGGTTTTTTGTTAACAAACTTCAAATGACAATAATGAACAATCTCTCACCAAGTTTCTTAGTCCCTTGGCAACAAACATCAAATGACAATAATGAACAATCCCTCACCAAGAAATCTGTTGAGAGGTTCTTAACATACATCAAATGAAAATAATGAAAAATCTCCCACCAAGTTTCTTGGTCTGTTGTCAAATCTTCGCGATATGTTGCAAGATAGCGAAGATTTCTCAAAGGACCAAGGAACTTGGTAAAAGATTATCAGATAACATCAAATGACAATAATAATCAAACATCAAATGAAAATAATGAACAACCTCTCACCAATTTGCTTTGTCTCTTGTCAACAAACAACAAATGAAAATAATAAACAACCTCTCACCGAAAAACCTAATAAGAGAAGCAACATATACCGAAGATTTGACAAAAGAATAAGAAACTTGTTGAGAGCTTATCAACAAGTTATTAAATGACATCTTTGCTGGTTTTTTGAAAGACATCGTTTTTTTATTGACCCAAAGTA
>JAUMHM010000078.1:10721841-10747872 GCA_032362435.1 Melikaiella ostensackeni
AAACTGACGTCGCCACTTACAGAGCGGCCTATGGCTTGTCGCCTCTATCTGTAATACCTCTATGGAAAAAACACGTTGGACATAAACGCACGCTGCGCACGACCTAGGGATCCAGCCGGTAACTACGACATCCAGGAAGTTTGTGAGGGTCTACTGGTTACGCTGATACCTCGCAGAGGCCGCTCGAGCGCTCTGGCGCGAAGATATGAACGCAGTTCGGATACTTTTCGGGCACACCTCGTACTTCCCCTCGTAGAAGTCATAAATATTTTTTACTTGATTCATGGGTTCTTCCACTTGGTGGTGATAATGATCAGCTGACAAAAATGTTTGTCCGCTCGCGAAATGAAAGATTTCAATACATTGAGCTTCAATTTCTGGCGAATTGATGACATAAATCAAAAAAGTAAAGAAGCACCAGTTCTTATTCTGGGCGGAACAGTAGTCCAGCCAAATTATGATTTTCTTTCTGTCACGACAATGAAGCAAAAATTGATCAAAAGCGCTGATAAAATCTTCCTTCTTTAGACCAGCAACACACTCATTCCATAAGACCGCAAAAGGTCTATTTGATCCTTTATTTGATCCTAGAGGAATGAAGCTTTCGTTAAAAGCGATAATGCGGCGTGTGAACATTACAGACTTGAACGATGGCATAGATGGCAACATTCTCACTTTTTGCAAATCTGCTGAATAATATGCTGCATTTAATTCAGAATTAGACTGCTTATCTCAATGGAGGCCATACAGAGTTCGAGCTGCTTCTGCCTTTTTCTTGTGACATGCCCAATACTGACATATGTCGCATTCTAGACATGAATTATCTTTTGTATGTGAAGCGTAATGTTGTTTGAAAGTTTCGCATTTTTTAGAGGACCCAGTTTTTGTCTGGCATCAAATTTCATACGAACTTTTTTACTACATATGTAATGTATATTTTTTTAAAAACATTGTCCAATTTTTGCAAAATTCTAAAATTGAAATTTTCGGAATTATTTCAAAAAATAAAAGTTTTTCTAATATCACCAAACCGTTACGATAGTCTCTAAAAGGATAATAATGTACTGATTATATTTCTATAATTATTTCAGATAATTAATAATAATTATATTATTCATCAACTAGAATTATTTTTGCTTGACAAATGAAAAATGCAGATGTGCTATTGAAAAGAAGGATCGGTGGCTCAAAGTTAACCTTGAATCCGGGTGAAGAAACTTAACATGTACTTGCACTATTCGATTTCAGGAAATTGGACTGCAGAAAGACCGAGGATCCTCATGAGCAAAACACATCTGCTCAGATGTGTTTTTTTATCAGGATCTGAGGGCTCAGCACTATCCTAAATCCTGGAATTCGTGTAGATATGCTACAATTTCTGCAGATGTACTGTTTCTTCATCAGAAATTCTAGAAAATCGCTGTGGATATGCTAATTGAGACCTAATTATCTCGAGATTTAATTATAATTTTCAATTATGATTAGCATAGTTAAATTCGTCTTTTCATTACGAATCCAACCATATAAAAAAACTCATTTTTAATAAAAATGCTGTTGTACAGTTTCTTCATCAGCACGGCAGAATTCACATGCAGATTAAAATATTTGCAATGAGCCGAGTTAGACAACGAAATTTCTTCTGTTCGTTTCACGGCTGCATAGAACTCCAGAAACTGCTTGTAAAAAGTAGCCAAATTCGATTCTGGATGGCGAAAAAGGTTCAAAGAAGACGATTCTCTCACACAATGAGACTTCTTTTGAGGTATCAACTCACAGTGAATTTTAATTAATTCTTTTAATTCTAGAAATAATTTAACGGTGTTAGTTTCGTGCTTCCCCCTAACATCCTCAAGACTTTTATCAGACAACACATCATAGTCGCGTTTTCCCCTCCATTTTGGCACGATTTTTGCACTTCATCAAGCTCTTTAGAAGAATATTTTACCTGTGATAATCTCCAAACGTCCAAAATGTTTCGTGTAATATGACCTGCAGTCTGCTTCCACACTTATTAAAGCATTCTTTTTTTTGCAACAAGATTCAATTGTTTCGAAATCTTTAGTCAAAACTTTTTTCTGTGTGACCGAAACATATTCTTCTCCCTGAAATATAAAAGAAGTATATAATAGGGCGGATCAAAAATTCCAAAATTAATTGATTCGATGAAACCTGCAACATTACAAAAGATAAACAAAAGAAACGGTCGGTTTCTTCGAATTGGATTAGGTGTCTCAGTTTCTTTGATTTGAGTAATTTGGCTGTGCTGCTTACGATCATTTGGGTTTGATTGGGTGTCGTATTCCCTCATTACTTGACCTCATTACTTTTACAATGAAGACTTGATCTGTACAAGAATGATTTGAAATGATTCTCATTTATGGAGAAAGTGGCAGCAATGTCGAAGATGCTGTCACTTTTTATTCTCAACGTTTTCCAGGCAGTGTACCGTCACGCGCTTCTTTTACCGCGTTGTAAACAAATTCACCACTGACGGAAGTGTACAAGCAAAGGAAAGGAATCGTCGTTTGTAACTAAATAACACCAGACGCACTACGCAGTTGTAAGCAAAGTTTCCAAACGTGGATCAGCAAATGCATCGAAGTGAGAGGACACTACTTCGAGCACTTAATGTAAAATGTTCATCGAAAACAAGCAGCTCGATGGTAAGAGGCGAGGGGACTCAGTGAAAAAATACACCCCAAAAGGAACAGACAACTACTACGTCCACGTCGTTGTTCCTGGGCAGCGCTAAAAGTACTTAATTCATTGACTGCTTACATACCTGGAGTCAGAATGAGAAGCCTGCGTTTTAAAAATGAAACTGAGCTTTCTAATTTTTCTACTCCACTTTAACCCTCTTTCCAGGTGGGTGGAGGGTGTGTTAAAAATTAAATTGATTACAATTGAATAGCTCTCCCAAAAACAATCAACACGTCTTTTTTATCTTTCGTTTGGAAGCGCATTCCTTGAATAGTCAACAATGTCATTTTTTGCAAATGCATCGCCATCTAGCGCGAATCGAAAAAAATGTTTGGAATAAAACTTACGTATTTTTTAATGGAAAATCTTAATCTGCAACAAAAAATATAGGTTTCCATTTAAATTTTCGTCAAGTCTCCTACCGCCCCCAGAGGGTGGGGTGTGGGGTAAATTTTTGCGAAATCGCTTTTCCCCCTCGAAAATAATTAGTTTTCAAAACGGACATTTTTTTTCGTTGGATGCGTATTTCTTGAGATATTTCGATGTCTCGAGATGAAAAAAACACCCTGTATAACTGCTGATAGTTTCTTTCTTCTACTCATTCTTTTAAACCTATACGCCCTATCAGGAAAAACGAATTGAAAGAAATATAATTTATAATAAATAATGTAATTTATTAAATTCTGACTAATACATACTACATCGTCTTAAGCGAAGTTGTATTTCTACGTGAATTCGTGGAGTTCATACATGCGCGAGAAGAAACGGGCCGCGCGGCCGAAATGAAACCTTCGTAAGTTTTTATTGATGATTCATTTCAAATAATTCTTTTCATAGAAAACATATTTGTATCTTTCTGAACAACTTTTCCGCTGGAATTTTTTTGTTCCTCGAAATTCGCTCGACTCCCTATGAGTTTGAAGATATGAATGCAGGATTTATGCAATGTCTCAGGTAAAAATCCAAAACTCTTGTTTGAACCAAAATCTTCATATGTTGTTTAATTTTCCACTCGTAGAACATCATGAAAAGTATTTCCTGAAAATTGTACTAAAAAAATCCAAGAAATGACTGAATCACGGCGAGTTCAAGACAAAAAAGAAAAATAAATTTTTTTTTTTTAAACGTATTTTTTCAGTTTATTTCCAAAACAGCAAATTCTGTTACGGAAAATATTTTTTTCCGAAAAAACAGGTAATTTTCCCTAATCATCGGAATAAGTGGGCACTATTTCAGAAAAAATCGAGGATAATTCGAAAATGTTGGGGCATGAGCAAAATCATATGAAAATGGAAAGTTTTATTGTACTTCCATAGGAAATATTTCCTAATATTTTCACGCTTCAGGCGGAAATTTTCACTTTTAGTAGCAAAAAGGTCTCCCGTAAAAGTAAGTCATTTTCCCCAAACAGCCTGATAAATTAAGGAAGTTGTAGAGAATGTTCTGTAGAAGTTAGATAATGTTACTACCATTTTGACCGTAAGCTACAGCCGGAGGGACTTAGTTCACTTTGTACTTTTTGGATGTTACTTGATTATTTTCGGTTTTAACACGAGACATTGCGGTTTAAGAAACAACGTCGACATAGTACTCGCAGGAACGTGAAGACGATTATTAAAAATGATTTTGGGGTTTATATAATTATGGTTTCTATGGTAAGGTTAGAGAGGAACTTTTGTATTTGGCACATACTAACTTTTGTTTCAAGCACGTGCGTACTTCTGTATATTCGTCACGTACGAACTTCTGTATTCAGCACGTACGATTCTTACGTATTCGTCACATACTATCTCCTCAATGTTCATGTATAATCATCAATTGAATTAAGTGAGTGAACATAGTCCCTTCTGTATTGAATATCTTTGATTATTGATCGGTTATTGTGTATCGATAGACGAATAGTGTCACCGTCCTTCTTTTGCTCTTTCATGAACTGGTTCTTCATCCTAGAAAATAAATGCAGACACGTTTAGTAACCTGTTTGCAACCATTTGATTACATTAGTCCTTCTTATTCACTTAAACATTCGGTTAAACTTGATTTTGTGTTTATCTTTTAGTCGATATGTAATTCAATTATATCCCAGCAGGTGGGTGTCACACTTAGTCTTACAGCAAATCGGGTCCTTTTCTCAATTCATCCCTTTCACGATAGAGACAGCGCCAAATTCGCGCCAAGTATTCAGACATTGATTATATGCATAAGAAGACAGAACAAAGACTCTTTTATTCAATAACTGAGATTAGGGTTTTTAAATCAGAATACTGAGAGAGTCTTGGTATTTTTTGAGAATGCGAACTGACTCTTGAGAACTCAGCACTTTGGAATGTATTGTATCAACTTTTATGATTTTGTTATTCATAGAACTTTGTCGATTACTTTTCATTTTTTGGTGATTGCTTTTCAGCGCTAGAAACAATTTGAATAATGTAATCTGTGATTCTTGGTGTGAATGGAAATAATGAGGATTTTGTTATGATTTCATTATGCCTAAGTTAGAATTGAAGAGTTTCGGGGAAAACAAACATATAAATTCTGGTCTTTAATATCGTTTCGACACTTTTCATCAGATAGCTACGCTGTTCATTTTTACTACATTTATTTATCTGCGCGTTTTCATATTGAAGCATGAAATCAGATTTCACTTTAAAATTGGGGAAACGTGTTTGATGGAATTTTTTCAGGAAGCTAACTGGGTCACCTTTTATGGGCTTTACGTCATAGAATGAGTAAGGGCTAGATCATGGGTTTGACTAGTGTGGGATAAAAGCTAGAGATTTCATGGGATGGAAAAATGAAAGTATGTTAAAGTAGAGTTGCCAGGGTGATCCGCTGACCTCTGCGTTGTCCGGAAGGCCCGAACACGGCATCGATTTTTGAACCAGGTTTTGATCATCCCGCAACGCGAGAATTTAACCTCATTGCTTTCAATTTTGGGCAACGCTTTTGGGCTTGTAATATTTTTTGAGTTTAACCTTTAAGTAAATCTCAGTGTGAATCAGACTTCTCTCTGTTCAGTTTTCTTTAACTTTCCTGATTTCTCATAGTTAAGAGTAAATAAAGATAATTTTTCCAAACTCAATTCTAAAGATGTCTCCACGATAATTAAATCGCCGATTTCATCAAATTGGACTTTGTTGGTTTTCGCCAATATTTCATCTCAATAAGGCGAGTTCCAGCTCCTTGTAGTTGACAACCGGACTTTCATCGCGGAGTGCGTGAGGACTATTTTTAGGAGAATTCAAGTACGAGAATTTGAATTTGCCGCGAAAACAACCACTAGACTATACAGGTTTTATGCATAAAAGGCTTCTTTTTGTTGATGCCATTGAAAGAAGAATTAAATCGATGTCTGCCATTTGACTGTTTGAATTCTCCATCAGGCATATCAAATTCTTCTGGTTGACAAGGACCTGCTAATAAAGGAGCCCTAATTTCTTCCTCGTTCAGTGGACTACATTTTTCGTAGAGACCTTTAGCGTTCTCAAATTTAGATGCGACTGGCAGTGGTTCCCTTTCCTCCACAGTTTTTGTCTTTGATCCCATTTCTTCTGATATTTGTTTCCTCGTTTCAACAATGAAAGATGCAAAACCTATAGGTTCATTCTATTGAAGTTCAACATTGGCATCCTTTTTTTTATCTGATTTCTTGATCAAAGTATTATCATTCACTATTGACTCACCCTAAACGGTACCCTTGTGAAAATAAAGACCGAGAAAAGACTACAGTAAGCAGGCATAGACGTTGGTTTCAAAGCGGCCTCAGACAGTCATATTCTGGTCCCCAGAAGACCACGTTTTATTTGCCCCTCGTCCTACCCAGAGAGTCTGTAGATACCAAGCTATGTGTCAGACAGAGAGAGTAGTAGGTGGATAAAAGAAGGAGGAAGAAGGATTCCGATTCCTATCCGCAATCGGAGCCTGTAACTAAACCATTTAATTTTCTTAATTTACCTATTATTAAAATTGATCGATTGTTTGAAATTGCCAATTATTTTTGATAACACTTTTTTATTATTATTACTCTTTATTGTTGAAATTGTTTCATGATTATTGTTTATAAATGAAAAGTATTTCATTTCATTAATTTCGGTCCCTATCCGTGATCGAAATGTCTATTGTCAACATAAATCGAAGAACAGTTTCAAGAAACTTCTCACTAAGTTTATTGGTCTCGTGTCAACAAACTTCAAATTTAAAAAAAACTGTCACAAAGATATGTTGCAACATATAGTGAAAATTTAACAAAAAACTGAGAAAGTTGTTGATAGTTTGTCAACAAACATGAAAGGACAATAATGTTAAGTCTTCCAAAGTTTCTTGCTCTATTGTCAACAAACATCAAATGAAAATAATAAAAGATTTCTCAGCAAGTTTCTCGCCCGTCACAAAGTTTCATGTCTTTGGTCAAATTTTCGTGGTCTTTAGTCAACAAACATCAAATGACAATAATAAAAAACCTCTCACATAGTCTATTGGTCCTTTGTCAACAAACATCAAATGGCAATAATAAAAAGCTTTACTTCAAGCTTCCTGGTCTTTTGTCATAAACATCAAATAACAATAATATAAAACCTCTCACTAATTCTTGCTCTATTGTCAATAAAAATCAAATGACAGTAATAAAAAACCTCTCATCTACTTTATTGGTCCTTTGTCAACAAACATGAAATGGCAATAATAAGAAAACTTTTACCAAGTTTCTTGGTCTTTTGTCAACAAACATCAAATGACAATCATAAGAGATTTCTCAGCAAGTTTCTCTTTCTCTTTTCAACAAACATCGGATGAAAATGATAAATAACTTCTCACAAAGTTTTATGTTTTTTGTCAAATTATCGCGATATATTGCAGAACATTGCGAAGATTTGACAAAAGACTAAGAAAGTAGTTGAGAGGTTGTTAACAAGCATCAAATGATAATGATAAAAAACCTCGAACAAAGTGTCTTGCTCTTTGTCAACAATCATCGAATGAAAATAATAAATAACTTCTCACAAAGTTTTAAGTCTTTTGTCAAATTATCGCGATATGTTGCAGCATATAGCGATGATTTGACAAAAAACTAAGAAAGTAGTTGAGAGGTTTTCAACAAGCATCAAATGACAATAATGAAAGATTTTTCAGCAAGCTATTCGTTCTTTTGTCGACGAACATCAAATGATAATAATAAACAACCTCTCTCCGAAGAACCTGAGGAGAGGTTGTCAATAAACATGAAACGATAGTGATAAAAATCCTCGAACAAAGTTTCTTTGTCTTTTTTGAACAAGCACCAAATGACTATAATAAACGTAGGTCGTCGTTAGAAAGAAGTCAGATGAGACAATAATAAAATCATGGTTTTGGGTGTTCTATGATGATAAGACCATGATTTTATGATTTTCTTATCTGACTTTGTCTTTTTCTTCTTTATCTCCATTCTACTCATTAAATTATCTGAAAGCGTCAAAATATTACGTATCAAACCATGCTGAAACATATCCACATGCAAGGTCAGTAAAGAAAGCAAAAGATTTCTCGAACGTTCACCTTGAGTGGTCACTGGTCAGGGATCTGAAAAGAGAGAGGAAGCAGGAACACTAGGACTCGATTCGTGCACTTGCATAGGTCGAGACCTCGTGCATTGTGCATATCTGTAATTTAATTGTGTATACGTGTATGTACATTGTCGGTCTAGTGCACAATGATAATAAGTGGAAGACCCTATTCATCGATTACTCCTGGGCATCTAATTCTCAATACATTCTCGAAGCTAAGGTCAACTAAGTACCTTCTTCCTCATGCACGCTTTCTTCCTACATGACAAACAAATTTTACATAATTGGAGTCTAGCGAAGGGTTAAACACTAGCAATTTTGATCTATACCTGAATTTTTATTTATTTATTTGAAGTAATTCAAAAGTAATCGGAGAAATTCAAAAGAATATAAAGAAATCAAACTTTAAAATTATTCAGGTGAATCAAAAAGAATTCAGAAACACCTACATTTAGTAGTGGTCCACCACTCAGAATGTATCTTAAAACTCAATTTGGTTTCAATATTGTGCCCCCATCAATTTAAATGCATTTCCTTTATTCAATATATTTTTTAATCCGTAGCATCATTTTTTGAAAGATAATGAATACCAGTGTAGATTAAGGAATACTTTATTAGTTTAGTAAATTGAAGAAAAAACGGAACAAAAAAACAATCAAGAGCAATTTTTCAATCAACGAACAATGTTAATTGGTAATTGGTAGGAAGTATGGGGACATCGTTACACTACATTGATTGCGAGTGACCTTCGCTTCGGTTCCGAACCAACAGATGGCGAGAGTGGTATCTGGTTAGTAGCATGGAATTAAGGACTTTTTTGAATCTATAAATTTTTTTAGTGAATGTTTATCAGGGCGGTGTAGGAAAGGCCTACTATAACACGAATGAATTACCAAAAAAGTTCTGCTTAAATAGGACTGAAATACCAAAAAAGTTCAAAATACGTTCTGTTTCAGCTGGACTTTTTTATGGGAAAAGTACTCGAAAAGTTACACCTTTTTTCGACAATCCTTGATTCATTTTTGGAACAATGTTATTGAAAAGTCCTACTTACATTTTTTTGTTGAAATTTCTATAATCCTTAATGCATTCACGAATCAAAAGTGCTAGAAAAGTTTTACTTTTTTTCAGTTTCTATAATTCTTGAAAACATTTATGAGACAAAAGCAGTAGAAAAGTCCCAATTCATTTTTCTTGAAATTTTCACAAGTTTTAATTCATTTTTAGGAGAAAAGTATAGCAAAAGTCTCACTTCTTTTGTTTTGAAAGTTTTACAAGTGTTCCAAAAAAGTTCTTCAAAAGGAAGTATTCTTTAGAACATTTTGGTTTACTTTTATTTACTTCTATTTCAGTAGGAGCTTTTCAAAACGTTAATCGCACAAATACATTCGAAAGTTTAGAAGAAAATAAAACAGTACATTTCTTGTACATTTTTCCCAATTTGCAGCCTTATAAAATTTCAAAAAAAGTTAGTACTTTAGTACTGACTTGTCTCGCACTCTATACTTCAGTAGGACATCATTAAGTGAAGCAGGAAGTGCTTTCATTGGACTTTGCTAAACTATTGAAGATAAACGTAATTTACTCATTTTTCTCCATTCTGTAAAAGGATTGGTGGAATAGAAAGTGCTTTTATTGGACTTTCTGAAATTTTTTAAGAAAAATGTACTTTTATTGAAATCTGCAAAATTTTGAAGGATGGAGACAATGTACTTATTTTGATCTATTATTCATGAATATTATTGGAGGATGGACTACTTTTATCGAGCTTTGTGAACATTTTCAAGATGGACATAATTTACACAATTTTTCTTGTTTTTTTGAGAGGATTGGTCGAGGAGAAAGTACTTTTATTGTAACCTGCGAAGTTTTTGAGGATGGACACGATTTATCAAATTTTTCTCTCCTTTCAAAAAATATTAATGGAGAAAAAATACTTTTAGTGGACATTGCAAAGCTCTTGTAGGAGGACATAATTTACTTAATTTTTCTCGATTTGTCAAAAGCATTAGTGAAGGAGAAAATGCTCTTATTAGACTTTACGGAATTTCAGAAGATGGGCACAATTTACTTAAATTTTCTCGAATCTTCAAAAGAATTTTCTTTAAAATATTTACTTCTAGTGGATTTTGCGAAATTTTTAAAAATGGACATAATTCAAGATGATTTTAAGAGAACTTTACTTTGATCGGAAAATGCTAAATTTTTTAGGATGGACACAATTTATTCAATTTTTCTCTCTTTTGAAAGAATATGAGTGGAGGAAAAAGTACTTTTATTGGACTTCATAAAATTTCTGAAGATGGACATAATATACTCAATTCGTATCGCTTTTTCAAGAAGATGGTTACTTTAATTGGAATCTGCGGAATTTTTTAGGATGGACACAATTTATTCAATTTTTCTCGATTTTTCAAAAGAATTTTTGAAGAAATATTTATTTCCAATGGACTTTGTAAAATTTTTGAAAATGAACATAATTCAAGAGGATTTGGAAAAAAATGTACTTTTACTGAAATCTGCGAAATGTTTTAGGATGGAAACAATTCATTCAATTTTTCTCGATTTTTCAAAAGAATTTTTGAAAGAATATTTACTTTCATTGGGCTTTGCGAAATTTTTGAAAATGGACATAATTCAAGAGGATTTGGAGAAAAATGTACTTGTATTGGAATCTGCGAAATTTTTTTAGAACAGACATAATTTACACAATTTTTCTCGCTTCTTTAAGAGGATAGGTGGAGGAGAAAGAACTTTTATTGGAATCTGCGAAATTCTTAAGGATGGACACAATTTATTCAATTTTTCTCCCTCTTAAAAGAATGTTAGTTAGGGAAAAAGTACCTTTTCGGAATTAGCGGAATTTATGAAGAAGAACCCAAGTTACTCAATATTTTCTTGCTTTTTCAGAAGGATCGCTGAAGAAAAAGTACTTTTTTGGACTTTGAAAACGTTTCAAAGACAGACATAATTTACTCAATTTTCTCGCTTTTTCAAGAGAAGTGGTGGAGGAAAAATTCCTTTTAATGGACATTGCGAAATTATTGAAGATGGACAAACTTAACTGCATTTTTATCTATTTACAAGAGAATTCATGGAGAAGAAAGTCTCTTATTGAACTTAGTGGAAATTTTAAAGATGAACGTTATTGACTCATCCTTTCTTCATTTTTAGAACGAATTTATGAAGAAAAATTTACTTTCATTGGTCTTTGTGAAATTTTTGAAGATGGACGTAATTCACTCAATTTGTCTCGATTTTTTGAGAGCATTTGTGGAGAAGAATATACTTTTTAGTGAAAGTTATACAATTTCAATAGAAGAGTGTCAAGAAATGTATTCAAAAATATTGAAAATATTGAAAAATACAAAAAAAATGGGTCCTTTACATTACCAAGTCTAAGTCGTTAGTCCTGAAGCAAGTTGAAACTGATATATTAAACTTACTCATGGAGTTGCATCTTCAAAATATTAAAGATCATGCTTTCTCTTTTATTGAAAACATCTGATTAGGTTTGCTATCCATATCCTTGTAGTTTTTAATCAAATTAGAAGAAAAGGAAGAAATCAGGACAAATTACTCAATTTTTCGAAATTTTTTATAAAAGCGTTAGAGGCATTCTCCAAAATAGATATCAATGCTAGAAATGAGAGTATTTCTTAAAGTTATTTTTAATTCCTTATGAATCTGGATAATAGAATTCAATTAGGATTTTAAAATTAATCCCTACGTTTACATTTGCTAATTGAATTATAAGCGTGACTCGAATGTTGTGATGTGCACATGAGCAGATATATGTATTTATAATGTAGGCTTGCATATGTAGACACTCCACCGGTTGTTGCTAGCTAAACATTCCATTTTCTTTGACACTGATTTCAACAAGACTTGTTTTAATAAATTTAGATAGTCACCTAGTGCCTACCATATGTTACCTATTTATACACCTAGCAAAACCACTTTCTTCATTTGCCTTTTGCAAAAACCTTTAACAGTACTTTTCAAAGTTTATCTTAAGCAAAAACGTTAAAAACCGCGAATTATTGCTTTCAGAATTATTATAGTATCTTGATAATTATTGCAGAGTATCAACTCCTGGCTCATCTCATTTAGAACCGGTACTAATGATCTAGTGACCATTTCTTCTGATAATCTATCTTGTAGTTTACTCCTCAGATTTCCTTATAATTAATCTGACGTTTATGCTTCTTTCGGTTAGCTTAAGTACTCTACAAATGTCAGCATTTCCTGCAGGTTCCAGTTTGTACAACTCAACTGAAAAAAAGTAATTACACTCTACAACATTTGGAATCAAGGATTTCTTTCATGCATGAATTTTTTTAATGTGACATAAGTACCAGAAAAGTCTCACATTATTTTTGTTGTTTAAATTTCTAAAATCTTTAATTCATTTACGGGATAATATTGCTACAGAAGTTCAACTTAATTTTTTAAAAGATGTTTATAAGTACTCGTGGGATTTTTATTGGAAAAAGGTCCTGCTGAAATAGGACTGAAGTACCAAGAAAGTTCGAAATGTCCTGTTTCACCTGGACTCTCTTATGGAAAAAGTAATAGAAGAGTCACACCCTTCTTTCAATTTGTACAATTCTTAATTCGTTTATGAGACAAAAGCAGAAGAAAACTTTCACCTCATTTTTCTTAACATTTTCGCAAGTTCTATTAAGCGAACACTTTTTGAAATTTTGAAAAAAAAATGGTACATTTCTCGTACTTTTTTGTCTATATTTGCAGCTTGAAGTAGTTTCAAGAAAAATTGATACTTTAGTACTGTTTGTCTCATAACCGATATTCTAGTGGAACCTTATGAGAAGTAAGCGGCCATAAATGTATTAGTTCATTTTTTGGTTTACGAGAAATTTAGGAAAATTTTGCATCCCAGAAGCAACTTTATGAAATTTTAAAAATAATCATATGTTTGAAAGCAATTAAAATTGTTTTATAGAACCCTGAGGTTTTTAAAATTTCCAAAAGTTATTTCTTAGATGAAAAATTTGCCTAAATTTCTCGAAAAATGAAAAATGGACTTATGCATTTATGGCCTCACTTCTCATTTGTGATCTTATTGGGCTTTCATTGAAACTTTTTTTCAAACAGGTGTTTTTTAAATAAAAAAAAGACATCTTCTCATTGGATTTCTGCTTTTCTGCAAGTATTTTCCCTCCAAGCCAAGCGAATAGGAAATGTAGGAGTTGTAGGCAGGCCCAGGCAGCTCGGACGTTCTCGATCAACGATCAATCGTGAAGCAGGCCGCGATTATTTCACGTCACTTTAATTAGCACGCGGCGCCGGTGCGCCCGATAAAACTCAACGGAGAAGCAGCTAGGGCCTATCTCACGGGAATCTGATTTATGGCGAGTGACCAGCGTGCAAGGGTCATGAGCCTCCTTCTCGTACATACACAAGTACCTTTACCGTGACAACTACAGAAAATGTCGTCAACTGACATATCTCTAAACGTATTCTCATGTTCAAATAGTATTCTACACCATAGGGTGTAGGTCACTGTGGGCACCATAAACGTTGCGACAAGATAATTTTGAATCAATGTCTCCGAGGCATGTTTATGATCAAAGGGAGAAATACTGGAGCTGAAAATATAAACGTTAGAGTGATTTCGGGAAGTTATGGAAAGTTTGAGAAAGTTATGGACATTTAAGAAAGAATGCAAATGCTTTAAACTTTTGGAAACTTGTGGGGATGTGAGATAAGAAAGATAGAGACTGAACTCAAATTTTTTTCAGGAGTAGATAATGAATAAGATGGAATATGTATCTCCTAGATTATTATGGGTTAAAATGTAAGTATGAATGTAAAAGATACCTTCTAGGACACTTTTAATGATATTACATGTACTTGCTATCCTGAGGAAAGAATCATTCTACTCTGAGATAAGAATGGCTGGGCTGGTGTGCAACGCGAAGGTACCGACAGGTACTTGGTAACTTCGGAGATCCGAAAACAAATGGTAGCGGGAAGAAATTGATTAGTTTATGCTTGGAAAAAGCTTTTCCATTACTTGATTACTTGATTTTTTGTTACTTCATTACTTTTTCAATTTTTGGTTCAGACATGAAATGATCCATATTTATACTTGCTTTAGAGGTGAATGTCATAGTATGATTGACTTTATTGTATCGAATAAAAGACCGAGAGGGCTAGTAAGAGAAACAAAGGTTATGAAAGATTCTGAATGTGGAAAGGATCACTACTTCATACTCTCAAAAATGAACCTGAGTCAAGGATGGAGGATAGAGAATTTGTAGAAACTAGTGCTGAAAATAGTACGTCGTGAAAAGCTGAACAATTATTCAGGTCATCATAAAGGAGACTGAAAGACAGAATTAGTCAATAAAAATGTAGAAGATGCGTGGGTAATATTACGGGATAGCATCTTCAAGAGTGCATCTAAAGTGTGCGGTACTGCGACTGTAGGAAAAAGAACTGGAGATGCTTAGTGGAATGATGAAATCAGCGTAGCTGTTAACGAGAAAAAGCAACCGTAGTGAAGAAAGCTAAATATTGAAGGTCTTAGCAATGAGGAGAGGATTAGGCTAGAAAATGATTATAGGGATAAAAACAAAAAAGCAAGGATACTGGTCAAAGAAAGCAAAAATAAAATCAGAGAAAAAGAAAGTTTGAAAAATTCAAAATGATTTTGAAGGAAATAAGAGATAATTTTGAAAATGGGTTAAGAAAATTAGAAAAGGAAGTACTAGCACTGATTTAGTCGGAATTAAGAATGCTGATGATGGAATCTTACGGGTACGGACAAAGTGAAAGATTGTGTTAGTGATTTTTTAAAGAGATTGTATGGAGGTCCAACAGAAAAAACAAAGTGTGACTTACACACTGATTCCAAGGTACCGTTCACCTGCAACAAAAATTATCCTTGGTAGTGCGAATGCTACACTGTAACAAGCGAATTTCTTAATTATCCCATGTCTGAAGGTAATGTTTCCCTCGGATGTAGGGAATGAAGTGCCGAACACTTGAAGTACGAAATGAAAAATAAAACAAACAAAGCAACCAGACATTTCATATCCCAAGCCCAAAAGATATTTGAATCACTACCAACGTATTGTGAGCACTGTTATAATTTTACCTGTAACGAAATGTATCCCCAAGTTGCTACTGGGCAAGCTATGATGCATAACAACTGTGAAACAGATAAGGATGCGTTTGACAATCCCGTTGTAGGCGGCGAAAGGAGAATCGATAACCGCGACATTATATCCGCAATTCAGAAACTAATGAATGGTGAGACTACTGCCGTGTATAGTGAAGATACCTCCTGGATGTTCAATATATGCATGGACAAATTATTTAAAATAGCTTTCTCATACGAAGAAGATGTTGACCTCGGGACAGTGAAATTGCGTAAACTGACGTTTGCAGATGATAAGATTGTTACGGCAGAAGCAGTCGATGATTTGCAGAGAATGATGAGTAGACTGGACACCAGCATGAAGAGTAATGTTTTTAAGATGAACGTGAATGAAACAAAAATTATTGTATTTGAAATTAGAGATAAGAAAACAGACTGACACATTACCTCGAACGAAGAGAGGATAGAACAAGCTGATAATTTCGTGTATCTTGGAAGTTAATTTACTGCTGATGGAAAGATAGATGCAGAGATAGATATTTATTACTATGACGAATATTTTGAAATCAAATAACGATTTATCGTTAAATGCTCACCTGGGTGGATGATTTGAATTTGAATTTTTTTTTTATTTACCGAAGAATCTGAAACTGAAGATCATAAATATTTGGAGAGGTAGGATATAAATTATTGAACGGTGGTCCTTCCTTCGGCAAAGCTCAATTCTGACGTGCCATACGGATCTGAAGACTTGGGAACCTTTCAGAATAGTCGTTGGAGTGAAACTGTGAGAAGAGGTTGAGACTTGAGACTACTGCCTTTGGATTTATGCGATTCTACGATTTATAAAAGGAAAGGTGGGTACCGAGCACCTCCATCTTGTCTTCTTAGTTTATATACAGATGTAGTATGCACGCAAACATACATATTGCCACAATATATGGGTTCTCCTGAACGGGATAATTACAGACCTCTCTTAGGATGGATGTGTGTCGGCTGTCGGGCGAGTCCGCGTTATCTTCTTTATACCCGCCTACCAGAGTATCGCTCCGACTTTATTCCTCATTGTCCAAATCTAAAGAACTATCAGCCGACCGACCGAAAAGTAGAAATTCTGATAAAGAGAACATTTAGGGAATATTTGTTGATTTACATCTTCTTCTTCGTTAAAGTCTCATTACAATTTATTTTTCTAGAATAAAAAAAGTAGCGGGAAGTTACTGAAGTTTCCTGAAGTAGCTAAAATATCCTGAAGTTACTGAACTATCATAACAGAATTAACTTGATATCTCCTGAACTTAATTGACTTCTTTAAATTATGTCAAGTCTTTGAACTATCCTGAAATAATTGAAAGTTACTGAATTCTACAGAAGTAGCTAAAATATTCTAAAGTTTCTTAATTATCCTGAAGTCCCTAATGAGTCCTGAAGTCATTGAAGTATCCAGAAATAACTCAATTATCCTAAGGTCTCTTGTAGTTTGTTGAATTCAGCTAATTCCTTATGATATTCTGAAGTAATTGGAAGTTACTGAAGTCTCCAGAAGTAGCTTAAATATTCTGAAGATTCTCAATTATCCTAAAGTACCTTAACTATTCTCAAGTTACTGAATCATCAAGAAATAACTCCAGTATCCAGAATTAACGCGAGACATCCCAAAGTTAGATGCTTTCTTTGACATATCCTGAAATAATCGGAAGGTATTGAAGTCTTCTGAAGTTGCGAAAATATCCTCAGGTTTCTTAGTTATCCTAAAGTCCTTCATCTATTCCGAAGCCACTGAAATAATCAGAAATAACTTGAGTATAAAAAATTAACCCAAAATCTCCTGAAGTTAGATGATTTCTTTGAAATATCCTGAAATAATCAGAGGTTACTAAAGTCTCATAAGATAGCCAAAATATTCTGAAGTTTCCTAATTATCCTGTAGTTTCCTAAACTATCCTGAAGACACTGAACTATCCAGAATCAGTCCAAAATCTCTTAAAGTTAGATGATGTCTTCGGAATATCCTGAAATAATCTGTACTGCTGAAGTCTCCTTGAGTAGCTAAAATATCCTGAAGTCTCTCAATCATCCTAAAGTACCCGAACTATCCTTAAGTCACTGAACTATCAACGAATTACTCAAATGTCCAAGATTAACCAGAAATCTGTTGAAATCAGATGATTTCTCTGAAATATCTTTTGAAATGATCGGAAGGTACTGAAATCTCCCGAAGTAGCTAAAATAGCCTGAAAATTGCGAATCATCCTAAACTTCCCTAATTATCCTAAAGGCACCGAACTAATTAGAAATAACTCAGCTATTCAGATTTTATCCGAAATCTTCTAAAGTTAGATGATTTTTTCGGAATATCCTGAAATAATCCGAAGTTACTGAAGTCACCTGAAGTAGATGTAATATCCTGAAGTTTCTGAATTATATTGAAGTCTCTGACCTGTACTTAAGTAACTAAATTATTCTGGAGTCGTTCGGAATTTCCGTAAGTCGGCTGATTTTTATGAAATAAAATTACTGATAATAAAATTACTGATAAAATTACTGATAAATTACTGATAATATAGTTAATCATTTAAATTATGAGTCGATAACTGCACATGCAAATTAACCAATTGATCAGGGATAAGCGATAATTTTCAGGAAAATAAAAAGACAAGCTTATTCGTTCTCGTGATAAATCTCTCGTTTCCTGTAACAAGCTTCCAATCCAATCTCACATTCTTAACTCAGCCAATAAAGTGTTACTATCCCTATTGCAATTCGTTATGACAAAATGAGAAAATCAATTATTATCGTTATTTGAATGAATTCTTTGTATCGTTTGAGTTCTTAAAACTTAAAATGAATTAAACGTGAAGAGCGCAGGAAGAGAACTGGCCAGATAAGGCTTATCACCAATATTTATTGTAATTTCTTTGAAATATCCTGAAATAATAAGAACTTACTGGAGTCCTCTAAAGTATCTAAAATATCCTGAAGTTTCTTACCTATCCTAACGTAAGTCAATATCCTGAAGTTACTCGGAATTTCTCTAGGTCAGCTGATTTTTTTCAATATCCTGAACTCCCTGAACTGTTCTGGAGTCCCTGACCAATCCTGAAGTCAATATCCTGAAGTCCCTCGAAATTTCCTAGAGTGAGCTAATTCATTTAATATATGCAGTTCTTGAAATACCCTAAGCTCACTGAATTATTCTGGAGTCACTAATGTTACTCGAGTATCATGAGATCATTTGAAACTTCCTTGAATCAGCTAATTTCGTGGAATTATCTTGAAAGAATCTAAATTCACTGAATTCTCTTGAAGTAGCTGAACTATCCTAAAGCCCTTGACCTATCCTGAAGACCCTGACCAATCTTGACGTAACTCAGTATCCTGATGCCACTCGAAAATTCCTTAAGTCAGTTGATTTCTTTAGAATATCCTGAAATTATTCTAAGGTTACGAAAGGCTTCTGGAATAGCTGAAATTTCTTAAAGCTTCTGAATTACCCTCTAGTCCTTGGCCTATCCTGAAGTAATTCAAGTATCTTGAAGTTACTCAAAATTTCCTGAAATCAACTGATTTCTTTGAATTATCCTAAAACACTCTAAAGTTACTAAAGTATCTCAAAGTAGCTAAACTACCCTGCAGTCCTTGACCTATCCTGAAGAATCTGCCAATACTAAAGTAACTCAATATCCTGAAGTCACTCGAAATATCCTTAAATCGGTTGACTTCTTCAAATTATCCTGAAATAATCTGAAGTTTTTGAAGTCCCTTGAAGTAACTGAAATTTCCCGAAGCTTTTCAATTATGCTGAAGTATCTGACTTATCCTGAAGTAATTCAAGTATCCTGAAGTGGCTAAACTATTCTAAAGTCCTTGACCTATCCTGAAGACTCTAGCCAATCCTGAAGTAGCTCAATATTCTGAAGTCACTCGAAATTTCGTCAAGTCAGCTGATCCCTTTGACATATCCTGAAATTTCCTGAAGTTTTTCAATTATCCTGAAGTACCTGACCTATCCTAAAGTAATTCAAGTATCCTGAATTCACTCGAAATTTCTTGAAATCAACTGATTCCCTTAAAATAATCTGAAATAATCTGAGGCTCCAGAAGTCTCCACTAATTACTAATCATGTAGTCAATCAACAAAATAATGAGCCTTTAGTCAGCATATGCGAATTATCCAATTAATCAAAGATAAGCGATAATTTTCGAGGAGATAAAAATACAGTTTTAATCGTTTTCCTTATAAATCTCTCGTTTCCTATAACAAGGTTCTTAACTCATCCAATAAAGCGCAACTATCACTGTTTTTATAATTGCTTTGCAAGCAGAATCAAGAGTGATTATTTATATTTATTAACGGAATATCTCTCTATTGCAATTCTTTCTCAATATGTTAGATAAAGTGCTGAATTAATATAAGAATAATTTAAGGAAATAATTGTTAGAATGAAAATTGGTTAACAAATCACTTAACGATTGGAAAGGGATGGTTTTAAATGAACATACTTGAATGAGGATAGTGGTGTGATAAAATAAGAGAGTCAAATATTATCGTCTTTCAAATGAACTTGGTATCGTTTGAGTTCTTAAAAATTGAAGTGAATTAAACGTGAAGAGCGCAGGAAGAGAACTAGCTGGATAAAGCAAAGGGCGTATCACCGATTTATTATACGCCGACGATTAGCCGTCTAGCGATCATGCGATTGGGCGCGATAAAGAAGAGTTATCGATTCCCACATTGACATGTTATATCTCCCAGATGAGCTCGAAATCGCGAAAGATGATGGTGGGCGGTAAGTTGAAAAAAAGGAATAGACTAAAGTGGGCTTGGTTAAATAATAAATAACAACACGCACTTCTAGCCCTTAAGAAAAAGAAAAAATGTATGGTTCTAAACGGGATCATTGTCTACTTGAAAGATTGGAATTTGAAAGATAATGTCAGTTGATTCCTCTAATATCTCCTTAAATAATAAGTTAATGAATTTTCCTGAAGTCACTAATCTTCTTCAATTTTAAAATTTGAGAAATTCAAATGAAATGAAATTAGAATTTAAGTTTCTCCCCAACGTGGAACATTCAAATTTAGCTACGAAATTCCTGGAAATTAAAAAAAGCATGAATCCGGTGTCTCCATTCAAATTAAAAGAACACGACAATAAATAAAGTCTCGTTGTTTTCATTTTGCGTTTTTTCAATCAAAATGATGCATTAATTTACAACCAAGAAGATTTAGTTTCTACAAAAAAAACTAATTTTTCACCAAATAGTCGAATTTTCCACTAAAAAATGTAAATTTTTATACTAAAAAGGATGGATTTTGAAGAAATGGTGCATTCTCCAACTAAAAAGATGAATTTTCAACCAAGAAGATTAGTTTTCTACCAAAAAAAACGAATTTTCAAAAAAAATAATGAATTTTTAACCAAACAGTTGCATTTTCAAGCCAAAAACATGAATTTACTACAAAACGGTTAAATTTTCAACGAAAAAGTAAGTCCATTTTTGACCAAATAATTTGATATTTAACCCAAAAAGAAAAATTTCCAACGAAACAGTTGCAGCTTCAACTAAAAAGAATCCCTTTTTTGGGCAAATTGTTGATTTTTTAACCAAAAAGATGAACTTTCAATGAATGAGCTTAATTTTCAACAAAATAGATGAATTTGCGAACATATAGTTCAATTTTCAACTCAAAACGATGAATTTTTAACGAGAAATATAAAAGTTGAATTTACAGTTCAAAAATAGTCTTGAACAAAACGAAACGAATTTTCAACAAAATAGTTAAGTTGTCAACCAAAGAGATAAGCTGTGGAAGGCAATGATAAATCTGCAAACAAAAAAATGAATTTTTAACAAAGTAATTTAACTTTCAACCAAAAAAAAAGTGAATTCTCAACAAAAAATATAATAGTTGTTAATTAACCCAGAAAAACGAATTAAACAGTTGAATATGTTCAAGTTTATCCATTATCCTGAAGTCAGCTGAATTCTTTGAAATGTCCTGAAATAATATGAAGTTACAGAAGTCTCCTAAAGGAGCTAAAATATCCTGAAGTTACTAAAATATCCTGAAGCTACTAAAGTCTCCTGAAGTCACTCGAAATTTCCTTAAGTCATCTGATTTCTTTTAAATATTCTAAAATAATCGAAAGTTACTGAAGTCTCCTGAAGTAGCTTAAATATCCTGAAGTTACTAAGGTCTCCTGAAGTCACTCGAAATTTCCTTAAGTCATCTGATTTCTTTTAAGTATTCTAAAATAATCGACAGTTACTGAAGTTTCCTGAAGTAGCTAGAATATCCTGAAGTCACTGGAGTCTACTCAAATCACTCGAAATTTCCTGACACCAGCTCATTTATTTGCAGTGTCCTGAAACAATCTGAAGTTACTAAAGTCTACTGAAGTTTCTAAAGTATCCTAATGTTAGTGAATTCTCCTGAAGTTGCTCAAACATCCTGAAACTTCTGAAGTATCCTGAAGTCCCTGAACATCTTGAAATACCCAAAGTATCCAGAATTAACTCGAAATCTCATGAAGTTTGTTGATTTCTTTGAAATGTCCTGAAATGATCGAAAGTTACTAAAGTCTCCCAAAGTAGCTAAAATATCCTGTAATCCTTGAACTATCCTGAAGTATCTTAAGTATTCTGAAGTCCCTGATCTATGCTGAAGTGATTCGAAATCTCCTGAAGTTAGATAACTTCTTTGAAATGTCCTAAATTAATCTGAACTTACAAGAGTCTACTGAAGTCTCTGAAGTATCCTGAAGTTATTGAAGTCTTTTGAAGTAGCTAAAAAATCCTCAAATCCGTGAAATAACCTGAAGTAACTCAAGTATTCTCAAGTCCCTGACCCATCCAGAAGTAATTTGAAATCTCCTGAGTCACTCGAAATTTCCTGAAGCCATCTGATTCTTTGAAATATTCTAAAATAATCGGAAGTTACTGAAGTCTCCTGAAGAGACTGAAAATTTCCTGAAATCAGCTCACATCTTCGAAATGTCCTATAACAATCGAAAGTTACTGAAGTCTCCTAAAGTATCTAAAATATCCTGAAGTTACTGAAGTCTCCTGAAGTCACTCGAAATTTCCTGATGCCAGCTCATTTCTTTGAATTATTCTAAAATAATCAAAGGTTACTGAAGTCTCCGAAATGAGCTAAAATATCCTGAAGTCACTCGAAATTTCCTAAAGCTATCTGGCTTCTTTGAAATATTATCAAATAATTGAAAGTTACTGAAATCTCCCGAAGAAGCTAAGATATCCTGAAGTCACTGGAGTCTCCTGAAGTCACTCGAAATTTCCTGAAGTCATCTGATTTTTTTGAAATATTCTAAAATAATCGAAAGTTACTGAAGTTTCCTAAAGTAGATAAAATAACCTAGAGTCACTCGCAATTGCCTGAAGTCATCTGATTTCTTTGAAATATTCTGAAATATTCGGAAGTTACTGAAGTCTCCTGAGGTAGCTTAAAAATCCTATAGCTACTAAATTTTCCTGAAGTCAATCGAAATTTTCAGAAGTCAGCTCATTCCTATGAAATATCCTTAAATAACCGAAAGCTAATGAAGTTTTCTAAAGTTGCTAAAATATCCTGTAATTCTTAAACTATCCTGGAGTAACTTAAGTATTCTGAAGTCCCTGACCTATCCTGAAATAATTCAAAATCTCCTAAAGTTAGTTAATTTCTTTGAAATGTCCTGAAATAATCTGAACTTGCAAAAAACTGCTGAAGTCTCTGAAGTATCTTGAAGTTACTAAAGTCTTCTGAACTCACTCGAAGTTTTCTGAAGTCAGCTGATTTTTTTTTGAAATATCCTAATATAAACGAAAGTTACTGAAGTGTCCTGATGTATCTATTCTGTCCTAAAGTAATTTTAAATCTCCTGAAGTTAGTTAATTTCTTTGAAATGTCCTGAAATAATCTGAACTTACAAAAGTCTGCTGAAGTCTCTGAAGTATCCTGAAGTAACTGAAGTCTCATGAAGTCTCTGAAGTATTCTGACGTCCCTGAACGTATTGAAATACCCAAAGTATCCAGAACTAACTTGAAATCTCCTGAAGTTGGTTGATTTCTTTGTAATGTTCTGAAATAATCTGAAATTACAAAAGTCTGCTAAAGTTTTTGAAGTATTCCAAAGTTACTAAAGTATCCTGAAGTAACTGAAGTCTCAAGAAGTCTCTGAAGTATTCTGTCGTCTCTGAACGTATTGAAATACCCAAAGTATCCAGAACTGACTTGCAATCTCCTGAAGTTGGTTGATTTCCTTGGAATGTTCTGAAATAATCTGAAATTACAAAAGTCTGCTAAAGTTTCTGAAGTATTCTGAAGTTCCTGAAGTCGACTGGAGTTGCTTGAACATCCTCAAGTTGCTAAAGTATCCTGAAGTTACTGAAGTCTCCTGAAGTCACTCGAAATATCCTGGAATCAGTTGATTTCTCTGAAATATTCTGCAATAATCTGAGGTTACTAAAGTCTGCTGATGTAGCTGAAATATCTTGAAGTTACTAAAGTCTCCTGAACTCACTCGAAGTTTCCTGAAGTCAGCTGATTTTTCTGAAATATCCTAATATAAACGAAAGTTACTGAAGTCTCCTGATGTATCTAATTTGTCCTAAAGTGATTTTCAATCTCCTGAACTTAGTTAATTTCTTTTAAATATCCTGAAATAATCTAAACTCAAAAAGTCTGCTGAGATTTCTGAAGTATCCTGAAGTTTCTGAACATCTTGAAATACCAAAATTTTCCAGAATCAACTAGAAATCTGCTAAAGTTACTTGATTTCTTTGATATGTTCTGAAATAATCTGAACATACAAAAGTCTGCTAATGTTTCTGAAGTATCGCGAAGAAACTTGCAATTTCCTGAAGTCATCTGATATCTTTGAAATATCACAAATTGACCGAATGTTACTAAAGTTTCCTGAAGTAGCCAAAATATCCGAAAGTAGCTCAAGTATCCTGAAGTTAGATGCATCCTTTGAAATATTTTTTTTTTACTTCAGGACTTGAATGATCTCTTTTTGATTCAACCCATTGATGATGAACTTTATATTGATGATTGATTGAATTAAAATTATTTAACAAGGACACTAAATTGTGTAGTAATTTCTGCAAGTGAATGCTTTTGTTGAGATACAATACATGCGCATGAAGTTCAGTGCGCATTTGCGTTCCGGAAAGGCAAGGGGGAGAAAAGATGCTGTAGTGTAATTAATGGCGGTACGACTCCGTCACAAATCAAGTTTCCTATCTCGTAATTCATTTCCCCGGACGCGTATTTAAATAGAGTTGATCGGTAGAGTCGAATAGAGGCTTCACACATCTGCATTCTCTCATGAGAAATGTAAATATTTCATCATTCACAGATCACAGATTATGCCTAGACAAAACTTAAATAAATGTAAAAGAATAAACTAGAAAACTAGACTGAATTTTCATCAAAATAGTTGAATCCTCAACCAAAACAGATTGATTTTCAACCAAGAATTTGCATTTTTAAGCCAAAAAAGCGAATTTCCTACAAAGCAGTTGAATTTTCAACCTGAAATGATGACTTCCAACAAAATTGTTGAATTTTTAACCAAAAATATAACTTTTCAACCCAGAAGATCAATTTTCTACCAAAAACGACGAATTGTCATTAAAATACATGAATTTTCAACCAAATAGTTGAATTTTTAACTAAAATGGTCAATTTTCAACAAAAAGGGAAGTTTACAATCAAATAACTTAATTTTGAACCCAAAAAGACAAATTTTCAACAAAACCGTCAAATTTTGACCAACAAGGATTACTTTTAACAAAATCGTTCAATTTTTAACCAAAAATATGAATTTTCCACCAAAAAGTAGAATTTTTCATTAAAGAGGATGAATTTTTAATAAAAAATTTAATGGTTACAAAGATTAACCTCGAACAGAAAGGAAACGAGTTTTCAGAAAAATCATTCATTCATCAACCAAAGAAATGAATTTATAAATTAAGTGATGAATGTGCGACAATAAAAATGAATTTTCAACGAAGTAGTTCAACTTTCAAACAAGTAATTGAATTTCCAACAAAATAGTTGATTTATCGACCAAAGCAGATTAATTTTCAGCCAAACAGTTGCATTTCCGAGCGAAAAAGACGACTTCTCTACAAAATAGTTTAATTTTCAACACGAAAATATAAATTCTCAACGAAAAAGTTAATTTACAACTTAATAATTAAATTTTCAAGAACGAAAGAGAAATTTTTAATTAAAAAGTTCAATTTTGACTAAGAAGGATGACTTTTCAACAAAATTGCTGAATTTGTAACCAAAAGATGAATTTTCAACGAAGGATAGGATTGACGCCTCTACTGACGAAAGGCATGTTCTCGGAAAAGTTTCAGCCGATGAATGGAGATTAGGTGTTTGGAATGCTAGAGGTGTGAATGATCTTAAGGAAACGGAACTGCGTGATACAATGCGCGTGAAAAAACTAGATATTTTGTGTGTACCGGAAACAAAGAGGAAAGGATGCCAAGTAAGAAATATACAGAACGGACTCGAACTTTGGTCAGGAGTAGATAATGAATCATATGGTACCCAAGGAGTTGGTCTGATTATGAATGAGAGAGCGAAACAGCATGTCAAAAAGTATGAATGTGTATCACCTAGATTACTATGGGTTAG